>VZRV01009049.1:1809602-2116946 GCA_013398115.1 Falcunculus frontatus
AAAGAAAGAGAGAAAGGAAGAAAGGAAGGAAGGAAGGAAGGAAGGAAGGAAGGAAAGAGGGAAGGAAGGAAGGAAGAAAGGAAGGAAGGGAGGGAGGGAGGAAATAATTAGCACACAATACTTAAACCAGTATTTTGACTCCAAAAATTAATTTTTTTAGGAAAAATTAAGTTGCAAAAAATACTAACTGAATGAACTAGAGAACCATGATTAAGACCTGTATGCAGATACCCTTTTGTTTTTAGGCAGCAACATCTTAAAAATGTAACATGTTATCATGATAACTCTTCTGTCTAATTTCTTTAATTTTCTTCTTAAAAGAAGTACTTTCCCAAAGCCCTATTCCAACCCTCCGGGACAATCTTTTTAGGAAAACAAAAATGAACTTTTTAAAGAAATACTTTTTGGTATCCATGGTTGAAAGTTGTGCTATTATTCATCTACAGTAGCTCATAATATGTTAGGCTTTAACTCTACCAATAGAAAGAAAATTGTGTTCCCCATGAAAAATTTGCCTTATGGTAAAAATGGGAAAAGATTTTAATGGCCCTACAGATTATGACAGCGTAGTGTTCACAAACTAAACCTCCAGTTCTGTTCACACTGAAAATATATGTGCTTGACTCTGGTCGCACAAACAGTTGTAGGCTGGGTCTACTCTCAGCTGCTGGGTGCCCTCGTGTCCTCAGCACGTGGGAAGAGTGCACAGTAATTATTCAAACTTTCTTCCTGTGGCACCCACTCAACATGTACATGTGCAATCTGTGCATGGAGAAGACAGTGCTTCATTATGGAGCTTGAGACGGGCTAAATTGCTCCCTTGCTCAGGGGAACTTGGGAAGGTTTCTCGGATTAGTAAAATAAACACAGCCTTAGAGCTTAGGAAGAGTTTTTAAGTGGTTAAGTATACATGCAAGTATTTCTAGGATCAAAAGACAGGTAGAATAGAGAAAATTAGTTGGAAAGTAAAAATTGTTTACCAGGTTAGGCTGTATAATGTTCCAGTCATTTTTGTCATGTCAGAGGTATATAATTTGTTTCCCTGTACCAACATTTCATTCAGCCATAGTCTTTCAGAAGGGTTCCCATTTACCGCCAATTTTAAATTGTAAAGTGACAAAAGACTTTCATTTTACACGTTAGATCTTCTTGATATGTTTTTTTTTTTTTAAAGAGAACCAATCAGTGTGTTGAAATGAATGGAAATCTACTACATCTCATAATACTCAATCACCATTTAGCAGATAAATAATGAAGATGAAAGTTTCTTCATTTTCACTATACATCACTCCTTCCCCAAGTTTGCCGCTTCAGCAGCTCTCTGAAAAAGATATGTCTTGCAGCATGCCCTCAAGGGCATTATTTTTGGACTATTTCAGACTAAAGATACTTTCCTGAGAACACATTGCCAAGAATACTTTCTCTCTTACATCTAGAAGGATCCAGCTTGAGTGACATCTGACACATTGTGCTTGAAAAGGTCCTGTAAGACATATATGCCTGAGAAGACGGTAATGGCTCTACAGATCTGTTCAGAAAGGGCATGCCCTTTTAGTCTTCATGATCTCATCTGGGTGTCCATCAGCTAAGACAAGAGATTGAAATACTCATTACTGATGTTTGACTATATGCCCAGACAAGGTGCATCACTCCAGTCTCTCTAAACTTTTTCCATCGCTCTGCTTCTGTTCTCTATTGAATCCTAGCCAGTTCTCTTCCTCAGAAAAGACGCTTGGCACCCATAGTAATTAAGAATAGTCTTATTGCCTTATTAAAAGGAAGTTGCAGCAGCATCCTTTGCAATTACACAGTGCACCAGAAGGCACCACACCTAAAGGTCAAACACTAATTGCTGTTACAGGAGGAATTAGCCTGATCAAACATAGATACTGAACCAATAGGTATCTACAACTGAAGTAGTTGCCCAGCAGAGAGAAGAAACAGACATTTTTAGGCTGTGGTTTGTCTGACCTATTTCAGTCAGCTACTTTAGTTGGTTAATCACTTCCTGAAGAGCCTTTGATTCTTTCTATTGACTCTAAAAAGAGACTTCACTATGTAGCTCACAAGAAGGCATCAGCCTATCTAAAGGTAGGTGAGGTAAAGCCTGTGCTGATGAATGTGTGGATCGGAGCAGGCTGTGAAGTCAGATGAAAGTTCTTTTTCTCTGTATGTGATTAGACTGAATGCCTTCATCTGGAAATGGTAGAATGATGTACCTTCCTAGCCTCCTAGAAGCAACTAAGTTAGTGGGTACTTTGCCTTTGAAACTTGAAATTGACTTTTACAAAATATCCTTGTAAATTATGTGAACTTTAAATTAAATGAACTTTCAACTTTAAATTAAATGAACTGGGTCGGTGTTTCTACAGACACAGTAGCTTTAAAATATTAATGTATATTATCAGCTTCAGAGCTACTTCATTAGTACTTATACATGGAGGTTATCTTCATAGTCAGAAAAGGAAAAATAAAAGCCAAAACATTCGATGAATGTCTTAGAATGTCTTAGACCATTGGAAAAAAAAAAAGGAAAAAAATTCCAACCACGAATTCTTATCAAGTTTTAAATTTTTTTTAGCACCCGGGTTTGAAAATAGAACCTGGTTTGCTTTTTGGTTTATGTTAGGACATTTCATTGGGATATTTATGTGTCAGTTCTAGTTATGCAGATCTTGGTTCTATGAAACTTAATCTTTCTGAAACATAAACTTTGTAGGAAATACTTTACATTTAATCACAAAGTCTTTGTCAGAACTTTGAATCAGCAAATTCTGATTATGCATATATGGTAATTCTGCATATATGGATACACACAGTATGATTTACATGTGCAATTTCTGGTTTGTGGTATTTTAGAAAAATGGAACAATAACTCAGATTAAACTCCCATAAATGCCTGGAGTCAAGGAAAACACGAGAATTTCATATTTCCTTCTCACTTGTTGCCTTTGACCGGTAGAAGTTACAATACTAACATTAAATCTGTCACTTCAATTTTTTTATCTGTGGTGGATGCTGAAATGAATTTTAAGTCAACTGTGAGTTACAGGAGAAACATAAAATGTCCCTTTGTCTCAGGAAGTGAGGCCTTGGTGATTTTTCTGGCTCAATATATAAAATTTACATTTAAAAAAGAAGTAAAAGGCTTGACATCATGATGTGAAACACTTGATACTGTTAGTGACAATATCTTTCACACACAGTCATTTCCAGGAAAACCGTATCAGAAGAAGCAATCCTTACAAGTTTGTCTTTGTACAGAAATAGATTTACTGTGGGAGTTTAAGTGGGCTAAAGCCCACAGCATCCTTGAACACTGTAGCATAGGTAGACCACATTGTACATTACCATTCAGCACCACATACATGTGTCTTACAAATCTGACTTGTTTGTCTACTTGCAGAGGAAGAGAGCTCAACAGTAATGGAGTTCTGCCTTGGAATAGTTTGCTAGAGACAGCTCAATAAAAGAATAGATCTAGATTGTAGATATGTGATGTGGATATTTCTCCTGCAACGTTATCGGAAGGCATCAGCACACTCAGCTCATAGGTCATGATGATGAGGTGATGTGGTCAGAACAGCATTTATCTCTGTAAACTTAGGGTAAAAACTCACCATACAAGCAGTAATTTTAAATTATTGCACTTAAAACTATCTTCAAAATAAGCGAATGCAGAAATAAATGTGAGTTTCCATCTTGCTTCAAGATGAGCATGATGGAATACCAGTTATAGTAGGACATATTTCTGAATATTATTTCCAAAGATCAAAAAGGGGGGTTTATCCTCTGTACAGTGTTCAGTAAATGCAGAAAGAATGTGTCTGTATCTTGTTATCAGCAGAAAACTAGGGGGTGTTTAATTTTATAATAAAGAAACTACTTCAGATTGCTTATAGTTATTCTAATGGCTCTGACTCTAATGACATGCTTTAAAGATGTAGTTGATTGTATTGTAAGATCTTGAATAATAGGGTGGCAGTTTTATTTTGGCTCATGGATCAGGATGAGAAAAATCAATTTTCTGTCAAGAAGACAGAACTTGTAGTGTAGAAGAAAATTCTCTAAATACATACGTTGGCCTTGTGACAGCAGAAAGTTAAAGAGGAATCGAAAGATAGGGACATGCATATTGTATGCCACACTACATAGATGACACATCAGAAAGAGTTTAGTTTCAGTGTCTGCTGAAGCTAACAAAGTAGATAAAGACAATTGTACTGCAATGTGATAGAGAACAGGTCCATGTCTAATATCTCAATGAAAATACAATTAAAAAACCCCCTTTATCTGAATAAAAAAAAATCCTGCACAATAATGACATCTGCAAGCAATAATTTCCTTTGTGATTGAATTATTGTTAACTATTGAGCATTCATCCTGTTTGCCTTTCAGCTTCTGGAGTTTTCCCTGGGTTGCATCCTGGAGGGAATATTACTGGTGTCACAGCAGGTGGCACTATTTCCTTCATATTCGTTCTGAATTTGTCTCTTCAGACACAGAACACACAAAATAATTAAAAGTATTGTATTTCATGAGATCTATGAAATAGTGTTCATTACAAGGTCTGTTGGCTGAAGACCAGCTTGAGGGTCTCTGAGTCTTTTTATTGTTCCAGTACCTGCCCAGATACTGCTGAACTGGTGTTCAGATGCATACCTAAGTAATGTAAGACTGAGAGCAAGGACAGCTAAGAAGTGGATTGTAGGTACAAATTGCCTACTTTCTCTTTTTTTTGACAAAGTATCATGTCCTGGCGTTGCTATTTCTTGGAACAGAAGTGAGAGAAGACAAATTAGAAAGTACCTGAGGTCCTGCCTTGTTGGGAGATTAAAAAGTTGCCTGTCTGGTGTCTTTGACGCAAGCAAGAATAGGAAGTATCTTAAAGGTGTCTTGGTAAAAAAAGAGTCTTTTCATTTGGGGTTTAGAGAGCCGCCATCTCATAATTTGCTGCCTAAAGCTAGAGTTTATAGAAAAGCCAAATTTTTCCACAGTGCACCAGTCCTTGCTTTACTTTACATCTTCCATCTGGATGAAAACCTCTTAAGGCCAGAAATGCTTCTGCTTCATGTTTAAAAAGAGTAATGCCTAACTATCCTACACCCTAAAATACTGAAGCCTTAATGTTAAAATGCGTGGGATGGAGTTTTTTGTGTGATTGATACAAACTTTGTATCTTGTCATGGCAAATTCAGCCCACCTTGAGGGGTAGGAATAATTCCTACCATACCATGAGAAGATAAGCAGGACTCATGGTAAGTAGGATAATGTCTTTTCAGGACTAGGAGCTTCTATTCTGTTTGGTATGTGCAAGTGTTTTTTTAATTATTACATGAAAAATTGATTGAACTTTTCTCTTTTTTTTTCCCCTAAAGCTGTGTCTATGATCATAGGACAGTAAATGTGTGGTGGTTATCTAAGAAGAGATTGCTACACAAGGGTGAGGCACCTGGTATCATTAGGACAAATTGCATTTGCAGAATTTAATTATTTCATTTAACAGTTTCCCATTTTTTGTTTTCCATACTTATCTTTGTTGAAAATGAGAAGTACAGAATGGATTACATCAAATCATTGAAAAGAAGTATGTCAAAATTTAAGATTATTTATGTCCAGAATCAAGTAGCAGATTAAACAACTAGCCAAGACGTGTCTGAGGTTTTACTTTTCCTACCAAGGCCTTCTGCTTTCCCTGTGCCTTCTACATAAATTAATTTAGCTGTATTTTCTTCCTCCAACTTGATAAATATATTGCTCTAGAAAAGAGAGAAAAAATTAATTAAATTGACAGTTATGAGCCCATTCTAAACTAATTGTGTTGAGTTGTTATTAAGTGAGGTGAGGCCTTGAGCTAGTATACTCTGGAGCTGTTTCTGTGTAGAGATTTTTTCAGTTGTCAAAAAGAAATTGATGATTTTGTTTGCTTTGAAAAAGAAAAATTTATTATAATTATAATGTCTATTGTATCACAGGTTTCTACTGTCTGTCAAAATCTGCACTCTGGCACAAATATTTGGCAGTAGATAAAGTCAATCTGAAAGCATCTAAAATGTTGGAAAAATTCTGCTACTAATCAACAGGTTGACTTTGCAAGCACCCACTGAATTAATTTTCTTAAGAATACATTCGAACTGAAAGTTGTTTGTTATGGACACTTGAGCTGAATTTTGTCTATGGGTCTAGTTGCATACAGAGTCACCAACCTTACTAAAAAGGAAAGTTTTAAAATCAGAGAAATTTAGCTTCTGTGCATGAAGACATAGTCGGCTACTGTAAGATAGTACAAAATAAAAATAATTTAATTTGTCCAGATGTTGTACAAATAATATTTTGTGTTCCATGAGTTATACAATGATTAAGAGTTATTAACTCTCATGAAGATAAAAGCTTGTATATCAGTGCACACTTGGCTCCCAAAATCCAAGTCAGTCAGCTTTAGCAGCCATGAGGATGAGAATCTGGGGAGCTGCCCTCTGGAAAAGGGGCTGAGGTGGCACCAGTGCTCACTTCAGTGTGGTTTGCTACACTCTGATGACTGAAGTGGGTTGACTCTTTTGCCTGTCTTTTTAGTGGGAATTAACCATGTGGCCTCAGTTTAGATGCATGCTTAATTCACAGAATGTCATGTTGGGTACTTCCCTTGTCACAGTGGGTACAGCAGCTGTGACAGATGACACAGACTTAGCGTCAGTTGCTCCTTGAGGCAGCTGGAGCTAACAGAGCACAGTGAAAAGGGTCAAAATCTGCTCAGGAGAAGTTCTTTTATTTTGCTTGTCACACTTCTGTACTCCCTAGGGCTGGGCTAACAAAAATGATAATGATTCAGTGACAGAGAGATTGGGGCTGTTAAATGAGACAGTGTGCATCACCTCCAACAATTTATAGCAATGTCCTCACTACAAAACGGAGTACTTAAGCTGAGTGGTTTTGGACAGGTGAGAACAAAAACCTCCTAATTAAATACACTGACCAGTGCACTGCTGGAGTCACTGCTGAACAGTCGAGACTTTCACTCCTTTCCCTAGCATTCCCTTGATGGTTTTTAAAATGGTGCCTTTGCCTAGATCTCTTTGTCCTGTATAATCAGTGGAGGGGGGTGGATGGCCCTGAAATGTGATTTATGTCAACTTTCAACTTACCTCCTTCCACTGGTGACAGGGCGAGTTGGATGACTTAATTAGACTGGACATCTAAACTGCAGTTGGCAAAGTTAGTAGAGATGGTGCTCTCTCTAAATGACAGCAATCTAGAGAAAATATCAATTTTATCTTAAAAGTAGATGGGATAATTCAATATTTCTGAATTGATCTTCCTAAGGTTAAAAATGACAGGAATGAAAAAGAGGCAGAGGCTCCTAAAAAATATGGAGAGTAATGCACTGTGATATGGAGAATTTTAAAGAGATTTGGCCAAGCAAATAACTAAAATATGGAATGAGATTTATGAAGTAATATGAAATCCTACAGGAGAAAAAACTTAAAATGAAATAATATTAGAAGAGATAAAATGTTTGTGCGTTTTATGTGGATGATTGTATTTAAAAAAATAGCAGAGGCTGTAATGAGCAGTAATTTCAATCAGAGCTTCAAAAGCAGCACTTGAGTTGCTGAATAGCAGTTCTAAATATGGTAAACAGCAAAAGAGCCATCTCCTCTACTGTAAAATTAAAAAGGTTCATTGAAGCTGAAGATGCTATGATGACTTGCATCAGCTGAAGAGCTGCCCCATGAAGTTTATCAGTTCCATATTGAAATATAAATTGGAAGGCATGTATAATTACTTCAGCTGCTTCCTGTCAGACAATGTTTAAACCTGCATGCTGTATCTAAGGGCTGTCTAATCCAAAAGCATCCGAGAAGGAAGCCAGGGTGTGGAGGGGAGGCACATCAGAAAAAAAGAAAAATGAATTTGTCTATTTTACAGGTGGAAAGAAAGACAAACAACTCCTTATTCTTCATAGCACATTTTTAACAGTGCTTCAGCATGAACTTTGATTATACACCAACACATCTAGGCTAATCTTCAAACAAACAGTAGTAAAAGCAAAGGATGCAAGCATTAGCATCAGATTTGCCTAAACCACTTAATAATCATGTTGCAGCACTCTGAACAAGTTGCAAGCTTGAAAGTAGGGAGTGACAATAATCAGGCATCATTGTCACAGAGGCAGATGCCAGTCTGGAAGGTTACCACAGAATGAATCAGATTAAGCCTTTGCAGCTTGGCTAGTGGAAAAAGATACTGGAGGACATATTGGTGGCTTTTGGCTACAGAAAATGACAAAATTAGTTACTTTTTGCATTACTTCATGAGTAAAAAAAGGATTTTTTTCATGAATACCTCTTCCCTTATAATGAAGAGACATTTACTTCCTTAGTTCTTGACATACACATCTCATCTTTTCTGTCTTCAGTCCTACCCTTTACACTCACAGTTTGTGGCTTTCTATATCTATCTATATCTATATCATCTATATCTATATCTAATCTATCTATATCTATATCTATATCTATATCTATATCTATATCTATATCTATATCTATATCATCTATATCACCTATATCTATATCTATGTTTAATCTATATACAGACATATACACATATATGGATATAAGATCTGTATATCAATTTCTCTACATATCTTGCAATGATGCAGTCTTTACAGAAAACAACTTTTAAGTGGACCTCTCAGATTCCTTAAAGACATAATATTAAGGAAATAAAAGAAAAATAATCATAACCCCCTTCCCTGATTAAGATAGTGAAAACAGTTGGTGACATTTATCTTTTATATAATTAGTTAATCATTAATCATGGAAGGTATTCTATCATTTTGACTTAAAGCTTTTTTTTTCTTTGTGTTCACAAAGTAATTATAAAATATATGCAGGCAAAAAATCCCCAGCACTACAAAGAAAAGAACACTTGTTCAGATCCTGTTCCAATTAAAAAAGAACAGAAAGTTTTTAAAAATTACTTCAGGTGGAGATTTAAACAAAGTACATAAGGGATTTCTTATTTTGTATTGTTAAGATGCCTTTACATCTATCGTTCTTAAATCAGCCTATGTTTTCAGGGTGGAAGAAGAACTTGATAATATGAACAGATTTCTTTGTAATGTTCCTTGGAACATTTGCTGGTGAGAACCAAGAAGATACAATGCTATGAATCTCTGGTACCATGTGTGCATAGTAATCTCCGTGCAGTGGAAATAGATCCATCTAATTCTTATTGCAAGATCTGGAATGGGACTGGTGTCTTCTCTGAATGATATAATCTTAATGGTGCCATCTTGTGAAAAACATGGAAGGGAGGAGAAATGTCTTATCAACTCCTGCCTATTCAAATAAGGAAAAGGCTTTTAGGAGCTGGCAGAAAATGCTGGAGGTGAGCAGTTGAGAGAAATGTGGTCGTGTCATTCGGAGCGTCCTTTTTGTTTGTTTATTTTTTTTCCCCACCAATATTGGATATCTCAGTTGAAGGTGCTGCTCTCTTCCCTACCAGCATGCTCATATATACAAAAATATTTGCATCAGTTTAGAAAAGAAGTGTTTACAGTGCAGTATTATATGGATATGTTGCACAATGCAGGTGTTCCAGAACAGGGAATATGCCACATAAATGGCATCTGTGGCTCTGAGATTTTAAAGGTGAACAAGTAATTCTAGGTATGGTAAAGGATGTTCCTGTTAACAAATACAGGAGTCTGGCTTTGTTTCAGTACATCTTCATATTGATCTAATGGAAAACAGATGGCCTGTTTATGGAAGTTGAGTATCAAAGGACATCTTCACCCTTATGATGTTCCCACTAATGGGTAAAATGAACCACTTGTATTATCTTAGAGAGCTGTCAGCTGCATTAGATACTAGATATGCTTGATTAACTCTCACTGTATCTGTACCTTATAATGTAATATGGCTTCAAATAAAACACAGTAAGATGGTGTTTTAAATTTGAGTGCTCCTGCTGGAAGTAACATTATCTTTTTTGCTCTTTTGCTATAGAGTAAATCTGAATAGACTAATTGCTTTTTAAAATCTTTAAAATCCCTATTGTTTTAGTTGTATCAGTTGCATTTAGACATGTATTTTTAAGGCAAAGTACCTGACACCATTATTCCTACAGAGAATATTACTAATGAAACAAGTGTAGTAAGTGCTGTATTGCCCATAAAGCAATGCAAAATGCTCTGTGAAAGAACTGAGATCTCATTTCCAAGTTAAGATATTCTGAACAACTGGACCGTTGCTTTAGAAAAAAAAAAGAAGTTGCGTGAATGCATTTTTCATTTATTTCTTCTGCATTGTACAAGAGATAGAAAGTGCATTGTAGAATTTTTATGGTAACTATAGTGATCTAGCATTTTTTTTTCTTTTATTAAATAATTACTTAATCAAAATTCAAAATAAAAATGTTTTGCTGCATTTCAAAAGCAGTGGTCTCTGTTAGCCTTTTAGAAAACAAAACTATTGGACTTTTTTGTGTCTCTTCCTTCTTCTACCTCTCTCATTTGTAGTCTTAAAATCTTGACTTTGCACAATGTAAATAGTTCCACTAGTCAACGGAACTAATAATAGTTATAAAGGTAAACATGGATGTGATATTTTTGAAGATTTAGAGTACAGTAGTCTTCCAGAGAAAAAAAAAATAAACCCCCCTGCCATTCAGAGCCATGTCTTTAAATGTTTTTTAATCCATTATCTTTTCTAATTCAATTTCTGTCAAATATATTCTGTTTTACTTATATGGTTAACACCTTTATGGACCACACTTTTACAGCTCTCTATGCATTTTTCATGAATTTTAATTCTAGCTAGGATATTTTCCTGTCCCTCCTTTTTATTTTTTTTTTCTGTATTGCAGTCTATCTAAGTAATGAATTGGTCTTTGAATTATAAAGAAGAATGGAAGCTTAACTGAGGCTGATATTCAAAGGATGAAAATATTCTTCTATAGCAGGGCTGGACATTCATTTCCTTGATTATACATTCTTGTATTTTCTGTTAATTTTACTATGTTATCTTCTATGAGATAGAGGGTGGATAAAAATGCTTAGGAATTTATCTAATCTACAATTGTACTTGAAGTCCTTTGATTGTCTTAAAAGCTCTTGGTGACCTCTTGCACTTAGTGTATCTACCCAATTTTAGTTCTCTGGTTTCCATGGCTTCCAAACGTTATTCATTTTGTTTAATAAATATCATTACTGACACTCATCTTTCCAGCAGCTAGAGCAATTTTATCCAAGTGAAACCCACAATAGTTCTGCAGTCTGATTTAATGTGATCCTGAAAATTAATTTCCCATGCAACTTCTGCCATTAGGAGTGAAGTGGTTACATGCTGAACTGATTTTCCTCTGAGTTCTGAACCCCAGAGCCAGACTCACTTCTGGTCAACATAATTGTAGCCAGGCAGCAATAAAATATGCTCGAAATGAAGAGCCTTTAAATGTTACAAGATCAATTATGTCAGTTGGTCTTTTCTAGGAGCCAGTACTGACATAATCAGACTTGTGAGCTACCATTATTAGTTGCTGAGAAATGCTTCCTCCTCTGTTCGAAATGAATGCCCCGTCTCACAAATTGCCAAACTTTAATGAAAACAAAGCTTATTGCTGCCTTTTACCTCTTCTGTATTGCAGCTACAAAAATATCTCCTGAAATGTATCTTGAGGTAAAGACAAAAAGACAATGTCAGGTGGGAAATATATGTCTGTAGAATAGAATCCAAATTCTGCTTGATAAATTTGTATCTTTACTGAAGACTTCTTTTTTTCCCAAATAGAGAAAACCCACAAATTTATTAAAAAAAAAAAAATCTGATTGATAAATATGGGAAGGATAAGTAGAAGATGCAATCCATCCATAGCATGAAAAATAAGTTACATAAATAAGGACGACTTAATGTAGGCAAATTGCCATAGTCATGTGATCAGGTAATGTTTGAATTACAGGAATGCAGAGTATCAGTCTCCTATTTGTTAAGTCTAGGGATTACTTCCAAAGACAAACAGTGATGATAAAGGAAATATTTATGTAATTTATGCTTCTGTGTTTAGTAGAATGTTTCTGTTTTGATACATTAAAAGCATTGAAAGGATACTGAAATTTAGGTTCAATCGGTGTTTTATGTACTACAAAGAAAGTGGAAAAAATCAGAGCATTCCTTACTTTTCATTTTGTTGGCTCAACTTCTTTTTATTGTTCAAAAGGATAGTTATTGGCAAGACTGATATTTCTAAAGAAAATAGGGTGGTTTGATTTGACTGCCCGGTGGCACATTTCAGGGCAAAAAGCCTAATGAAATGTTGTTTCGAGAAAATTAAAAAGAGAGAGACAAATGAACCATGTACAGTAAATAATTGTTTTAGGAAAGTCAAGGAGGCCTCTAATAACTCTGTTTTACTAACTAAACTAAATATTGGCAGTTTGCTTTGTAAAAGACCAAGTATCTAGAATTAAGAGCTTCACAGGAATCCTCTGATTTTAGGTATCCGTGGCAATGAGCAGCAATATACATGTGTATAAAATAGTAAATGGTTTGCTCTAAGTAGTCTTTTAAATTAGTGCTTCAGAATTCCTACAGTTATTGTAAAATATTGACTTTCTCATAGCAATAAATTCACTTCTGGGGTTGCTTGCCACTGTCTGAATACCAATGTGATGTAAATGAAGAACTGACACTTGGTGACTGGCAACCTTATGGCTGCCAGCCTTTCAGTTGGTACCAGCACACAGAATCCCAGTGATTTGTATGCAGTGTTAAATCACTCTATCTACTGCCTAACTGTGCAGCAGATGTATTTGACCATAACGTCTGATAGCATTCAGTAAGCAATTTCACGTTGAACTGTTTACCCAAATGCTTGACTTCTTGGCTCTGCTCACTAGCAAATTCCATAGAAATGAACCGTGGGGCAGCCCTGGACTCTCTTGTCTCTTTGCTTCTAGTTTTAATCTCCTTCACAGTAGCAGTGGACCATTAATCCTGAAAGAAAATTTATTTGGTGTCTTAAGAGACGCTGGTTTAGTGCTCTATATCATTACTTCAGCTATGGACAGGCAAACAAAGATGGGTTCCGCTCTTTTCAAATGTGCTGTCATTCACCCTGATAAAAGACTCTGCAGCTTACAAAAGAATATCTTTGTTTTATATAAGTTCTGGAAATAAATAATGGTTTATAAATTAAGATTTCTTGTATAAATTAAGATTTCTGTTTACACATTGTCAGGAGGTTTTTAAGGACATGCATGAAAAGGGAGTACAGTGAAGAGAAATGAATGAAATTGTATTAATTTAAAAGTAGGGACTGAGATGCTGCACTGAATGGATAAGAAAAACTTTGCGTAAACTAAGGAATAATTCACCTGATTTCTTTTTGATTGTTCATGTTAATTTAATATTATATTCCAGGATTTGAACATCCACAGTAGAGGTCATTACATAACTTCTCACAAATAAAAACAATTCATAACTTCTTGCTCTGTTAGCATGGTGGAGAAAGAAGACTACAAGTCTGAATAAAAGTATGAAGTTAATGTTCAAAAGATTGGACAACATGGAACAAGCTGGAAAAAATGCAGGTCTAAAGGCTTCAGTGGGAATTTTGCCACTGTAGAAGAAGAGGATCTGCTATTAATCATTTAATTATATTTTTGCACAGTCTTATCCTTCATCTCTTTTCTCTGCTTCAGTATTTTGGCTCTACCATATAGCTGTCAGGTCTCCTAGGTTGTCTTGGAGAAATAAACTGGGAGTTTCTGCAAAGGAGATAAATATGGAGAGCAAAGCCCTCACAACTACATGGGTACAGAGAAGAATGAAAACAGGCATCACTGTTAGAATTTTGCAGCATATCTCATTCCTCTTCTTAGCATGACTCTAGGCAAAAAGATCATACTGCAAACATAAAATGGCCTTTTTAAGCACAGATGCTAGCCTCTGAAGTGCTTACAAAAGGGCTATATGCCAGGAAACTGGAATGGAACAAATACTACAAGAATGCTGAAGAGTTTTCCTTGTAACAACAAAGACCATGTTAGATTCCAAATAAAAGACTTTAACAACCTGCCAAAGTAATAACTATGCTTTCTATTTTGTGCCTTTGGCCACGCTCATCTCTGAGGATTAATCCTGTGTGAGATATAAAGGACAGCTAAAGCTAAAAAAACCCTTTTTTCTGTTTCAAGAGGGTGTTAGAGGTCTTGCCAGAATAGGGAAAAATGTACAGCCTTTTCATCTAGGATAACTAAGAAGACTTAGGCAATGGATTTCAGGTTCGAAGAAGGATTCTTCTAGATCATGGTGGAAAAAATTTAAAATGATTCATTCATAAATGTCATTCCCTTCTAAGCTCTGCTAGTCAATTAACCATATACTTGCACATTTGTTTGAAAATGTAATTATTTGTAAACATTACAACATTTCTCTGCTTTAGTTCCTTTAACAGTGTTGAAAATAGTTCAGAAGATTACTGTTTTTTACTTTCTATTCATTCAGAGAATATATTTTGACAGAAACAGTTTGTATGCTGCTTCGCAGCCCATGGATAAAAGTTATGAGGAACAGTGGCCTAAGGTTCTACACTTCAGTTTCCCCTCTGCAGCTCAGCCACCTACAATAAAAAGAAATGTGCTGAGGAGTGCAGTGTGCTTAAGAAGCCATCTAAACCCTATGGCGCTGATTACTTGTGATTAACCAAAATGGAAACTACACTTTTCACTGTAGGTTTAGCTTCCATCCTGCATACCTGTACAGTTTTGTTTGAGTAATTGACAGCATAAAGTTGGGGAATTTTTAGTTTAAATAATTCTGTATTTGCAATTCTTTTTATTTCCAAATCTGATGTTGAGGTCATGATGTCTTAGAGGACCTCTTTTTCACATTGCCAGTTCATTAGCTGTGACATTTGCATCACATGAGTGAGTCCTGGAGCAGCAAAAGCCTCTGGATGAATTTTGTTTTCTGTAAGTGTCCGTCTCAATGTATTTTAATGCGAATGCCTGAATATGCAAACAATTGTATTTAAGTAAGCTACCAACTTTAATTCTATAAAAGAGAAAGGAAGAAGAAAATCAGGCAAAACCACCCACCCCATTAATAACCATAAATAAATTGATCAAAACTTTTTCTGCATACTGATTTTTTGAAAAAACATTATCTTTCTGGCTTTTGAAAAATTGTTAGTAAAGAAGAGAATGCTATTCATAAACACTGGGGTTAAGACAAGTGTTTTGAGGTTGTTCTGATTGAGAACAGGCATCTTTACATTCCATAAAAATAGCCATTATTACTGATTATTTTAAATGGTAGATAACTTTGCTAGTTTGATATAATGGAATGCCAGTTCAATTGTGAAGTTTTGTGATGTGAAGCAGTATGTTTAGGAGAATATTTCACTCTTGACAGTAATAATCCTAAATTAATACATCTCAGCAAGATTCAGAAAATGCGGTTCAAATTTAGCGCTACTTCTACTAGTTTTGTAGAACAGTAAGAATTAGAAAATCATGTCATGATTTCAAATTAGTAAAACATATATCTAGGACCTGTTAAAAGAATGAGTTAAAATGTGAAAACGCTATGAAAAGATTAGTTTGTGTGTTCAAGGACACTGAATATTTGTTTTACAGAGGTTGAAGACTGGGTGCACGTTTGTTATTTTTTTCCTGAAATATATTCTAACTTATTCTGTATTATAATATCAATGTTAAATGATTTTTTGACAGACACAGAAGAACAGTTTCCCTAGGCTAAGTTCCATTTCCTGCTGTCCCACCGCTGACCCTACAATTCTCAGTGAAACATGCTGAAGGAAAGCTCTTCGCATGTGCGAAAGTGGGAGATGGCTGTGGGGCTCATCAGTACATAGTTTTCTCTCCTCTTTGCTATTTATATCTTCCTTTCTCATCTGACAGAAGGTGAAAAACACCTAGCTTTGTAAGCTGGAAAAGGGTATGCTGTAGATTGACACAGCTCCAGATAAATGCAGAGGGGTGTGAGTGAAAATCAGCCTCTTCAGGCTAGCTGGGCAATCTTACTATGGATTTTAAGAACTGACAATACGAAGTATTAATTTTGATACAAAAAAAATCAGCTACTTTACTCATCTACTGGGGAGATCTGATAAGTGTGTTTTGTGTGGGTTCTCATCCAGACTTCCTTTTAAGTGATAACTGTTCTTCCATATAAATGTAATGTTAGTATAATGTTCCTCTAATTAGGTTATACATTAATGTTTTTTCTTTGGAGAGACTCATAATGTGTACTGAGATCCATGTGCAACTAAGTTTGTCCTTATCAGCTTTTTCTTGAGAGGTTTTATTACTAGTTTTGACCATTTCTTCCTGTTGCAAAGACAGAAATTTCTTAACTCACATCTCAACAGCAGTTAGGAAAGATTAGCGATCTATCTGTGAATGTACTCATGGAACAGACAAGGTATAAGGATATTAGTGTGCACATGTGTGTGGAGAAACCCAGCACCAACCAACCTGATTTTCAATTCTGTGGGCAGTGTTAATTGCCATGAATGCCACCTCTCAGGGACATGAGGCTTCTATAAGATTGCTTGAGCTCTTTTCTTGTAAAAGCAATTTTTTTTCTAAGACTTTTAAAGTCCTTTCAGAAAGTTGCATAGAAAATGGTTTCCATTTTATGATTTCAGCTTTCTTAGTAAAATATGATTGCTTCTGACTATACTATTAAAGTTCTCTGTGGAAGTATCAAGATGCACAATGATTAAACACATCCAAAAAATGGAGAAAATGAATGACCTGTACATTTTTATGAAATATGTATTAGGTTTCTCTTTAAATGGGGGTAATTTTTGAGATATGCTGCATTGACTTTCTTGTATATCACATTACACTGTATTGTATGTCTCATTACACTGTGTTATCACTTCATGGTATTGTAGTTTGTATGGTGACAGGGAGAGTGTAATGTAATGTGATGATGTACTGTAGCTGTGAAATACTATTAAATTATGACACTCTAGGGATGCAGTAAAATACACCATTTCACTAATCTCAGTTTCAGAATCTGTAGGAGAGTGCTGAGGGAAATACTTGCCCTGAAAGGATTTTCTGAGTTTACTTACCTCATTTGTGACCCATATGGCTTATTGCTGAAATTGCCATTTCCATAGGATTCTGCTACTGTAGTTGATACCTAGACTTTCCTTGTCTACTGCAGTAATGCTCCAGTAATCCCTTAACTGCATGCTGCTAAAGGAGTGGGATCTCTTGCCGAAACGGTCATTTAATTTAGAAGATTATGAATGCCTCCACTTGGTGCTTGACCTCATCTATGGCACAAGCTGAGAATTTAAGAGACAGATTGACTTGGGAAGGCTGTGAACACCGGCAATTTAAAAGCAACACAACAAAACCCCCAAACTTCATGCACTTTCTTATGTCTCTTTGTCAAAAAGTGTCAAAGCAAGTCTGTGTTCAATTTTTCCTTTCTTAAGACCACGGGAGCAGTACTGTACCAACACGAAACTTGAGTGATCCATTGTCTTGTATTACAAAGCATATTTAACCTAGAGTTAAAGTGACTCAAAGACTTTTTAATCAGATTATAGAGGAAGTGATTACCATTAATCTTCATTTATGAGAACAAATGTATTTCATTGCTCAGATAGGTTCTTAAGATGTTGTGTATCTATGACAGACACACAGCTTAGCCAATGGCAAATGACTAACAAAATTATTAATTTTAAATGGTATGACATTGATTCTCAGATCGGTTGTCATCAGTATTACACAAAGTAGATGTATGCCTTTAGAAGCATTTTTGTGAGGAGTATCTCACTTATTTTTGCTATTTTCCTGTGGTGGGACAGAATAGTTGTAGAGGTATTGGAATAGAGGTCTTGGGGTTAATACTTTTCTTTCTTTCATGTGAAAATGGGTAGCCATATGTAGCCTTTATGCACGTCTCCCTTGTTCAGATAGAAAGAATATCTTAAAGCATTTTTGAGAATCTTAAGATCTCTATCATATCTGATAATTGTTATCTGCAGTGCTGTTGTCCAAGAGCTGTGGGAAACAATTAACAATTATACTTTCCCCCTCTTCTCCTCCAAGAGCCAATTTGTGGAGAAAACAAAGAATGGTACCTTCCCTGTGTTTTGTGAAGTAGATGTTTTCTGCCTTGTCGGAATGACTCTCCAGTACCTTGAACATACTTGAGTAATCAAAATGCTCCTACTGATGTGCCTCAGAAATCTGTTCCTGACTTTTCCAAAAGTTATCACAGGAGCATCACACAGGGATATGCCCCAATGTAGTTTTGTCATGGGTGGCAAGGTGTGTGGAAAAAGATGGGCAGGAATGGTTTTCCAATTGGATAGTGTGGAATTTGGTCATGACTTAAATGGTGTGGCATAAGGGGTGGAGACTCTGTTGGTTTTGTCTGGGATAGAGTTATTTTTCCTTATAGTAGCTAGTTTGGGGCTGTGTTTTGGATTTGTGAGAGAAACAGCATTGTTAACACAGGGAAGTTTTAGCTGTTGCTGAGCAGCACTCATATAGAGTCAAGGACTTTTCTGCCTCTACCCTACCAAATCAGGGAGCAGGCTGGGGATGCACAAGGAATTGGGAGAGGACACAGGTGGGACAGCTGATTTCAACTGACTGAAGGGATGTCCAGACTGTATGATATTTCAGCAACAAAAGCTGGACTAAGAAGAAAGAAAAGGAAGGTCATTCGGTGTGATGGTGTTTGTCTTCCCAGGCTGCACATGATGGAGCCCGGCTTTCCCAGGGATGGCTGAACCTGCCAGCCCATGAGAGGTGGTGAATCCCTTGTTCTGTTTTACTTGTCACTGCACCTTTTGCTTTACCTATTAGACTGTCTTTCTCTCAATGCATTGAGTTTTCTCACTTTCATTCTTCTGATTCTCTCCCCATCCCACTGAAGAAGAGTGAGCAGGGGCTGCATGGGGCTGAGCTGCTGGCTGGGGTTAAAACACGACAATAAGGCAGACTAGAAAGGAAGGGCAAAGGCCTTTACATCACTCCTCCCTGTATCTGAATAGCTACAGTGTGGAGAAGCGTTTCTATAACAAATGCACTATGCTGATTTTGATTGTGAATTACACTTCCTTTCATGAGGTAATTAAAGTAAGACAGCAAAAAAACATTCCTGGTTTCACTGGAAAGCTTTAATAATAATTCGCATGTTAATTTACTTCTGAAAGCTAATGAGAATCATCAGTTCTTTGTAGTTCTGTATTATAACCATGCCTTTGATTATCTCCTTCATTACCTCCTCATACTACATTATGTCTTGATCTATATGTGCTAGCCATTTTTTAGATCTTGAATTTGCAACAGCATTTTTCATAAAAAATTTGGTACAGTAGTAACAACTCACGAATAACAACTGCTCTGGCCATAGATCTAATTCACTGGAATTTAGAAATCTTTTTCAGTTCTGATACCTTTTATCAATAGTTACTGATACTGTATTTGGAAATGTTTCACTTATCTGCTTTACTTTACTTGTGTCCTTTATAACAAAAATTCTGAAAAACAAGTGTAGTTATTCTGCTACAGCCTCTTTTCAATGAAACTGCTCTGCTCGTAATTTTTGTCAGCTTTGATGCTGTTCGTTGTTAAGGAATACATTCAAGGCAGGCAGCTCGGTTTGCAAGTGCCAGCTTGCAGGGTGAGCTTTGGGTGGAGAAAGATCCAGGCAAGAGGCTGTGAACTGCGAACCCTTTGCCTGACAAAGGGCATGGGAACCTGTGGCCCAGCCAGGTGAATGCACTCAGCAGGAGCTGATGACCCCAGATTTTTGCTCAGTTAGACTGTGAGAGTATAAAAACCCATGGGTTCCGTTACTTGGGGTCCCGCCTTGGAGGCACCCAGCTCGAGCTGCTATTTTTTTATTGTTATTGCAGCAGGATTAAATTATTTTAAGCATCTGAACATCTAAGACTCTGCTGTGGGAAACCTGGTGTGAGTGCTTCTAAAGAAGCCTTGATCTGAGCTCAGGTGGTTGAGTGTGACTGCCAGAGGGGTGCCTGGATGGTTGGACAGGGAAATTTGCTTAATAACATATGCTAATAGATATACAACGCTAATTTATATTTTCATTTCCAACTGAATTTTGGTTCTTGCCCTCTCAGAGCTTTTCTAAAAGTCATGACGTTACGCAAATCTCAAAGTTTTTTTAAATGCTTGCAGAATTCCAGTTTTTCACACATAAATAATTGAATATGCTTTACTTTCATATGTGTTCTATCCATTTTTGATGCTGCATTTGTGAACTGGAATTATTTGGGACTTGCAATATACCCTGAGTGATTTCTCTGTTGCTACATTTACCATTACCTTTAAACAAAACTTGATCAAGCCACCTCGCTGGTTAATAGTTGGACAAACACTAATTGTTTGGTAATAGAATCCTAGCACAAACATTGCAGTTGAGATTTGACCTTTTGTGCAGTTTTTTTGGCTTTCCTGCCTTTGTCCCACTCAGTTGTTCCTGAAAAGGAGCAAATAATAGGAACTCAAAATGAGTGACTTAAATCTGTTTTGGACACAATGCATCTGTTCATGGTTAATTCATCTATTTACCCCCTAAGAAACTGAAGTTATCCACTTCCAAGGAGATCCTCAGCTGATTTAAACATAATGGTCAGGGTTCATTAGAAACCAAACTGTCAGGTTACTGAGAAGCTGTCCACTGAGTACCAAATGACAGAGAAAAGTTTTCTTAATCACACTAAAACGTTGCCTTTTGTTCCTGCATTGCCGAAAAGACTATTAATTATGAGTACATTTTTATGAACATACGACTTTTTATTAATGATGGGCGATCTTCAAAAGGTTAAGCTATGAATAACCACGTTGAAGTTTGCACTAGGTTGATTAGAACAGCAAAATAGATCTGCTTCTGTGCTGCCTGGCTCTTTGTGCAGAGCAGGCTGCCGTGACCAGGCGGCACAAACAGGGCCTTGCAGCAGCGCTGTGGCATGGTCCAGCTCCCAGCCTGCCATGCTGGGCTGGCACGGATGCGACTCCCGAGGGATTTCTTGGCGGGCAAACGCTGGCAACCTCTAGCCTGGCACCACTGCTCTGACAGTGGTGAGGGAGGTGTCCCACGGCACACTGAATAGCTTTCTAAAATATATCTTATAGGACTAAACAGTTTCTAAGGGAAATGGCAATACCCTGACTCAGTTACATTTTAGGGCATCTCAGCTCTCTGGTATCTCCTGAAAGAAGCAGTAATAGATGGAAAAGCTATTCTTGCTACAACAATATCTGTCCACTAATATCCCTTCAATAGCATTCAGTAGGCTACCATGGTTTCCTGACAATAATGTTTAATCCCGTGTATCTTTTCTGCTTTCCTCCTTTTTTTTTTTAAATTCAGGGAATCTATTAACAAATGTCTTTATTTCACAAGTGCAGAAATGGAGATGCTGATTATTACTTTTCCAGAAAAATATACATACATTTTCAGAAAAGAGGCATTTTGTGGTTACTTATAGTAAAAATATTTTATGAATATATTGCACCTGCTGCTGTACTCCAGTAGAGCCCAGTGTTGGCTGATTTAATGTAAAACAAAATAACGATTATTCAGTTTTATACAAAAGAAAAGATTTAATTTTGAAACTAAAGTTATTTGATGCTGAAACTGCTACTTAACAAATGATTACTTCTTTCTTTAGTTAGTGTGACCATTAGTAGTCTTGAAAACTACAGATCATTTCTTCCTACTTTATAATACACTCCCATTACACTTGAAAGCACCAGTGGTTCTCACTTCTCTGCTTTGCAGCTTCTGCTGAGTGAACAGGCAAGGCAGAGGAGGTAAAGTATTTTGATTGGGCATTTTTACTGTTACCATAGAGACTCATTGAAAAATTCAACTAAATGTACTCCTTAAAATGTCAAACACAGGAAGCAGAAGGGAAATTTCAGTGGAAAAATATCTGAAAAGCATAAAGCTGTTATATTAGCTAAACTCACTGCACCACTCCTTCATTCATTGTAGGTTAAGTAAATCCTGCTTCTGAACCGAAGGGAATTATTTCCTTTCAAATATGGGCTTTCAATTACCTTCGAGATATGAACTCTAATCTCTTTGGTAGAAGATGAAAATTAACTGTATCTACCGATGCCAGTCTTATATGAAGCTTAATTAATTTGGATTTGATTCTTCCTCTCACTTCAGCTGAAAAAAAGTAAACACATGAGTAATAATTTTACAATCTGCAGAACACTAGGTGCACCTCTGATTTTATTATGGAGGGTTAAGGATGAGCCAAATTCATTTTAGCATCACAATTTTTTATTACTGTTATTCCATGGGTTGGGGGGTGGGCTTTCAGCAAGGGGTCAGTAAGCAGTGAAGCCAACACGGCTGTGGAAGTGGGTTGATTTTGCTGCCCAGCGGGGAGATGCTGAGAGCCTGTCACTGACAGCCTCTGCCCACCTGCTGTGTTCAGTCTGGCCCCCACTCACCATTACCACCTTCTCTCTCTGCTCTCATTTAAGGAGATTAAGGATGATTATTTAGAGAAGGGTCCTCACCATCGGCAGCAGCACTGAACTACGGACACTTCCCAAAACTGATATCAGATAGCACCATAACTGTTTTAATAGGAAATAATGAGCGCATGATGAAAAGTAAATGTAAGATGAAAATTGTGCATTGCGTGGTTTGCAGGAGGATTAATATAAAGTTGCCTAAAAGAC
Source organism: Falcunculus frontatus (assembly GCA_013398115.1). Classification (NCBI taxonomy): domain Eukaryota; kingdom Metazoa; phylum Chordata; class Aves; order Passeriformes; genus Falcunculus; species Falcunculus frontatus. The sequence goes on from VZRV01009049.1 coordinate 1,832,335, forward strand.
CAATGGGGATCAATTTTAGAATTAATATCCTGTCAGCTCTGGGTAGCCCTGACATGTAGACTAAAGCACTTTGGCTAGATTGGATATATTAGAGTGCAGTATTTATTTTGTGGTCATAAGTATTGGGCTATGGGCCAAGATTCCCAAGTTCTTTAGTCCTTTCCCAGGTTTTGACAAATACATTCCAGAATTTTCCTCGACCTTCCTTCCACTTTTCTTTGACTGTGGAACTACTACCATGGTACTGAGTATATAAAAAAATTCCAAATACCTTAGGTCTAATGTTTTAGTAGTTAATCTTGATAATACTTGATTTATTGGAATTTCTTATATCTGAAGGAATAGCACGCTGTAATGAATTCATAAACATTGGAAAAAAACCACATATTTTTTTCATTCGTGAGTCTCATCTACGTTATTTCTTTAGTTGGAGGGTAGATATTTTTTTCCCATGCAAAAAGCTTATGTTAAAAAAACCAAGATTCCTATGCAATGAAAAACATTTGGTAATATGTAATATTTGAATTATCTAAAAGAGCTAGTAATAATTATCGGTAAAAACATAAAGCTTTGTTAGTTGTGTACTAATTTTTCCTCTTCTCTTTTTCAGTGCCCTAATGAGAGATGAAACAAATAAAAGGCAGCAAAAGGAGTAACTTTACTAAAAAATTTTCTTGTAAAGAAAGGTTTCCCAATATATGTCAAAATATATTTTGAATTTTACCTTTTTTGCAAGTCCTCACTTTTCAAGTCTCTCTTGTTAAAAGGTATGACTTAGTGGCAGTAATTTTGTTTTATAAAATACTCTTCACAGTTATCTTACCAGATTGTCTCAATACATCCATTATGTTGCAAATCTTCTTGATGAGTGCTGAAGATGATAAATACAGAGGTTCTTATTCTGACAGGGTATCATGTTAAAATAAATAAACCACAAGAAAGGCAACTTTTCAAATATTAAATGTTTGTGGTTTTTCAAAGATGTATCTCCTTAGTGCCCAGACTAAGAACTCTTAATCCTTCTTCAACAAGGAAAATCCGTCACAGCAGTAAAAAAGAAAGGCTTTTATTGGATTAACGGGAAAATAATAGCAATAATCTAATAATGAGGAATGCCTTGGGAAGTCTTATATGTGGACTTGAATACCCTGATTATATTTAAATCTTTCCACATACATTTAAAGTAGCTTATAAAATGAACCACTTTTATATGTCACCTGTTCTCTATTCTCTAATAAGTGTTGTGCATCCCTTCATCATAAGAAAGGGCGTCAAGAGATGGACACTTGTGCTGTGACACAGTGCTCAGTCCCTTCCTAAAAGAACAGATGATAACACAAGATGCTCTACAGGTGTGAGGGACAAACCACTCATGCCTTTTTCACTTAAATTTCTGTCAGATTACTAAAAGTAATTTATGAAAATATTAGTTTACTTTCCCAGCTATGTCTGCAAGTACAATGACTTATTTTGTTGATAAATGGCAGTCTCAGAATGAATGTATTTGAGAACAAGCTCTTTTCATGAGGTAACTGCCTTTAAAAATTCTGCTATTGGCTATCTGACTTAATAAACTTATATGATATCTGGACAATGTTTTAAAATTTAATCAGGAACATAACTTTGGTGCTTACCCTTGCAAAATTGTTTTAAATACTGTGTTTACAGAAATTCAGAAAAATAAGAAAAGCTTGCACGTATCACAGTGTTATTAAACACTAAACTAGGATTTATGCTAAAGGACTAGTTTTAATCCTTTCAAACCTTTAAGAAATACTGAATGCCATATAGAAGAAGCATGATAAATTTCTTATTTCATATACTTACATGTTATTAGTTCTCATTCTTTATATTCCTGCTGTGACTCTGGAAAATCATGTGTAAAAGAATATTTAAAAAAAAAAAGCTAAGTTTTTAAACACATCTTGGGCTGTGTTACTTTTCTTGCTACTGTAATGTGAATTTTGTCTTTCACGGCTACTGATCTGTTCTATGTTGCAGTAAAATGCTAATCTAAAAATCAATTGAAACGTTTTTCCCATAAAACACAATGCCCTCCAGAGGTTTACTTGGCTCTGTATAGGTCAAAATCTGTGACCTCACAGTATTTGTAAAATACCAGTGGTAACTTCTCAGATTGTCACACTAAAATTGTTTTCAGGTCTCCAAGGAGGGTTCACACCCTAGTGTCAGTAGCAACAAAGGTAAGGGCAACAATTATATGTCAGCTCTATTCTATCTTCAAAGAGGGCATTTTGCCAGCCTGACACATTGGCTGAAAAAGCCTCACACGTACAAATCTTTGTTTTCTTTCTAATTTATTTTTGGAGATGTGATAGAACCTGAGATGAATCTATAAAAATAAATGGGATCAGAACAACCATGTAGGACTACCATAGTTGCAGTCACAGATAAACTGAAGTTCACTTTCTTTCAGCTTTTGGAGCAAAATATTTATTCCAATCTTTTCCCCTGTTTTGCAGTTTCCCATAGTAATAAGGGTTTTTTTACACTGAGCAAGCCAGCAACTAAGATAAATTAAATTGCCTAAATAAAAATAATTTTAAAGGAGTCTAAGGTTTCAAACTGCATGGGTTTTTAATTATTTTTTTTAAATTAAAATCTTCACATATTTTCTCATTTTTCTCCTTCTCAATGTTATAAAGGATTGTGGAAAAACAAAGATTTCTCAGGAAAAAAAAATATTTGATTGACTGCTGTTTTTATTCTACGTTTTTTAAAAAAAGGTCTTGTCTTTATGTAATGCTGTTGGTAAAAGATTGCTTGTCATCTTTGCAGGTATGGAATAATTAGAAAAGAGGACATAAATGAGATTAACATCTTAACAATACTAGGGAGTATTAAAATATATTGAAGGAAGGAGAAAACTTCTCAAGGGAGCAGAAAGGTTACAGATAAGGAAAACACAATTAAATTCCATTATAAACTTACTAGGGAAGAATTAAATGAAACACACTGTCTGGGAGACTTCCTGGATAGTATTTGTGAAGAAAGAAAAATAGAATAACAGGACATCCATGGACGTGTCAGTGCATGACTTTTTTTCAGAAAAAACTATAAATATGAGAGTCAGACAGACAGCTTTCAAGAAGAAATAAAGTGCTGAAAGACTGGAATCATGAAGAAACACTGTGAAAGAAATGGTAAGTTTCTCATTGATCTAAACAGAATTTAAGTGTTCAGCTGGCAACTTCTGACCAAATTCAGGTTTGATCACCTCCACATAGGAAGTACCCATTACTCTGACATTGGTTTAAGACAAAAAAAACATTATGCAACTGCTGAAAATGGGTCTACTGGACTGAAAGTCTGTTAGAGCAGAGCACAGATCACTGATGTTCTATATTACCTCAGGGAGAAAATTGCTCTTTCAAAAAGGATAACTATGCATACATAGACATGACTCATGATACACATTTACACTTTGAACTAATTATTATTTAATCAGTGCCTGATAAAAAAAATAAAACCTCAGAAGAGGTAATTTCCTTTTGTTTTATTGCGTAAACAAGGGTCATGTAAAGCCAGCTGTGTAAATGTGTATTCTTCTTTCAGGCATGTTATTATAGGCAGAACTAGGAGCAGTCTCTATTTTTAGAGCTGCCTGATACTCCCTGCTGTGCAAAGCTGTCTCTATTATATAAGCTTTGCCAAAATTTCCTGTTTTACTTGAAAATTATTATAGTAAACATCTTCATGAATGTTTCCAAAAACTTTCAGGCATAAAAGTGTAGTTACGATCAAGAAGCCAGGGAAGAAAGTAAATTTCTTCATCTTAAATACTGCTTGAGACTCAGAGAAGTTCCACAATACATTGAAATGCCCTATGCATTTCACTTTTCGAAACTTCACATTTTGCAGGTATTATTTCTTGTGCCAAATATAACCCTTACGCCATCTTTAAAGGTGTCTTAAAATTCAACAAAGTTGCATACTTTAAACAGTTTATACATTCTCAATAGAAATTTACCACTGGTATGTTCCCATCAGAGCACATAATCATTGTGGGTGCTCTACATTGGATTGTGCTCTACTCAAGGCTGCTCTTACTCTCGGTGAAAGAAAATTGGATATTTTAGGCAAGGACTATCCCAGTTAAGGGTCATTTGAAGAGCGGAGTGTAATATTTGAAAGGCATACTATTACTGAACAAGTACATAACATATATGCATGTTGATCTTCTTTGCACCATTTTAATTTCTTCTGACCCAGAGCAGTATATGCATGTAACCACAGCACATCTTTAGACTTCTCAGCAATGCTGAAAACAGAATGACTTACCTTAGGCAGGATGTTCCCATAGATATGGATTCTGGGCCCTGAATGGAGTTTTTCAAAATCTGGTTTCCTGGTTTTCTGTGGATATATATTAAAACAGGAAGTATACAATGATGCATTCTCTGTCACTGTCAATTTTTTTTAAAAAAACCACTGTTCTACTGTCTAATTGAAAAAGCCCAGGAATGGGCACTGACCTTTCATGCCAATCATGCCCTTGAGCCTCCACTCAGTGAAGAACTACAAAATTTGCTTGCCCCAGCAGAGACATGCCATGAGATATTGTCATGCTGCTCAAGTGGTAACATGTAGTACAACCAAAGTCCAAAAACATGCAAAAAAGGACGTGACTTAACAGACATTTGTTCACCTCCTAAAAGTCTATTGCAAAAGTGGGATGATCCACAAAAACAGGAGCACCTAATATTTGCTTTCTTTTTTTTCCTACTTATTACTACACTTTCCATGCTTTTTCCTACTTATTACTACACTTCCACCTTTTTGGCAACATCCTCAGTGTATGTACTAGTTTGAAAACAAACCAGTGGGAGACACCACGTCAGAATAACAATTTAATAGGAAAATTTAAAAATAAAGGCAGAAAACACTGGTTTAAACTGACAGAGTCAGAATACGACCTGACACCCTGTCAGGCAGGGTGGCAGTAGCAGTCTGATAAAATGGTGGCTGCAGTCCTCCTGAAGTGATGGATGTGGTTCTGTTGAAGCAGTGATCCTGTAGAAGGGTCTGGTCTTCCTCCAAAGGTCCAGTGGTGGCTATGTAGCTCTTGTCCTCTGGAAATCCAGTGGGAAAGGCTATCTCTGCTGTTCCAAACCTCCGATTATATACAGCTGGGAACACTCAGTTCCTCCTCCTGGGCAGAGCCTGACACAATGGGATGGTGAGTCATGAGGCAAGGCATTGATGGGCCCATTAACAGGAGATAGTCCGTAGGAGTTACCTATGAGTCATGCAGTGGGTCCTTGATTTCCCATTAAACAGAGACAGCCCCCGGAGGGAGTTATCAAGGGTGAGTTATGGTAGCAGATAACAAACACTGCCCCACCTGTTTTAACAGCTTATGAAGATGGTGATAGAATACATGTTTTGGTTACATCTTACATTGTAACCTACGACAATGTAAAAGCTATGTTCATGATAAACTATCCCAAAAGACACTTGGAGTTCGCTTTATCAAATAAATTGGTACTGGCTACACAAATTTCAAACACATATAGAGTGAAGGAGAATATTTAAGACAATTGGATATTTTGGGGTCTTATTTGAATGAACATGGAAAAGAGACAACAATATTCAAAAGGTATAAAGTAAAAGTACTTAGTTTCTTATTCAAATTAAATTCTTTTACACAACAAAACAAGAAAAAATTTGCTAAAATAGATAATAACATAAAACTTACAAGGCAAGTTTGACCTGTTGGAAATGTGCCTAGTTGTCAATTTCCAGTTAAGTGCCCAAGTTTCCTTGTTGATACAAACAGAAGGAGAAATGTCCAAGTCCATATAAAAATGTTAGGAAAACTTGAAAGTATGACCCAAGTATAAATCAAACCAGTTGGAATGGATGAGAAGGTTCTGATCTGAGTAATAAAATAAAACTATTCTATTATGACTTTAAAGCCCCTAAAAGCAATAGGGAGTCTTGAAGTTGATCTCAGAGCACAACTCTGTGAGGTGTTATCTCTGCAAAAGAAAAAGCACTTACTGAAAATTCCTTTAAAGGTTAGAGCTTTTTTCAGCTACAGGTCACAAAGAGCTGAGGTATTAAAGTGCCACACTGATACCAGAAAAAGTCCCTCCATCAGCTTCATTCAGTATAAATTCTTACCTAAAAATGAAGTAGTTTTATAGAACAATACAAAAAGAGGATGGGTAGAAGTGGTACAATTGCATCTTGCTTTCTCTTGGTTATTATCAGGAGCAAAAGACAATAAAGGTCACAATAAGGTTAGCACTATCTATTTGCTGTAAATTTCAATCATCTAAGAATCTGAGTAAGACTCTTGTTCTTAATAATCTAAACTGAAGACTGATTATGTTCAGATATTAAAAAGTAGAAATAAATGTGCTTCTTAATACTTAATGGTAACAAGAAATCAATATCCAATATTTGTAAAATACATTTAGCTGTTACTACTCTGTATGTCTTCTGTGTGTAACACTTGGTTGTAGAGGGACAGAACAGTTATTTTGAACCTCTGGCGGATTAGGTTGCTTTATCCAGATGGTGTACGTGAGGAGAATATGGCAGTCAGTAAAAGGACCTTCCTATGAGAAAGTAAAGGGAGGAGAGCCTAGACACAATGGAATTGAGATTTCATCTCCATGGAGGCTTGGAAATCATAAAAACCCCTGGTCTCTCTCATGATTTTGAGACAAATGAAACAGCTATGACCCAAAGACACACGGATGTTGCAGTTTTTACACCAGAAATATGCATAACTAAGCCTACCAGCTCCCAGAGGAATGGTAGGAATTGGCTCCACACTGAAACAGTGCTACTAACAAAATACACAGGCATGGGGCATGGGTGTAGAGAAAGGTGTTACGTGGAGCGATAAAATGTAGGCATTTAGGGCTGAAATGAAACCTGAGAGCTTTTTGGCCCCCTGTGGAGACAACACCGCAGAGCACCTCTGAAGTGCCTTGCTTCTGTTAGGAAGTTCCTTGTTCCTTTGTCTGGCAGATATATACAAGGCATTTAGTAGCACATGTTCATGGCTGTGACTGTTGACACAGTCCTGATACTTTGAAACAGATCAAAACCACTCTCCTTGATGAAGCAAATCTCACAGCAGGTAAGTGGAAACATGCAGACGTAATGCTGAAATGACAACCAAGTCAGATTTTCTATCTAAATTCATATTTTGAAGGCTCTAAAAAAAGAAGAATATTTACCTTTTAAGTGGAAGATGTAAAAAATATGAGCCACATCAAAACTGTGGAACTGCTACATGGTACCTGGATACAAGGTACACTGACAGCATATCAGGATGAGACCTGAATGTGCATTGTGTCATACAGCATTCTTCCCTCTTATCCACTGCGTCCTCTTTCCATTGGATGAAAATGTGGGTATATGACTAGAAAAGGATTTACTGAGCACTCTGGCTGTTCATGAGAGCAAGTTTATAGGAGCATAACATAAAGCATACACAGCCAAAATGCTGCCACTGCTCATGCTCAACTGATTAAATATTTCAGAGGTACTTCCATTAAGAAAAATACATAATATCATGTTATAGTAAAGGTGGAAATAACTGGTCCAAAGTAGATTACTGTTTCTACCTGATTAACATAAATTCCTACAGCCTAACCAGGATCAAAGTTTAATCTTTTCAAATCTTGTCTTGTATACACACATCTGCAGCACTTGACATTTTAACAACATCTGTTTTCACTTATCTCCATTTCATTCTGCTAATGCTGAGAATATGTTCTTGTGTGCACATGGAATTTTATCTTTCTGACTTCCCAAGTCAGTGTGGACATCTGGTGTTCATGATTATTTACTCTGCCTACTGATTTTGAGGAAGGAAGGTGTTACTGTTCAGAAAAGGAAGTTAAGGTATATTAAAGTTTTAACTCCTTTTTTACAAGAGGCAAGTGGTCATCCAGAGTCATACTTTTGTAGAGTCAACTTTGAACCTTGCTTCTAAGCAAGGATTGCTTGTAGTGAGTTAGACAGGACAGTATATGTCCTTAACATTCCAGTAGGAAAACAAAAAGAGGGCTCAGAAAGGCAGACAGGATTTGAGGCTTACATGTTTCATTAGCTTTCTTCAGTGAGGCCATCATCTTTGATTCTTTGAGATAAAGGCAGGCAATAAATTCTTAGGGATAGTTTCTCTGGCCTACATGTAAAATAAGTTAAAGCATTTATTTTAAGTTCTGATTTTAAATGTTAACAGTCTCTGCTAATAACTTAGGACAATTTGTATCAGTGTTGTTGATGCAATGCTGATATAAACAGAATAGGGTCAGAAGGAAAGTTTTTCTTGGCACTAGAAAAACAGGGAAGTATTTATTATTTGAGTAGAAAGGGCTTATGTTTCTCCTATATTCATTGCAAACAATTCTACTACTAAGGGTACTGTTATTTAAAGGATTGTGTCAGGATAAAGCTGTCCCCATACATGAGGAAACAGAGAATCTTGGCAGCCCGGAGCATAAATTTATTCTCTCTCCAAACAGCATTGACTTGTATAACAATTTTCCCACAAACTGCAAAACACCATCTTGTAAGAAATGACAGTGAAGATCTTCAACACACACATATACAGATACACAAAAAAACCCACTAGTAGAAAATGGTACTAATCTTATTCAAACTGCATAGCAAATGCACTGAGTCAGCAAGCACCATTTAATCACAGTATTTTAATGAAACAAAAGAATATTAGATTTGGCACTGGAGAAAATAAATTCTCTTGTTACTTGGATAATCAGCTGACTGAGCACATTCTGGCGACTGGGAGAACCCAAAGGCTCATCTCTCAACTCAAAAGAAGGTTTAACAATACAATTTCAGTCTATACAGCCAAATTCTCTCTCCCCCCCAAAGAGAACTGTCTCATCTTTATTACCTGTTGGGAACACTCCAAGCCCTTTGCAGTCTTCTGATCTGATCATTAGTGTAGCTGCAGTAATTGTCTTACATTGTAGTTTTTGTCGACAAGGGTGTGAGCCAAAAGTTGTGCCAGGCAATGGGATAACTATGAAGAGCAGTGGATTATTGTAGACCAGTGCTACATGCTATGTGTGAAGCCATTTGGTGATCATACTTAAATTGGTAGTACAGAGATTATGATCCTGGTTATGTGGTTAGTAAACAAACAGTGCCTAGACCATCTTACAGCCATATTTTGCTACATTTGAGTGGTGTTAGCCCTACTTTGAGTGGGCATGTTGGTCTAGCTGACCTCTAGAAATGTTTTCCATCTAACACAGTTCTGTGATTCCTCTGAAAGCAGTAGCAATTTCCTCTCACTCCCAGGGTTGAAAGGTTAAGTTATATTCACTTAGAAATACTGGCATTAAACAATAAAGAACGTCACTGATCAACAGTATCATTCATGGTGTGAAAATATGCCATGAAATAGATTATTCAAAATTTACTGCTCTGCAAGATAAAGATATATGTAAAGATGAGGTGCTGTCAAACCTGCAGCACTTATAGTAGTGTCCTAGTGGTTTTTAGAACTTTTATTTCTAAGAGTGAATTTTATGACAGGTTGTGAAGAATGTGTTTCATAACATTATACTTTAATATACTTCCTGTCTTGATTCAATGTAAGCTGGTTTTCTTACAGCCCTCCAACTGTGTAATAGTGAAAGAATTAGAAACAAGGTTAAGTAATAGCTCATGTGACTACAGTGTGATAAATACAAATAGTTTAGATGATTTGCTTTTCAATATTTACAATTTTTTTTTTCCCATTCAGATGAACTGGTGAGCAAGAGCAATAGATCTCTTTATTTCTTCATGTTACACTACATAGGTAGCAGTCTTAACCTCAAGACACAAGTTTTCTTGAATGGGCTTAATTTTATACAGCATAAATATTTTAAAGTTAGCTGTCTAAATCTAGGATAATATCCTTAGATTTCTTTTGCTATAAAAAATGACTATTTTCCATCTTCAGAGTGGCACATTTCACCCTAAAATAGATATCTCTCTCATCATGTCATGGAAGGGAGACATTCTGACATAAGATACAAAATTCTCTAACAGCTCAAGGACTTAGGGTTTGCATGTGCAGAATGGTTGAAAGAGAAAGTTCAAGTTGTTAAAAGGGCATGTTCATAATTTTTAAAATACCTTGCTATGTTTAACTGCTTTATTTCATGCTTTTTTTATAAATCTCATATTAGACAAGGAATGCAGGAACTGCTCTGTAGAATCAAACCAAAGACAAACACATTTTGGCATCCTGTCCTTGGAAGCAACACCAATACTTAGGAAATGTAAGAAGCACTGGGTGATCCACCTTTTAGTCAACTCTCAATTTCTGGTAATTAGCCATTTAAAATCTTCCCTTGAAAATTACACCTGAAGTGTTGCATTTAATATTCACTAGGGACCTAAATGCCTGAGAGATGCATTAAATCCATCTTCTGAATACATTTGCACTTTTGACCTCCAAAATGACTGTAACAAAGAACCCAACACTGTGTTCAACATGGTGCTCTGCGAGGAAAACAGTGCTTGTTTACTGTGTATCTGATGAACTTTGGATGACAATCCATAATTATGATGTTAAAATAAAGATAATGTGATTCATAACCACTTTTACCATTTATTTTTTAAAATTATACAGATCTTGATGCTACTTTTCCTCAGTCATATCTTTTTAGACCCAGTTGCATTTTGTGTGGGTGAGATAACATATGTCTAATTGTTCTTTGCTGTAACATTTTTTCTAGTTCTGACACAGTCTGGTTTTAAATCACAGATAATATTTTTAATGTAACATTTGTGATTGTAGTTATTTATTCAAGTCATCTATGTATATTACTTTCCCAGAGACCTGTCCATATTGATTGGAGGCTTTTCTCTGTATACCCAAATTAGAGATTATCACTATAACTAAGTTTTGTGGGTGTTTTTGTTTTCCCTTTGTGTGCATTATTCTATGCTTACTAATTTTACACTTCATATGTCATTTCATCCTTGAGTCACTGACTATGGAGAAATCCTCTTGAGCTCCTTACAGACACTTTTGATTTTGACTATGTAGAGTAATTTTGAATTATTTGAAAACATCACTGCCTTGCTATTTATCATGTTTCCAAACAGGCATATATTGAGCAGCCAATGTCCAAATTTAAGAAATTCAAATGCGAACTTGTTGAAAGCTTTTTGAAAATAGAAATATAATTAGACCATACTTATCCACCTACTCAGTGGTGATACTTTGGAAAAGCAGATAGATTTGTGAGGCATATTTTTACTTTGCAAAGGCCATATTAACTCCTTATCAATACTCTTTTTTCCTATAAAATAAAGAATATTTTAATATTCTTTATCTGTGTTTACTAGTTCCTTTCTTTACACAGGCTTTACCAGTTAGATTGATACATATCACTCAAATCCTTAGTTTTCACCACTTTAAATATTTTGTCATATTTCTCTCCTTCCATTCCTCTGCCTATTGATTAAAGAAATAGGTTACACATGATAGTAAAGATCCTCACAGGTTAAAATGAGAGTTCTTTAAGAGTTTGTTGAAAACTATTAGATTTTATTCAAGTTCACTGTATTTGCTTATTTAGATGGGGTTTTTTTATTTATTTTTTTTTAATCCCACTTAGGAAAGATTCAGTTGGAAGTACTTCCTCAAATTCATGCTGTAACATTAAGACCTGATATAAGAATCTGCTGGATTATCTCTGACTTGAGCAAAATTCTAGAAATTCACTTCTTCTGCAGTTTTCTTGTGTGAACTTATTGTGTGAGTGTTGCTCATATTCTTCCATTGTCTGCTGATACCTTTCATTCTTAGAAGCCCTCTGTTTTTGGTATGTTTGAAAAGATTTTATTTTGAGCCCATACAACTTAAACATGCTTCTTGGCCTGACATTACAGGTTTAAATCTGAATTTCCAGGTTTATGCTCTTTTGCATCTTTCACAGATGCAACTTGTGTTTTTTTGAGGCCTATTTTCCCCATGAATAAAGTCCATTTTAAGACTCATATACTCCTCCATTTCAATTTCATAACAGTTATCTTTCTCACATATATGTAGCTCCCCTTTTCAGTAAACTTTGTCAATCTTTTTCTTCTTACAAGATACAGAACTAAAATATATTTTGATGATTGTGTCCACCAAATAACAGCTTGAAGGTTAATCTAAAAAGTGGCCAGCAAATTTTATTGTGCTCTCTAGAATACTACCCTTCATCCCACCCAGCTGTCTGGTTGCAGCTTCCAAAGTGTTTCACAGTTCCTTTTCTACATATGGTTTTTTTCAGGAGAAATCTGAACATATTGAGAAAGAGGAAGGGGAAGGAAGGAAGGTGAAAAGATGTGGGAAGTTTTCTGAGATCTTACTGTACAAATGAAGCTTGAAAGATATGTTTTGAACTAAAGCTAGTGTAATACTCGAGATAAGAGCAGGAGTTGCCTTTTTTTCTTGTAGTGTGTCTGAGCCTCCAAAAAAAGGTAAATTATGCTGTATAAAAATGTAACACCCACAGCTTGACCTGAATTTTACCCAGTATACATAGGAGTTACTGAAAACCCTAATTATCTTTGTGTTTCAATCTTTGCAGCTCACTGATTTCTCTTTGTATATCATACTTTATGACTATAGTAGCAAGTTTGAAAGCAAAAAAACCCCAGCATATAGTTATCTGGAGGTTTCTATTTCTTGAATAATGTGTAATAAGTTCTAATTCAACCCAGGTTTTTTTTGTGTGTATGAGATCATTTCAGAAGTACCAATATCTCAGCAGAGTTCTTATCTCTATTGCAGAACATATACTAAAGAAGAAATTCTTGTGACATGAACTAATCTGAACAACCCAGTATTGTCTTCCTCAAGTTGTTTTTACTAGCATCAAAGACAACAGACAATATATGGGAAAGCAGAACTGCTTAAGACATGCAACGCATCTGCTATTATTATTACTGTTGATATTAAAATATTTATTCAATCAATCAAATGAAAACCTCATATTTTTCATTGTAGCCATTAGGGCAGTCTTTCAGGATCCTGTAGGAAAACACACATATCCTCTTCTTCAGTGAAAGACACTTGGAATTTCAAGCCTTCTATTTTAGCTCACTAATTCTCTTTTATTATTTCTCTGACGTCAGCAAGCTGTGACTTCATTTGACTTATTTTGCAATATGTTACAGAGCACACACTTTTATTATCATTTTAAAATCTCAGAAATATTCATCTAGAACCTATGGTGAAGATACATAGTAAGTTTCCACTTTCTTGAACTTAATATTTAATTCCATATTTTTTCAGGTAACCGTGCTGGGTTTTTTTTCCTTTGGATGCCTATTATTTCTTTGTTGTTTTACTTTGTTAACTTTTTTTGGTGTTTGCCTTGTTGTCTTTCCATTTTTGATTCCATATGAAATAACTTTCACTCTCTTCTCCATCAGAACCATTCAAGAAAATCCAGATCACAGAGCATGTCAAGAATCATTAGAAAGACAGGTTTCGTTACAATTTTTTTAAAAAAGCAAATATCTAAAATATTAAGATTTGCACTTATTTTTTTATAAAGATTTAAAATTCCTCTTCAAAACAACCATTTTTGCTGAAAGTGTGCAGCTAATCCTTTTCTAGGACATTTAAAACAAAATATTCATTGATAAGAAGAGAAGTGGAGTTAAAAAATTATATTACAGTGGCTCTCCGTGATCTTACTATGTTAGGTATTAAACTGTGATCCAAGATAGTAAAAAAGACCATAAAGGCCTTACAAAGCAAGACAGTGGTGTCAAGTGAGTCAAACAACATGAGACTAAACACGTAACTGGTTTTGTTTGTGTTCTAGAATAAGAGAAATACGGAACCTTTAAGGTTGGAAAAAAACCCCCAAAATCATTGAGCCTGGTCTTTTGACAAACACTGCTTTGTCAATTAAACCACAGCCCTAAGCACCACATTCAGTTGTTTCTTGAATGCTTCCAGGGATGGTGACTCTACCACCTCCCTGGGGAGGGCATTCTAATGCTTAAACAACCTTTCAGTGAAGAGATTCTTCCTGATGTCTAATCTGAAGCACCCCTGGAAAAGCTGGAGGCCATTTCCTTTCGTTAACCAGTTGCCTGATCTGTTAAACCTAACACACCTAAATGATTTGAAACGGATGTTTCTCCTGTTCAGCAAGTATAAATAGTCAATGTTCTTTTGACACCAGGAGAGAAATGAGTCTGACAGAAAACTTAGATATGGATAATGTGAATCTTCATAAACATGGCTTGGGATCACTCCATGCATAAGAAACAGTGTGAGAAAAAAAGTTTTCCAACAGTGTTAAGTAATTTTTTTATGTAATAGTAAATTTGGCATAAAAATAAATGGAATGTCATTTTTAATAAGAAATTCAACCCATTTCCAGTTACTAATTTCTTGAATCATTTTCTAATTGAGCTAAGGAAAAAGCAATACATGGGGCTTGATTTTCAAAGGGATGATAATGTTATTTCACATATTTGCTGAGGATCTCCTACAATATTATGTGAGTACAAAGGGAAGAGAAATAAAACGTGATTACAAGTGGGAGCTGGACCAGCAGAGATATACTGAACAGAGAAATTTGGTAACAATTCTGCTATGGCTAAAGTTCAAAATTTTAAGGATTCCTTAAAACTTGTAAAGATTTTTCTTCTTTCTCAGGACTGAATACATATCCAAGTCTCAGAAGTATCATTTTATCCAAATATGCAGACTGGAAGGAACAATATAAGTTACATTTTTTTCAGACTCATAGAATACAGTTTAATTCTTAATCCACTATTTACACAAAAATGAGTAATATAAGAAAAGTATATTATGGTGTGGAAATCATGAAAATATTGACTACTCATCCGTGTTCCCTTATATACACAGCACACAGTAAATATTTGAGACAGATATTAAGATGAAAATGTCAGTGGAAAACATTGTGAGGTAGGCATTGCTTTCAGTTCTGTCATTCATCGGCCGGATCTTGATCCTTTAATTCTTTTTTTTTCTCCTGAGGAGAACAGTGGCTGCTGGGAAGGCTCCCAGGAAAATTTTTGGGAGACAAGACAATCAGTAGGACCTACTATAGCAGATTAGTGAGAGAGCAAAGGGAGGAAAGATCACCTGTTTCTCAGAGTAATACAATGACAGGAAAGAAAGACACATAAGTCAAGGAGTAATAACAACAGCAAGTAAAATCTCACTATTCAAAGAAGCATCCAATTACTCAAGGCTGAAATGACATGTCAGTCTCACATATTTTCCAGAAGCTTCATCTCTTGGTCTCTGATTGACCTCACTTATCTTCTTTTATAGGATCCTATGGTCACCAGATAGCTCAGGCTGGAAAGGACTTCATGATGACTCTAGTTCAACCTCTTGCTCAGCACAGTCAGATCTGAGGTGATATCTAATCACTCAGGGGTTTGTCCAATTTGGTTTCGGGTGGAGGGTACAGTACCCAAGGCTAAAGCCTAAGCAGCCTCCCTATATAGTCTGAAATCTCTCTGACTTTACTCAGCCCTCCTCTTTCTCCCTGCATTCACTGTGGCATTCATTTTTCTCTACAGGGTTCAGAAATGATACCATGTATGTAGCTAGGTAAGTCACAACTGTGTTTCGTAATGTAAGAAAAAAAGTGATTATTGTGTTGTGTCAATTCACATCAACAAAGTTGAAGACAGTTTTTTTCAGCCAGTTTTAGACATCTTTATATGAGTTTGTTATCTAAGTCTTCTTTATGAGCAGAGTATACATCATCTCTCATTCATGTACAGTACATGATTAAAATGGGTCAGTCTAATTGTCATAGAACTCCATTTAGTATATTTTCCAGTTGATATTTTGTTTGAAATTTCCTATGAAACTTAGCACAAGTTATTTCATGTTTAACTAAAATTTGTGGCCATTGCTTAGTACAGTTTATAAAAATGAACTTCATTAATGTAGCAGACCTGCTATTCAGCTGCACCTCAACAAAATCTTCCCAAGACAGGAAGGTCAGGGCTACTCCTCTTTTGCCAGTCACATTTGTTTCAATATGTTTGTTGGTGAGGTCACTTCTAATACCACCCAGCTCTATATTAGATATATGTACATATCCATGATATCAGAAAAGTCATGGCAGTCAGAGGAAGTCCTGGCTGACTGTTAAAAGGGAAACATAATAATCATCCTTAAAAACTGAAGAAAGGAAAACCCTGGGAACTACTGACCTGTGACCTGACCTCTGTGCCAGGGAGCAGATCCTCCTACAAGCTCTGGTAAGGCACATGGAGGACAGGGAGGTGATTTGAGACAGCCTGTTTCATCAAGGGAAAATCCTGTCTGACCAATCTAGTGACTTTCTGTGATGAAGTAACTACATGTGCGGATAAGGGAAGAGCTCCAGATGTCATTTATCTGGACTTCTGTCAAGCCTTTGACATGGTCTCCCACAACATCCTCCTCTCCAAATTGCAGAATGATGGTTTCAACAGGTAGACTGTTAGGTGGATAAGGAATTGGTTGGACAATCATATCCAGAGGGCAGTGGTAAATAGCTCAGAGTCCTGATGGACTGAGAGTCCTCATCATCAGTGATGATTGGTGTCCCTCAGGGGTCTGTATTGGGACCAGAATGATTTAGTATCTTCATTAATGGCATAAATGGAGAAATCAAGTGCATCCTCAGCAAATTTGCAGATGTCACCAAGCTGAGTGGTGCTGTTGACCCACCTGAAGGATGTGATGCCATCCAGAGGGGCCTGGACAGTCTCAAGAAGCGGGTCCATGGGAATCTCATGAAGTTTACCAAGACCAAGTGCAAGGTGCTGCACCTGGGTCAGGGCAACCCCTGGTATCAACACAGCTCGGGGATGAACAGATCAAGAGCAGCCCTGCCCAGAAGGACCTGGGGGTGCTGGTGGATGAGAGACTGGATGTGATCCAGCAATGTGGGCTTGTGGCCCAGAAAGCCAAATGTGTCCTGGGCTGCACCATGGATAGCAGCGTGGCCAGCAGGTCAGGGAAGGTGACACTGCCCCTCTACTCCGCTCTGGTAAGACCCCACTTGTAGGGCTGCACCCAGCTCTGTGGTCTCCAGCACAGGAAAGACATGGATCTGTTGGAGCACGTCCAGGGGAGGGACATCAAGATGATCCTATGAGGAAAGGCTGAGAAAATTGGGATTGTTCAGCCTGGAGAAGAGAAGACTTTAGGATGACTGAATTGTGTCCTTCCAGCACCTGAAGGGAGCCTATAGGAAAGGCGGGGCAAGACTGTTTACAAGAGCAGGTAAGGGCAAATAGGTTCAAACGGGGAATTAGTTTGAATTGAAAGAGAGTAGGTTTAGATTACATATAAGGAAAAATTCCTTACTGTGAGGGACTAGAACAGGTTGCCCAGAGACACTGCAGCTCCCCCACCCCTGGAATTGTTCAAGGCCAGGCTGGATGGTGCTGTGAGAAACCTGGTCTAGTTGAAGGTGTGCCTGTCCATGTCAGGGGGGTTAGAACTAGATGATCTTCAAGGTCCTGTTCCAACTCAAACCATCTTATGATTCTATGATACGAAAATTGCTACAGCACAGAAAAAATTAAAACACGTCAATTATTAAGTTTTTTGAGTGTACTGAAGAATGAACTAATGTTCTTGGGAAGAATTTGATGTTGTTTTGCATTTAAACAGGGATATCTATTATTTCTTATACAGAGATTTTCATGAAGTAGGGAATGTATTCTTAGTTTATTGATAAAGAGTAACAGGTTGATTTCCACATGGCATTTATTTTGATTTATTTATTAAAAATGTTTATCTGATTGGAAAAAAAAGAAAATTCTGATACTATTGCTTTGTGGTTAAAATTTAGTATGTTGTTACTATTTGTCAAATTCCACTTTTGTTTTCCAAGTGCTCATTCAATTGAAAAAGTTTGTGAAGCAAATTTTTGAAAATATTTTTCATCTAATATTTCAACATTGTATTGCTGTGCAATTTGCCTATTAAAATAATTTATAAGTCAAGAGAGTATTGTCATTTTAACAAATGATTGAAAATAGCTTGTAGACAGCTTTGAGATGAGTGAAGATGAAGACAGTTAAATTGTCAACTGGCCATGATGTGAACTTCAAATTAAGCAAGTACTACGGAAATATTAAAGTATTTTAGCTAAATCAATTATAGCAGGAATATAATATAATGTAAGTTTAATCTATTGGGACTTTGTTCATTTGTTCATAAGAATGATTTGAGCCCAAGTTGTAACGACAGCATCACAGTCGTGAAGGCAGGGAAAACACTTCAGAGGATAGGTGAGTCACCTTGTGACTCATGGTTTTTGCGACCTTTTAAGACACATCTGCTTGAACGGTACTTTATAGATGATGCACATCTTGCATGTGAAAAGCGGACCTTTGAATCTTTATTACATCAATTAACAGAAAAGCAAATGCTTTGATATCCCAGATCTCTTTAACAAATGGTTGTATACCCCTCCCCCCCACCAAAATAACCAAAACCAATCCCCAAAACAACCAAATAAAAAACAAAAACAAACCCAAACCCTTACCACTGGTAATTTTAAATTTCTGCAATCCGAGGTTTGGACCATATATTTCCTATTCTAAAAAATCTGCATTATTGTCATTCAATTCCTCTGAGCTAGGAACTTGACACTACCTTTCATCACTGGTGAATTAAAAAAATCCAGAAGCTCCTTTACCTCCTTAAGTTTCTCCTATCTTTTCTTAAGAATTCTTAGTTTGACATATTTTACTATGTTGAAATTCATATGATTTAAACATTTTGTCCCACAGATGGGACAGAATAAGAAACATGTATATGCAATCAGTTGGCTAGTAAATTGTAACTAAAATTAAGCTGCCCTGACTCAATCATTTATTCATATTGTAACTACAATTAAGCTGCCCTGACTCAATCATTAATTCATATCCTTATGTACTGAGGCCAGTAACCGGAAATTCTGAAATCTAATGGTTGTCTTTAACGTATTTAACCCTTAAACACTTTCAATCTTACCTAAAATGTAGAAGACAAGAATCAAACAAAAGTGTGACTCTACAAATATGGTCAAATATACATTTACTGAAAATATAAGAAAGTGCATATTCATTGAGGTTCAGTAAGGACATAGCATTACTTTGTTGTTTTTCTTTTCAGAAATTGAGTGACAATTCCCCTGAGGAAAACAAGGTAGTTCAAAATAGCATTTAACAAGCTAGTAAATAAACAGAACTACTGCCTTGCTTCATGTGGAAATTAGTCTATTAGATATGCAGGCAACAAGATTTCCATGGTTACAAATGACCTGCTAATCTCTCAAATTATCCAGTCATCACGAACAACAAGCCTACTAAATAATTAGACTAAAATGCAAGGACTGATTCCAACAGTATTTTGAAATTGAAATTCTCTCCGAGAGAGGAGTTTTTTACCTGATAAAAAGTTGCCCCACTATTTCAATGTAGGCTCAACAATGGCTTTCTTTGAAACAGTTTACCTTCAACACTTTGTTTTAAGTAACACTATTTTATCCATCGTGTCAATATTGTAGGTAAGAAGAACAGTAACCTATTGAGCAGGATGGGAGGCCTGTTTTATTTGAGTAAAAAGTGAAAACTCATTTAATATAGATTTGAATGTTTCTTTTTGCAAGGACACAACTTATGTTAGCCTGATGCATTTCTATTTCTGGTGTTTTCTATAGCTAAAATCACAATTTTCCATGAAGTAAATTAATTGTGTTTGCTTACACTGAGTTCAGTTTATCTAACTGAAGGGAAGCAAACACACAAAAAATCCATAGCACTTGGATGGTCACTCTTCATCACCTATACACTACAGATACGTCTTCAGAAATTTGCTCAGAATTTTCTAACTCTAATGTAAATCTAAAACTGTTCTGGAGTGGCAACAGGAAAAGCTCTTCATGGTCTCTTACATGAGACAGATATATGTATGCAATGACTGCTATGGAATACATATTTCATCATCATCATAAGTTTTAATGAACTGGTAAGTCTGCTTTGCTATCTTGACCTAAAGACAGAGCAGAACCATTTGGCTAATGACTGATCCTTCATATACTACTTTTCATTGTAATTAATCCCAAATGCTTATCAAGGTCATTCCTCCCTTAATATCTCTCCTATAAAACACTGCAACTCTGTTAACCTAATTTTTCCTCTTTTTGGAAATCCTTAATCAGCAAACATTTCCACACTTGAGTTATTTTATCAGTAAACTTTGACAACTTTACCACAGGAATGCAATATTTAATGTTTTTAAAGCCTCAGCACCTCCTAATCTTTGCTGTATGAGAAATATTGCTGTCATTTAAGGCTACTGATGTGGATACAAACTAAGTTTGTATCCCTTACAAATGAAAAGAGATCGCTTGGTTCCACAGTAAACTTTAGCTCCAAATTTGAAGGAAAGTCAAAGGAAGATGAAATATTTTACAATGTGAAATTCCTGGGGTCTGACTTGAGTGCTTCATAGAAGTAATAGTATTCATTTTAAGTGAACTGCCAGTTGATTTCACTGTGATTTAAGATAGTTATGTGATTCTATTTTGACTTGACTGTCTAGACTTCATTTGAACTTCTTTGATTTGTCCTGTTTAACAACTGAGTTATATTTTTTAATCAATACCACAAATATGAGAACTAAAGTCTTTATCTCATATTTTATAACATGATCTTTCTTTTTGCCAGCCTTTATATTTTCCCCCTTTAAAATTTACCCTTTTAACGTACTTTAAGAGAAAGTACTCTCTTTCCCAATTTTATTTGGACAATACTACCTTCTATGTGAAATTTTTTATTTTTTTTGTATTCTAGTCAAAACTTGCTCTTATCTTGTTTTTTTTTTTTCCAAAGTAGAATCATTTTTCCCCGAAATGTTATTCTAACAGTTCAGTCTTTCAGTACTCTTTTTGACATTATTGTCCTTTTCCCTTAACCCTAGGAACTTTTATCAATCATGTTTTTCTGTGCATTCACCAAAATGAGGGGAAAAAATAATTGAAAAAAGAAATAGCACCACATGGCTCCTGTTCTAGTTGTCTAAGTCACCACTGCTGAGCTAATCCAAAGTTCGCAATGTGGTGATTCTGTATAACGCTTAACACAATGCTACTCTTATGTTTCGGAGAAGCCTACATCAATAACTCTGGTAATACTGGAAATTATATGTATTTGTATTTCTCTGGACTCATCCAAAAGACTTGTTACACTTATGAATCTTACTGCTTGTATTTCAGCTATTTAAATAAACTTTAAAATAGGTTAGATATATAACATGTTCATTTTCCCTTTTTCCTGAGTCCATATTTCTCACTTTTTCCTACTTAACACAGAAAAGGAGATAAATAGTCATTTTACATCTCTAACTGTATTATCTATAATATCTATATTTTCTATATAATCTATCTTGCCCTCCATTCTTTTTCTTCTCTGTCATGCAGTTTGAGAGTGGCAATATTTTAATTGTTTCAACTTAAGCTCTACTCATTTCATCTTTGTGTAATGCCCAAGTACTTAATGTACGTCTTTTCTATTTCTGTTTCTCATTCCTATTCAGTGACCTGAACTATTCAACTACATTACTGCAAAATGTTGACTTTCACAGTTCTTGGGGCAATGAAGGAAGCTGCTGTTTGATTTTGCAAAAGGGCTGCTTTTACTCAAGATAGGGTCTATTTTTTGAGAAAGCCATGTCTGATATTCTCAGAACTTAAGAGATCTGCTATCTTTCTTCTGGCAACTGTGGTTTCAAACCACAACTTTTTTTTTTTTTTTCTTTTCTTTTAATGGACATATTTATTTACTGTTTTTTTTATCGCAAAGGCTGGTCGAGGTGAGGGTCTTTCACTGAAAAACACGTTTTTATGCCTAACTTCTATAGTAGATCTAATCATAAACAAGGCCACATCTGACTCAGACCGAGAAATAACATTCTAAAGCTTTCACACAATATTTCAACAGAGGTTTTCCACTCTAATATCTGACTCTATAATATGTTTCATCTAATCTGTCATCATCATTTTGACCAACAGTAAGAACACGGCTCTGATTATTCTATCTTTCAGTTATAATGAGGATATACAAACCAGTTTTACAACACGACTAAAAGGAAGAGGTCGGGGCTCAATCACTCCTAATGGACTTTTTACCCAAAGTAATTTGATTTCTGTTTGTTTGGTCTCTATCAAAATCCAATTATACAGTGCATACAGTAAGATTACAGCTGTTTGAATTATATATATTTTTAATGTAAAGGAAAAATATCTAGAGCATAAGGTTCATTGAACTTCCCCACTGAAGAATGCCTAAGAATTACTGAGAGAGGAGGATGGAAGTCAGAGTTTTAACAGTTCATTGAAGCAAAGAGTTGTTTTTTACTCTATTCAGTTCTAAATGTGAACAAATACTACAATAAAGACATATTCTCTTGCCTATGGAAGGGAAAGAAACTTTATTTTGATTAAAAGCTGGCTAGACTGCTTCCTACTTAAGGAGCAAGAAAATAAATCTGGGGGATGAAATGTTGAGCTAGTCCACACCTTTTGAAAAACTTCAGAGGACAGATTGACTATTAAACCAAATATAGTCCACTAAAAAAAGGAAAATATACTGTCTGATTGCTGTATAGTTTATTAAGATAGAGCAAGTCTGATGAATGTCATAAAGACAGACCTTCTGACACAACCTTAGGATTTTTCTAAAGGTTTATCACTGAGTTGTCTATTTTAGATACTGTTAATATTTGAATATTTACTGTAAGCTGGCTTGAAGAAGGCATAATTTACAGATACAGGAAAACAATAAAACACTCAATCAATTCTATTTTGAAAATTAAGAAAATACAGACTGGATGAACAGATAATTGGATGGGTTAAATGTTGGTTAGATGAGGAGGCTGAAAGGGTAGCAGTTGTTGGCTTAATATTTGGTTGGCAGCCAATAACAAATAAACAGCCCAAGGGTCAACACTGGATTGATATTATTCAATTCTCATCTGGATTAGGAAATGGACTGCACCCTCAGCACCTTTTCAAATGGTACTAAATTAGGATAAAAAATTGTAGTGCCATGTTATAGAATTCAGTCCATTGGGACCGTAATAAACTTTGCAACTGGAGCCAGCAGAAATTGTAAGAAGTTCAGTAATAAGAGGTACAAAATTCTGCAGATGAAGTGATAAAAGAATAAAAATCCCATGAATCTGTACAGCTGGGAAACAACTGACTGAATAACAGGCATGCTAAGAAAGACCCAGGTTATTCACATTAACTACCAGTGTTCTGCCCTCATGAGCATGCCAAAATCACAATGGGTTGAAAAAGGAAGAGTGTGGTCAGCAGACTGAGAGAAGTTAAAGTCTTCCCATTCAGCACTGGGGAGGCCAAAAGTTTGTGAATCACAACTAGTACTAGGACTCCAATTTAGTTTACTCATCTTCAAACAGGTCAGGCCGGAAAAAATTTTTTTTCTATCATAAATTTTCTTTTCCTTATTTTCCCCCTTTTTCTTCATTTATCCTGTTTTTCAAATCTGTGTTGGCTAAAGATTAACCAGTCCTGTTGCACAGGAGTAAGTACTACTCGTCATCCACAAAACAGAGAAAGCTTTCAGACTGCCTACGTTAACAGGCTACCAAATCCTCATGAGAGGTTCACCCTACACTCGCACTTCCTCCTGACAAACAAAGTGCAGAACACTTAATCCATATATATATCATCATGACCATTCAGGCCTGTGTGGAATGGACATAACTTGGGCTAATGTTAAGATTTTAAAATGTATTTCCTGCTTTGAACTTCATTCCCTTCCACACTTTTTTCACAAAATATATATGTATATATTTTAATATAAATCTTTATCTATTTTATTTAGTATATTTTAATATATTTTATATTTTATTATTTGCTTTATATATTTGTTATATATTTTATATATTATATTTGTATGTTCATACTTATTTCTATATCATTACTATACATATTTATATATCTTTAATTACTTTAATTCACTCTTCTAAAGAGCACACAAAGGTTTTCAACTGAGAATTACTACCAAATGAGTACTAAGCTTGATGCTAAAGCCTTCTGCTTACTACCAAAATAGCCGGTTCTAAAATTCTATATGTTTATCTATCAAAACATCAAAGAAAGAAAGAAGTTGTGACTAGCTTTTTACAAAACTGTGTTTGGCAACTAAGGTGAAAGCAGACACTACAAAACTACTGACTTATTCAGTATCAAAATTTGCGCTTTTCCTGGAGCTCGGAACTTTGTAACATCATTTGTAAATTAGGACGTACTAACCAGGTGAAAACAGCTCTATTCATTTTTTTCCTCAGTGTATATTTAGCAGCAGTAAATGCTGCAGTCCAGTCAAGCCTCCAAAGAGTAGAGGCAGTCTCACACAGAAAAGGTAAGAAATGCAGAATTATCCAGGTTTCATCCTTCCTCTTTCTTCTTAGATACTCTTTGACTGCAGTCATATAGTGTAAAATACTCTATAGTCAGGTTAGATTTGATTTGATGACCATTTTCACCTTGTAAGTGATGTGCAGTAATTTATACTTAATAAAAAGTTACAGTGACCACCCTGATACTGAAGACACCAGAATAGTTCCCTCCTTGGAACACAAAAGCACTGTGCTACTGCAAATGTCATAATGTGGCAGCTATTGAGAAATGTTACCACTGAAAGGAGCAAGCAGTACACCTGCACTAAACTGTTTCAGATTCCTGAGTATAATGCAGCATTAAAATTACACTTTGAAGTACCGGCTTTGGCTGAAACATCTTGGCAGAAGTCCATTTCAGTTAAAAATTGACTGCTAATAATTGCTGAACTAGGAAGGACTGATATTTTTCATGCTGCTTCTGTTTCAACATTCCCTTGCTGTCAGCACTAGCCTTTGTGCTGTTCTAAGGCAATTCCACACTGGGGAGACTGAGGCAAACCACTCAGTCATCAGATAAAATAGTACCGAAGAGTTCTTGAGATTTGGCTCACAGAGTGTAATAACTCCTCTACCTGCCTAAAATTTCACTTGGATTTTTTTACTAACCAAACCCTTACACTTAAGTGCTCCCTACTATTGATTGCTTTTCTGTGGTTTTGCATAAGCAGTCTGGTGCAGCGTATTCATGTAATAAGGTGATGAAAGAACATGAAGAGATTACTTTGATTCTTTTTCTTGAAGTTCCTTTTTTTTGAACATCAGATATTGACAGAAAAGAGAAATATTAAAATAAAGTCAGAAATTTAGATAAAAGTACTTATCATGACATTTGAAGAACCAGTTATCTGCCAATTCCCAGTCAGAAAGGGTTTGTATTGTAAATGAAATGTTTCTCCACACTACTTTTAAATGCATAACCAAGGAAAAAGTTTCAATTATTTTTCTTGCAGATCTTCTTCCACAGCCTAAATTCTCTTTTAAATAACCAAATAAATGAGTACATGTGTCCCTAATCCTTCATTGCAGATAATTTTTGACTTTTGTCTCCTTTTCCTTCTACATCAATCTTTGTAGCACTCTAACAAAGGCTTCTATCCAGCAGTATTCAGGCTGGTTTGCAGGGTTCAAATTCTGCTGTATCTTTTTGCAGCATAGTGCCACTTTGAATCAGAGTGCAAAAAAGTGACTGTTATGTCTCTGATTCAGGATGCTCTACCCTGATGTTCTGTTCCATCATCAGTCCATGGCCTCTTGAAAATGTTACGGCTTCTCAAAGGTATGTCATGTTAAATGCCAACATTTAAGATTTGCTTTTTTCAGATGCATTAGCCTGACTTTTCCAAGATAAATTTCCCTTTGTTTTTCTCAGCCTGTGCTTTCCTAATAGCTTTTGAAGTATTATTTATTTTTTTAGAAGCTGTTTGTTCTTCATTCTGCTTATACTTTATTTATGAATTTCATTAATGTGATTAGCTTTGATTGATTGACAGTTAAAACTACCTGCAAAAGGAAAAGTCAGAGCTCTGTCCTAGCTTAATATATGATTGCCATCTGAGTATATGACAGCTAGCTGAATAGTGAGCTCCAAAAGACATCTGGAAGATTTGAAAACACCAGCGTCTCCCTTTTAGAGGATGAAAAATCATCCAGTAGAAAGATTAAGAGAATTTTGGACTGCCTTGATGTGTGCTACCACATATAACTTTAGTGCCTCTAGTATCCAGAGTCATATCCAGAGCCACTGTGACTGTATGGAGTATAAACGTTAAGGCTTGTGAAGCAAGGAGTTGCAGGTGACCTTTGTGGAGGAGGCCATGAAGTGCCCCACGCTTATTTCAACCCAGTCTGACACCAGGGTGAGCAGCCCATCGCCTGTCAAAACTGCAGCCTGACAGGGAACACTCTGGTGCATTTTTAAGGAAGAACAGCAGGCCCAAGGGACTGGTGAGGCTCTGGATGCTCTGGAGACATGCCCAAAGGGTACACTTCTAAGAAGACATGGTAGAAAAGATGCTAATGAGGAGACAGCTAAGGGCAAGGCTGGAACTACTGTCCTGGAAAGACGTGACCCATATTGGGTTAGGGAATCTGGCTGTGGGTGACCTTTGTCAGGGAAGTAACACTCCTAAGGGACTTCAGCCTGTGGAGGACCCACGTTAAGGCATAGAGACTGCTGCGGAACCGTGGCCATGGGTGACC
Source organism: Falcunculus frontatus (assembly GCA_013398115.1). Taxonomy (NCBI): domain Eukaryota; kingdom Metazoa; phylum Chordata; class Aves; order Passeriformes; genus Falcunculus; species Falcunculus frontatus. The sequence goes on from VZRV01009049.1 coordinate 1,859,024, forward strand.
CATGCTGTGACAGGAACCCTGAAGGGCTGTACCTACGGATGACCAACCCTGAGGCAGGGATACCTCTAAAGCCAGTGGCCTGTGGAGAACACATGTCAGAGCAGTGGAAAATGAAGAAGCCCAAAAGAGTGGAAGAGACAGATGCATGGAGCAGCAGATAAAAAGCAATACATACTCATCCTCCTGTGTTGCCCGTGTTTTCACCATATGAAAAGGATAGGATAGATTGTGTGTAGCCCACGTCAAACAGGAGAGAAAATTAGACTAAGAAGGGGCAATAAAGTAAGTTATGTTTTTTGTTGGGTCATCCCACCCCAGTACACAAATCAATGATGAGAACATGGTGTTAATGAATGATAAATTAAATGAAGTAAAATTAACCAAGTCGTTGGCTGTTTTGTTCATGATGATGTTGGATATAGTGCAGAATTGTCTGAGAAGGGAAGAGAAAAGACCTAGGCTGAATGGGAACCTACCTAAGTGACTGGTTGGAATTTGGCAGGGGAAAAACTCTGTACTTAAAACATTCATCCTGGCAAAAATTAAGGTGTGTTGGTAATGGGCCTCCTTTTTCAGCCAAGAATCCTTGCACCAAGTAGCATCCATGTTATTTAGTATTAGCTGTTTAGTTAGTATTGCAAAAGAGTACAAAGGGTGCATGACTTGAAGCTGAGACTAGGTTCTACTCCTCTTTTCGTAAGTGACTTCTCATACTAACAAGAAGCTTTTTTATTTGTGAATTCTAATAGATTCAACATAAATTCTACACTGAATCCTGAGCAAATAAGTTGTGGTACTGACCATATCCAAAGTTATGTAAGATATGTCTTGGGGTGACTTTATGATGTGTATCCCCTATCATCGCTCTATGCCCGGATATGATTCCTGTGCCTTTCTGTGCCTTTAAACTGAGCCCAAGAGAGGGAAGAGAAAGAAAAAAAAGGGCCAGACGAACTTTTTCAAAGCAGTCTGTGCTTCAAGGTCACCACTCCTCTGCATCTCTCTGCTGTGGGGAGAAGTGTGGAGGAAGCACCCTTCCTGCTTTCCAGCCAGCTTCTTCGGCTCCGTTTCTTCAGGGAGAGACGGAGAGTTAAACCTCGTTTTTTCTGGGACTTTGGGTTCTTTTTTTTCTTCTCTTCTGGACTGGTTCAGAACATCAGAACATCAGAACCTCACCGAGGGACCTTCCCCCGGCCTGGAGGGGAGCCCCACGCCGACCCAGCTCCGAGCAGGAAAGAGACCACACCCACAGAAGGACTCTCAAATCTTTCAGGTTTTCTCTCCACAGCGAGAGATTTCATTATTTAGCATTATTATTCTTTTCCTGTGTGTTTGTTAAATAAATAGCTTTTATTTTCTCTTTCACATTCCTCCGAGGAATATTTCTTTCCTGAACCTGGTGGGGGAGGAGCGGCTATAACCTGCCTTCCTTTGAGGAGACGTTCCTTTTGGACGTTCCCCTGAATTTGGCCCAAATCAGCTCAATATATTAAGGAAATAAAAAAATGAGTAATATAACATTCCAAAGAAGTGCAACATAGTTTTATGCTATAATTTTTCCTGATTAAGAAACACAGTGAGCAGTGTTGAATGAAGAAAATTTTTTCTTTCCTTATAGTGCTTTGGAATGACTTGATTCATAAACATAGAAATTCTGAGTAGTGTCTAAGAGCTGTTCTTTTGAACGTAACTGTATGTGGCTTTAAAATGCTCCATCTATTTTTTCTTGCAGGCAGTGTTCTGCATGGCCTCTGAAAGCTCCACATAATAAAATTAGGTTGAAAAAATATAAATTAAGCTGCTGGGTTCATTAAATAGCAAATGGAAAGACAGCTGCCAGGTTGATATATAAGTCAAGTCCTCTGTGTGTGCTGTGCTTTGCAAGTAGAATGCTGTTAGTGTATTAGCTCCTAAGTGTTTCAGTGTCATGTATCTAAAAGCTGTAATACAGGAGGTAACAAAGCACATTTATTGTGAAACAATAATATCAAAAGGAAAATCCACTTAATCTTCCACTTCCACAGACTTCACAATCACTTCTCTGGAAGTGCTGCGTTAGTTGTGTTAACCCCTCACAACTGTTTGGGTCTCTAAAACTGCCATTTCTGGAATACCAAATTTTCACTGTTTTAATGTAAAATACTTGGAGGGTTTATTTTTTTTCTCATTTTCATAAAATGCATGCAACCTAAGTTTACCATTGCTAACCAAGACCTTATTTGATACTAGTAAATGAAAAGGACTTGCTGTACCGTGCACGTTGTCCTTCCAAGATTATTTTGAGCCTATTGAGTACATCAGTACTATAACTTTTGGTTATCCTCAGATATCTTTCCTATGACCCCAGGGAGGGAATATGAAACTTCTGGAGCATGCAGAACCCCCAAGACTACCCAGAGGCATAGTATGCCATCAGTACAGCAGCACAAGGTTTGGATACCTGCAGGGAGGGACAGAAAGTCTTTCAGCTCCCACAGTGGTCCTGCTTTGATGGCAGGCAGGCAAGCTGGGGGTGATGCCTTTGGTTTTAACTTCTATATGTTTCAAATCTTGTACTGCTTAGTGTGTAACTCTGCATGTTTTGTGCCTGTTAGCTGCTGTTCTCTCACACCTGGTTAGACATAACAAGACTCTCTAGGTTTGCTCTTCAAGGACACCAGACCTCGAAATGTGTAAACCAAAAGCCTATGAAGAAGGCGGCAAACTTGGGGTAATTACATCATTAACTGACGTAACTGGAGAATTAACCCTGATATGCAAATGGACCAACCTTATAAAAGTGTGAAGAACCCATGATGCAGGGTCCATCTTGGGTGTCATCTTTCGACTGCCCAGGGTGTACCTTTGAAGGTCCTTCAAATAAATACATACTTTTATTCTTTTATTCTTGTCTAGTCTCTGTTTTTAGGTGGCCACCACAAGGCATCAGGGGTCACAGTGTTCTACCTAAGCACAGACTAAACACAGCCTTACTTGTTCTTGACACTTAATTTACTGGGTGTATCATACAATGCTGATGGAATTCTAGTCAGAACAAGAAACATCCGTTAAACAGAAATGATGAAATGTGCTCTGTGAATATGACGGGGAAACATGGTGAGGATTAATGAAAAAGAAATGGAATTCTTCTGTTGATTTGGAGGTATTTTTAATTGAAAAAAGAAAAAAGTGTTAAATATATGATGATCATATGCACTGCTGACCAGCAAGTTTTTTTACATGACTGATATGGTGGTCTTGGGGATGAAAGCACAGAGACAGCCATTCATACAGCTTCAGGGAATAGTGGGTGACAAGTATTGAATAATTAGTTTTAATCTAGTTTTGGTTCAAGTCCAGCAGCCTTCAGAAGAAAATCACACAAAAAATATTTGGTTTAGAACAAAGTTCTGTCATATCTACTTTCATTCTCGACATTGTAAAGAAAGTATTTGAGTGATGTAGAAATATACATATATTTCAGCAGGTAGGAAACCCACACTTGTGTTCTCCAGATGCAGCATTTATTTAGAGACTGGTGGGTGATAGGGAAAACTGGTTTGCACAGTGCGGGGGTTGACCCTGGCTGGATGCCAGGTACCCACCAAACCTGCTCTATCACTGCCTTCCACAAGTGGACAAGGGGGAGAAAATATGACAAAAGGTTCATAAGTTGAGATAAGAACAGGAAGAGATAACTCATTGGTTCCTGTCACAGGCAAAACAGACTTGACTTGGGGAAACGAATTGATTGCCAATCAAAATCAGAGCAGGATAATTGTTGCGGTGGTCGAGCCCACTCACAGAGAGCATGGCATCCAACGGGTGAAATTCCCCACCCGGGACAGTGGTCCTGAGGGCGGTGCTGCAGGCAGCACAGCTATCTGAAGGCTCAGTCCCCTGGATGTCACTCTCCCGGACATCTCCTCCCCAGTTCCAGAACTCTCCAAGTTTATGTATTCCCCATTGGTTAGTTTAGCTATGTTTATGTATAAGTTCTGTTTAATAAGCAATTACTTTCTAGAAGGTTCTTGCCAGCTGTTATCCCCATTAGTCTGTTCAAATATGTTCCTCCCTCTGTTCCCCCTCATTGGTCACCTGTCACCCCTCATCATTCTCTTATTGATCTGTTCCCTGAGCCCCCCCCGAGACACCCCCCTTTAAAAGCATTGTACAAATCCATCTCTTGGCCACTCTGGGTGCATCTTTTTTGGGCTGAATAAACCTGATACTGTTGCCTCAGGTGGTCTTCTCTCGTTCTTTGTCTCCTCCTCTCACATTGTGACACCTTAGACTGCAGCCTGCTCCTTAGAGAGCCAGAAGGCGGAAAGATCCACTGCTGCTTGCTGAGGTGATTCCCCCGGTCAGAACACCGTGCAAGTGTTGCCTGCCAGGCCTCCAGGTGGCCAAGCAGACAGTGCGACAGATAATGAGAAATAAATCTTTAAAACTCACAGGTAGTTTCTGCCACTGCTGGAGAGGAGTACTTCCCTGGCTCTAGTGTGGAGCTCCTCCCAGAGAAGACAGTCCTCCATGAACTTCTCCAATGTGAGTCCTTCCCATGGGCAGCAGTTCTTCATGAACTGCTCCAATGTGTCTCCCTTTCCCCAGGGTGCAGTCCTTCAAGGATAGGCAATGTGGGTTTCTCACAGGATCACAAGTCTTACTAGTAAACCTACTCCAGCATGGCCTCCTTTCTCTGCAGATCACAGGTCCCTGCCAGGACTCTGCTCCACCATGGGTGTCCCATGGGGTCAAAGCCTCCGCTCAGACATTCACCTGCTCTGATGTGGGTCTCCTCTATGGGCTGCAGGTGGATCTCTGCATCTTCATGGTCCTCCATGAAAGTGCACAGCTGCTACGCCAGGGTCTTTGCCATGGGCAGCAGGGGAATCTCATTTCTGGCACCTGGAGAACCTCCACCACCTCATTCTCCACTGAACTTGGTGTCTGCAGAATTGTTCTTCTCACATATGCTCACTCTTAGTGCAATTACATCTGTGCAATAATATTTCTTTTCCTTATTAAATATATTATCACAGAGATGTTACTACCATCTCCGATGGGCTTGGCCCTGGACAGCAGCAGGTCCATGTTGGCTGGCTGGAATTGGCTCTGTCAGACATGGGAGAAATATCTAGAAACTTTTCACAGAAGCCACCTGTAGTCTCTCCTGCTACCAAAACCTGACTACGCAAATCCAATACATACATATACTTATACTGAAAATGTCTCCAAAGCTTTTTTAATTTTAGATAAAAAACTGTGACTTCTATTGTTTTGGTACTTTGAAAAGGACAAGAGATGAATGAACCCAGTGCAAAAGTCCCATCTGGAAATGGAAAGTAATACTGATCTTATCTGTCTGCTTTTCTGTCTATTGTTAATATAAATGAGCTCAAAGAACAAGTGTTATGGTGAAGCAGCATTTAGATATCGTAGCTCTGACCTTCAAGACTATTTCGATTCTAGTTTACTAAGATTTGTCAGGCTTAAAAGTAAAAATTATTTCCTAAAAGCCTGTCAGTAAGCGAACCTTTTAAAACTCACCTTTTTCTCTGCAGTGCCTATGTTTTTTAGTTCAAATTCAATAGAGCATCTCTGTGAAAAATGTGGCATCATTGTGCAGCATGTCACCAAAGAACAGGACATTTTATGATTTGTTAAATTGCCAGGCTAGGAGCTCAAATCCTGGTAGCTTTAAATAATTTTAATAAGATAAACTTTCTTTAAAATAACTGTTAAAATCAGGATGAATTTTTTAGGTCATTCTGTTATCTGAGGTAACTGCAGAATAGTTCAATTGAATCAAACTCAAAAAAAAAAAAACTTTTCGTTTTATCTTCACTGTCATTGTGGATTGTGAGATTCTGAAGTCATACAAACCAGCAGAGCTAGAGAAAAAACTAGAATGCATTTGGTTCTTTTAAAGGATAGGAAAATTTGTGACTTTGAGTAAGTTTTCATAACAGCTATTCTTCAGCCCTTGTTCTACTTGAAGCTAATGGAGTATAAAATAGTCTCCCATCAAGGACTGACCATGTGAAATGGCAACAGATGAAAGTGACAGTTTTTAAAACCACTGAAGCACAGGCACTAGTGCAATTTGAGGACTGACATCGACAAATCGCTTGAGGAAAAAGGAGAATCAAGTTTAAATTATTGCATAATGGAAATTGGGAATAAATAAGCTTGACAATCTCCTTTCAATAATAAAAATGGGACTATTTAAATTTTTTGGGTTTTTTGCACTGAGAGAAAAGCACTGACATGCTTGAGCCATGGAATAAATACGGATGTTGAGAAGTCAAGTGATGGTTCATAGTGTGCACTCCTGGAAATGGTGTCTTATAATCTTTCTTCTCCCTGTGCTGTGCAACCACTGAGCTAAGATTGCTATCTGCACCTTGTTCTTACCTCAGCTATGTTCGATTTGCGTTTGGATTTTAGCATCTTGAAGCAAATTATCAGCCCTTTTAAGCTTATCTTTCATCAAGAGGTCTCAAGACTGATAGAAAATTTATTTCAAAGTAAATCTGTGTGAGGTTTTTACATATATCACAGTCAAAAAGATACTGATTTCAGATAAGCTAAGAAAACCCCAACCCCTCAAAAACTTATTCCTCATTCTAGAGTAAAGCAAACTCCTTTCTTCTATTCTGTTACATTTTAAACTACTACTTCATTACTGAGAAATATTATAAACTATATTCTTCCGTGAGCTTCTTTTCCACCTGAAAATAAGCCTATGAATATTCCTTCTAGAAGCATAACTCTATATTAGCACTATTTCTTGGGTAATTTCTTAGCTTCCTTTGGACTGTGATACAGAATTCCTGACTAGAAATTGTATTTTTTGTTTAATAGCTTTTGATACACTTTTTGCCCATGAATTCATCAAATTGATTTGTAACCCATCTCACCTGTTATCATGTACAATATTCTAAACAGTGTCACAATTTAATTGTATGTTACATGAAAATATTTGTATTTTTTTGCTTTAAACTAATACCTGACTATTACATTTGATGACCCTTCATTCATTCATTGTGGAAAGTGGTGAATTCTCTAAACAAGTAAGTTTTTTTACTTTTTTCTCCATCTCATTAATTATTAAATACAACTGTTTTATCACCCACAAAATTTTCACATTTTAAAGCTTATGTGATTGACTTTGTCCTTGTGCAGAAGTTTAAAACCTTTGCTTACCTTTGTAGTTTTTATGTTTTTCCCTATTACAGCCTGCCAATTACCATCTTCAGAAAATAAAATGCTCAAGTTCAAAATATTTACCCAGTAGCCAAATGTTTTCTGGTTTTTTTTTTTTCATCTCCTCTTCTAATAATAATTCTGGGTGGTTTTTCAATCGATGACGAACACTGAAATTTTGAAGGACGTATTCACAACAAATGTATTGACTTATATTTACTTCACTTTTATTTTTGCCTGGATACAATTACATTTGTTTTACTCTGTGTATTATTTCACATTGAATTTTATAGAATCATAGAAGGTTGGAAGGAACCTCAAAATCACCCAGTTCCACCCCCTTTACATGGGCAGGGACACCTTCCACCAGATTTGCTCAAACCCCACCCAACCCTGAACATCTCTAGGGATGAGGCAGCCACATCTTCTCTGGGCAACCTGTTACACTGCCTCACTGGACTCATTCCATCAGCCAGTCTTTGAGTTTTGTGAAATTCTCATGCAGCTCTTTTGAGTCAGATTTAATTTTTCTATATCTGTAATATCAACAAACCTTGTTATTTCACTGTTCTCTCGCTTCACTGTATTAAATGCAAATGCATTGAGGAGAACAAGTCCCCACACAAACCTCTGAACAACATTTTCTTTCTCTGACCGTGAGACAAATTTTAGTAGTATTTAATTAGTTAATTACATAGAACTTAGCTACTAAAATACATGCATAATTGAAACTTCCATGGTTTAATAAAGCTCATTTAAAAATCTTGATTAGTCATAATATTGCTGATTTATTGGTTCTTATCCTTTCAGTTTGTTTTAATTTCTGTTTTATGCTTGGAAATATTTTCTCAAACTCGTTTTTTTAAAAATATCTAGCACAAGAACTTCCTAAGTCTCTCTATATAATAAACACAAGAATTTTCATCATGATAAACTGATGTGTTGTGTGACATGTAGTATTTTATTTTCCCCTGACATATAATAATGAATTTCTCATTGTTTGGTTTTTAACTTCCAGGACTGCACTAATTTTATCTAGAAGGTTCTAATGCAGAACTTAATTTATGTTGGTTTGGAACAGGAGTGCTTTGAGCTAAAAATCAGTTTCAAGACCATTTCCAAAAGGCACATACTACCTAATATGATGACAATGTTAAATATACAGACTTCTCTTCTCTCTGACCTCAGAACATCAACATATTTTCATATGGGCAACTAAATAACTTTCAGCTGGTAATGATTTTCAGCCACGCGTGACCTGGACTAAATCTGAACTTGTGACCTATATGTGTACCCTGGATTCTTAATCATAACTGTAAAGCCCCTCAGATCAAGTCCTTCTCTCTTTCATTTTGCCATTCTTTTTTTACAAAGAGGAGTTTAGTCTGATATTCTGCTTCCCTATTCTATGGTTACAATTCAATACACCTAAGTCACAGTCTTATATGAGATATAATTTTAAAATTATTTTTTCTTATTTTTTATGAGAATAGGCTATATCAGGAATCAAATAATAATAGAGGTCATGACTGAGCATTGGGATGAATAATACTGAGCACTTACATAGCACTTTATCTGCTCAAAGAGCTGCACAAACACTATCTAAATAAAACAAATGTGTCTCATTAAGAAATCTGTTCACGTGTACTCTGACGAGACAAACAAGCATGCAAAAATGCATGACAAATTACTTAAATAGTTTTCCTTTGCAAAGGGAATTGTGCCTGAAATGTGGTTCATCTTTTCACAATAGAATGTTTGTTTCTTTTTCATTAGTAGAGTAGAATGAATAGACGACATTTAAGATGTCTCTTCAGGGTGGGTGAATGTGTTTTGTAAAAAAATAACTTTGGATTTTATGACAAATATTCTACATGGCATTATTATTATGTGAATTAGGAAAGGAAACTTCAGCTTTAGCATTTAGCAGCGTGTGGTAAAGAATTTTAATTTCCTTATTCTAAAGGTTAAGTGTTCCTTCAAGCCTACTTGTTACCATTTCCAAGCAGAATAAATAGGGAACTTCCTCTAAGAAAACTATGAGTTCATTTTATAAATATTTTAATAGAAATATGTTGCTTTCACATTCCTATCCCTAAGTGAGCAGTCAAGAATGAATATAAACAACTTATTTTTATATAAAATGGAGGTTTTTCAGTTCTAAGCCTTTTTTTTTTAATTGAACGACGCATTTGAGCAAACCTTGGGCAAATATATAAGTCACTGGTCAAGATGTATGTGAGGATTGTTGAGGAATTTTTTACACCTAAACTATTTATTACAGCTCCATACTCACCAGCTCTCTGAGGCTGACATAATGGTTCTGCTCATATACAATACAAAGCAAAGGGCAATATCTGTATCCATGAGAAATTTAAATAATCTTCAGAAATCAATGTTCTTATTCTTTTTATGCAACAGTTCCTTCTTCTGATGGGTAAGGCCACTCAGACTTTTGAGAAGTCAAGCTTATTTTGATAGATAAAATATTGCTGAGTGACATACTGCAATTAAAATCATGATAGAAGAGTGAGAGCTATTATTTTTACTCGTCTACTTTTCTGGATAATCTTAGGCTCTCAATAAAGGTTGATGACTTGGGCAGAAGGACCATTGGAGCTGTTTCCCTAGCAGATGTCATCACCCTTGCTGAGCTTCCAAGCCTTTCCATCCTTTCAGTCGTTATACTTAGAAGTCCCTTTGTGTGCACTTGACCCCTTGCTTTCTCATCCAGGTCCTGTAATTTCCCTGCTGGCAAAATATTTTGAAGTCTTTCTTCCTTCCTGCTTTTACACTACTTCTTCCTAGAAGGTAACAGCTGTCTGCATAAAGAGAATGGAAACACAGCCTTTTTATGCAGCTGGAAATACGTGGAAAAGCAGAACACTACTTAAATCCTGGACATTTTGGACCTCAACTGCACAGCTTGGTATTGACAGTCACCCCTCACTCCACCCATTCTACTGCACAGTTTGTTACAAAACATTTCAGGCACTGCTGTGTGGAAATGAGGCAACCGCCTTTGCGCAGCAATGTTGGCTTAGAGCGCAGAAGGAAACCCAGAGCACTATCTTCACTTGATCACACAGCTGAATATTTCTAGGACTTTGCTAAACACTGAGGATGCTAAAGTACCCTGCAATGACTGCCCTTATTTCCCTTATTAAAAGCAAGCAAGTGAACATACAAACACAACATAATCCAAAAGAATTATTACATAGAAGAGCTCAATCCAGTCAATGATTTATTCTGGTGAGTGATTTTTATTCTTTACCAGCTTGGATATATCTTTGAAAAATACTTACCTGTTTAAAAATTGAACTGACTGTAGAAAGAGAATACAGAATACAGGTTCCATAGATTTTAGGTTTTTATTATATTTACATGTTTTATGTGAAAATATGTCCTCTTTATGCAAAACTTAGGGAATGGGGCATAAGAAAAGAAATAACTCCCCTTTTTAATATATTTTACAATAAATTATTTTCTTTAGTAACTTTTAAAGCTGAATTTTGGGGTTCTATTGTTTTATTTTGCTTATGTTTCTCATGCTGCACATGATTGCAGCAACTGTGTGACAACCCAGAGCTTTAATTTTCTATTAAAAATATAGACTAACTCGTCTTTTCAGTTTTTATACAATACAGCCTTGGAAAATAGGCTTGAGATCACAAATGACAGCTGAAGGGAAAACTTATGGGGTATGATCACACATAAAGGTTCAAACAATCTTCCTTTAGAACTTAAGTGCTCTATTATGCAAGTAGCAGATGCTTTATAAATATACCCTTTTATTTTTCAGTTCTAAACTATAATCTATGAATTGAAGGACAATTCATTCCAGGGAAAGTTAAAAAGTCACTTATACCAGTCACAACCCCATTGGAACAAAACAAATCTTAGCAGACAAGAAATCAAGTAACTCAGTTTGAAATAACAAATCCAAATCAGGGGGTGACACTGAGGAGATCAAGAAAAATATACAAGTAAAACATTTCAGAAGCAGAACAGGTAACAGGTGAACAAATATAGTCTCAGGAAAGCTGCCAAGCATTGAAAAGGGAAATGAAAAATGACTAAATTTGAAGTAATTACAGAATTCATTTTTTTTTTTCAGATGAAAATTAGTGTTGAAACTGTCAGAAACAGTCTGAATAAGAGTAGTAGAACTGTAAGGTAAAACTTGTGAAGTACTTCTTCTAGCAGTGCAATAAAGAGAAATCCATAACTTGTCTTCAGAAACTTCACACCAAACATAACTTCTTTACTGATCAGAATTTGACTGTTTGAAAGTCAAGGCAAATTTTGTTCCAGCACAGTTTTTTTTTCTCTCAATTTCAGCTTCATAAGTTCTCTGTTGTATCTGCCCTTATTCATCTTTCCAGTTCTCAGTAATTTTTCTAAGGCTGTATTTACTTATCTGATGCTTGTGTACAGACACGTTCGTTTGTGTTCTTAATCTTTTTTCTGTCACCTCTTAGTTTATTTTTTCATAATTATTTGTCTGATTAACTATAGAATAGAATCACAGAATGCTTTGGGTTGGAAAAGACCTTAAAGATCACCTAGCCCTAACCACCCTGCCATGGGCAGGGGCACTTTCCCTCAGACCAGGTTTCTCAGACCCTCATCCAACCTGGCCTTGAACAATTGAGGGATGGAGCATTCACAACTTCTCTGAGCAACTTGTTCCGGTGCCTCACCACCTTCACAGTTGAGAATTTCTTCCTAATATCTAATCCTAACCTACCCACGTTCACCTTAAGGCCATTTTCCTTTGCCCTATCACTGCAGGCTCTTGTAAAAAAATCTCTCTCCAGCTCTCTTGTAACCCCCTTTAGGTACTGGAAGGCTGCTCTAAAGTGTCCCCAGAGCCTTCTCTTCTCCAGGATGAACAGCCCCAGCTCTCTCCGCCTGTCTTCAGAAGAGAACTGTTCCAGCCCCCTAATCATCATTGTGGCTTCCTCTGGACTTGCTCCAGCAGTTCCATGTCGTACTTATGCTGGGGGCCCCAGAGCTGGATGCAGCACTCCAGGTGGGGTCTCACAAAAGCAAAGTAGAAGGACAGAATCGCCTTCCTCATCCTGCTGGCCACGTTGCTTTTGGTGCAAAACAGGATATGGTTGGCTTTCTGCACTGCAAGCTCACATTGTTGGGTTACAAATTTATCATAAATCAACACCCCCAAGTCCTTCACATCAGGTCTGCCTCCAGTTCAGTCTTTACCCAGCCAGTATTTGTGTTAAGAATTTCCCGGATCCACGTGCAGGACCTTACACTTCGCCATGCTGAACTTCACGAGGTTCACATGGACCTGCCTGGCAAGGACTGTCTGGATGGAATCCTTTGCCTCTAGTATGTCCACCATATCACACAGTTTTGTGTCACAGACAAACTTGCTGAGGCTATGTCACGGCTGCCGCTGGCCGCCCAATAGCCAGGCAGGCGACAAGTGATTCGATGCCTCTGGCCGTAGTGGGACAATGCGGACCCCTTGTCTGCAGCTGGAGCGCTTGCTGAAGCTTCCTAGAGAACAGGCTGCAGCAGAGTTGTTGTTGTGCCACGAGGAGGACGGCAAAGGAGAAGGAGGGACTCCAGTTTGGTGCTAACAATCCAACTTTATTGCCCAAAACAGCAACATGGACTTAAGTCAAAGGAAGACCCACCTCACAGGAGCCCAGGAGCTCCCTGTGCAGGGCATTTTATACTGGACAAAAAAAAAAGGTGTGGATCTGGGATAACAAACCAATAGGAGAAAGGAGAGAAGGGGCAGTTAACAAATCGGGGAAGAACTAGGGAGGAACTTACAGGAACAACCCACTCACAAACTGAGGACCAGAGAACTTTCCAGAGGGGAAGGAGGAGACTTACAGGAACGACCCAATCACAAACTGAGGATCAGAGAACTTTCCAGAGAGAAGGGAGGAGACGTTCCAGGGGCGACACCCAGTGGGAGGTGGCTTTAGACTTCAATCCCGCCCTCAGACCTGCCTTCAGGATCAGAGTCTTTGGCAGGGAGATCTACCCACTGGATGTTGCCTGGCCCACCAGTGGGCCGGACCACCGCAACAAGGGTGCACTGAATCCCACTGTCCATATCCCTGACAAAGATGTTAAACAAGATTATTTGTCTGGAAGTATAGTGTACCTCATTCTGTTCTTTCTGGGCTGGATATTCAGTTTTCTCCTTCAGTTTATGAGAGAGAAATCTGCACTGCTGAAAAATCTTGTCAGCATGAGCATGAAGGATGTTTATGGCCTTCAGATCAATCATTCATTAAAGCATTTCAGCTATTGCAGTGAGATTTTTGTTGGCACATATAAGACACCAGGTAGTTTATGCAAGAATCGTTATGCTTACTTACTGAATCATGTGAGGTTTAATGAATTGCTCTGTGCTAGACTTGTGTGATATCCTGGGATCTTGTGTACTATAAGTAGGGTGATGTGTATTTAATATATATAATTCCTTAAATACAGATCAAAGAGTGGTATTCAACATTTATTTTTAGCAGGTATTAGGACAACTAAAGACTGATTAAAAACTTTGTAAATGTGCTTTCAGAGTCTCCTGTCTAAGAGCAATACATCAAAAACGATGAAAATTTCTGTTACAAAATATATATTTTTTATTTTAATAACTTATTGTTTCAGGCAGTACTGACAGCATCTTTAGAAACGTATCTAATTTTGTATTTGTGTTCTGAGGAGAAAAAGTAGATAAAAATATTAAATTGTGGGTTAGCTTATATCTGATTCAATCTTTTTCCCACTGAATGCATTTTGTGGCAAGAAATTTCATTACATATGTCAGAATAATTTAAGTAAGATCAGTCAGTCCTGAATCAAAACAGCTCAGAAACTTTTTTAAAATCTACCCACATAAAGTTTCTGAATTCGGGTAGGTGCATCAGCAAAAGCATTACATGGGATCTCAGACGAAATCTGAGAATGCCCTAGATTGTGATTCAGGTGCTGTGCGATGGGTTGTGAGCTCAGCTGTTCCAATATTAATTGAAATTTAATAACTACTCATATTCAATCCATCTTCAAGCCATATAATTCTATTAGTTTATTCCTATAAAGTTTCCTTATATGTCCTTTAGACAAAAAGCAGATGTCTTTCCGTCATCTCCAGATACAAATGAACCTCGATGACAAAACCCAATCTTAAAACAAAATAAACACCACCACCTCTCAAAAAGACAAACATTTAGAACACCTGCCACATGTATATTGTTGTTCTGTGGTTCTCCTAAGCTTTAAATTAATATGCCTCTTTTTAATTTTTGTAATACCATATATTTAGGAAATTGAGATCTGTGGTGTTTTGTAGGATTTTTTTTCTTGTGAACTAGGTTAAAATACAATTGGTCTGTCCTGATTCTTGGACTATAGAACTATAAGATTTTCAAAAATGTAATGCTCAAGAAGAATTATTATGCACTCCAGGAAATGGCTTGTCTCTTCTGAATTTCAGAATATGAGGCATCTTGCTCTCTTTATATAAATCTCTTCTTGGAATAGATGCTAATTTAATCTTTTCCTGATATTCTCTTGCAACAGCTTCAGATAGGAGTAGATGTGATATGTGGTAATTAAATACTACTTTGCCCCTAAAGTAGGGCCTGTCATAAGAATACTTTTTACAAACATTCATTGAGTTCCTGGAACATAATTCTATTATAGTCATATTACCAGAAAGAGAAAAGGAGGTCAAATGGCAATTCTTCTTATGTTATTCCCCATGTATATGTTCCACTCCTGTCTCTTTTAAAATCTTTTTAAAAATTTTTTATGTATTTTTTATTTATTTTCAGGGTTAGCATTGCTAATTAATTTTATTTTGATCATATAGATGGTTCTACGATTTTCCTCTGGATTTACTTAACTGAAGTCTCAGAACTTCAAAGTACTTGAAGAGCACTGTACATCCAGCTGGCCGCCGCTGCTACTGAAAGCTATTTGCCAGCACATTTCTTTGGGATGTTTGGCCTTCCGATGTATTTTATTCTAGTTCTTTATTTTGTTCCATAATGCCTCACACAAATCCCAGGATAGAATAAATTACTACACAAGAAGCTGGGATATACTCACAACTGGGAGTATGTATTAGGAGAACTGCAGATAGAGATTAAAGTTTCTATGAGATAAGTCTTCAGAAAGAGCTTCTCAAAACTGTGGATTAGCTAATACATAAGGGATATAAAGCATGATTTTTCTTTGCCATGTCACTTCATGACAGTTATGTCTTTCCTAGCAATACTGAAATTTTTACTGGGATCTAAATCAATGACTTACCCTGAAAAAATATTATACTAATAAATGACAATTTCCATTACAAATGCTCTTTTAATCCGAGGCCATATTAAAAGCAGGCTCATATGCTCCCCATTGCCCAGCCATCAGATTTCTCAGATAGTACTGGAAAATTCTATCTCTTTGAAAAACTTGATATTCTACTCACATAAGAGAAACATATTTTCTTTTTGAAGGAAATATGTAACTTTTTCCTGGATAGAACATGTTTTTCACACCTTCAATCAAGCAGTAGATATCCTCCAAATTAAAAAAAAACTGTGTGTGCTTATGGAAGCATTGTGAATGTCCTCCACTTTTACACTTTTATACCAAGAACATAGGTACAAGTGCCTGTCTGCTGTTATAGAAACATGGAAGGAATAGTAGTCTTCAGGGAAGGGATGTCATCCAGAGGGACCTTGCCAGACTGTAGAAGTGGGCCAGTATGAGCGTCATAAAGTACAAGGCCAAGTGGAAAGTCCTGGCTAGATATGAGCCAGAAATGTGAACCTGCATCTTAGAAACGGAGTCGGAACTTGGGCTGCATCAAAATTTGTGGCCAGCTGCAGATCAAGCGAGATGATTTTTCCTCTCCACTCCACTCTCATGAGACTCCACCTAGAGTACTGCACCCCACTCTGGACTCACCACTACAAGCAAGGCATAAGCCTCTTAGAGCAGGTCCAGAGGGAGGTCACAAAAATGGTCAGAAGGAGGGAACACATCTCCTGTGAAGAAAGGCTGAGATTGCTGGCGATGTTCAGCCTGGAGAGCAGAAGGTCCTGGGGAAACCATATTGAGGCCTTCCAACATACAAAAGAGTCTTATAAGAAACGTGGAGAGAGAATTTTTTACCAAGGCCTGCAGTGACAAGACAAGAAGCAATGGTTTTAAACTGGAAGAGGGATGAGTTAGATTGAACATAAGGAGGAAATATTTTATGATGGCAGTGAGAAGTTGTGGCTGTCACATCACTATAAGTGTTGAGGGTTGAATGGGGCTTTTAGCAGCCTGACCTAGTGAACTGTGTCACTGTCCATGGCAAGGGACTTGTAGTAGATCTTTAAAGGTTGCTTTCAACCCAAAACTTTAAATGGTTCTATAAAAATGTAAGCAAATAAGTGAAAAGCAGACGTGGGAGTCATTAAGTGAAACACAGTACACTCAAAACAGTTGGAGTTTCAGAAAATTTGAGCACAGTGTTTCAAATGCATATGCAAACGAAATTCCAGTTAAGTGTATGTACACATGAGGATTTGGGTGGGAGATATCTTATGCTATGTACTTGTGTGGGACAGTACCTAGCATGGTTAGGTCACGGTATGGAGTTGAGTCTTTCAACACTAAATGAGCCTTGTTTACCAGAGTGTCATAGAAATGCTGGAATCTGTGGCTATAATGAAAGAATATTCCACCTAATAAGGAAGGTATGCACTAAGACCAAGGTACTGGTTCTGAAAAACAACTATTCATAGTAGTAGATAGGGAGATGGTGATGTTTTCGGGCTTTTTTTTCCCCTCTATGGCTTTGTGCCTGCTTGGGGCTGACTGAGTCTAAAGGCTCATCCAGCTGAACCAGATGCAGATATCATAAATCCAGTCTAAGGAACCACTGATCAAGGTTTTCAGGACAGCCATTTGATCCTGAAATGCCTAAAGTCCACATGATTTTGACTGAAGTATTAAAATATTTATTAAGGGGAGTTATTCATTTTGGGATTTGTGTGTGGGGGTGGTGGTGGTGGTATTTGTTGGTTTGTTTACTTTTAATTTAGATCTATTAGTCAAAGCCTGGCTCAGGACTAAGAATTTGTGGGTGTTTTCGAGTCCACTCTTTTTGTGTTTAAATGCCTCCCAGGCCAACACACAACAGTAGCATAGTAATCACAAGTTTTAAAAGGAGCACTGCCTTGGTTAGTTTCAAAATTGCTATTACAGCAAAGGGAGAGGTAGCTCAGTATCCCTTCCAGACCTTTTAAATAAACAGCTTGCATAGTATTATTTGTATTACCAGAGATTTCTTCCTTTATGTTGGGTAAAAAGACATTATATACTTTCAGCACTATAGAAATTATTTATAAGTGGCATTTGTTCAATGACAAAATTTTTGAAATGCAATACAATTTTTAAAAAATCTTTTAATTATTCTCCTACCTAAATACTTTCTGTATATTTACTGACTGCTTTTTCAAGCAAGATTCCATCTGACATTCATTTAACTAGAGCTCACACTGAAAATTATTCCTTTCATAGACACATTATGAAATCACCATTTTACCTTTAAGAGTATCACATTGGGATGCAGACTATTTCCACAATCCTAGCGGGTTTTTTTTCAGTGTGGCTACCCATCTAAATCAAAATATCAGAATAAATTCTCAAGGAGTGATCTCTGGATACAGTCCAATGAAAGAACAAGTCAAGAGACCACCTTTTATATTTGAATTCTTTGAACAATTCTTCTGCTGTGAAGCGTAACACCTACAGCTCTCACTTTCCTAATTAATAGTATGGAGCAGAGCATCAGTATGATAGCCTGTTATTCTTGTGTGACAAGCACAGTGCGCTATCACAGCTCCAATCACATGGATTGACAAATATTCCATTTTCTAGTGGCAGGTCTAGAAACCAGTGACCACCTGACCACCTCACAGATAGCTCGGCTTGGGATCAAGCGGCCAGGGATAGGACACCACCGGGCCGAGCAATGCCTGTTGGCAGAGCCACCCCAAACGGAGGATAGCCTGCCATGAGACTGCTAGCAGGCTAGCCGCCAAGATCCCCTGAGACAAAGAGGCTAGAGAGAAGGAGAGCTCTGGGTGAAGCAGGAAGAAGCTTACTGACAGGACGAAAAAGGGGAGAGCTCCGAGGGTCTGAGGGTTGTGCAGAACTTTTTAAGGGAGGAATAAAAGGGGAGGATCCAGGGTTCGGAACCAATAGGGTACAATCAAAGGGGAGTGTTCACAAAGTTAAAACCAATGAACCATAACCAAGGGGGAGGGCTCTTCACATTAACCAATCAACAGACTCGTAAACCAGAAGATTCTAGAGGGTTCCAACAACTTGGGATGTGTCTTTACTCGGGGTCACCGCCTACGGACGCCCCTTCTGATTCTGATGGGTTGGCCCAGGTGATTGCCAAGGCCCGATTGATAGGTGCTGGCCATAGGTCGGTAGGCGGGGACACCACCACAAACCAGAAAATTCGAGTGTCTACAAATTAAATTCTAAGAGAGAATTCAAATTATAATGCTCTATGTGTCTCTGTGATTGCAACTCATAAGCTTCTTGTATGGTGTTTTTTATAAGTCTGTTACAACATTGATTTGTATGCAGCGTGACAATATTAACAGTTTAAATATTTTGGTGAGATAAAAGGAAGTTGATGAAAATTTTACACCTTGAAGGAATATTCAATATTTTTTCATTGCATCAATGTCAGAAGATTGATAAAGCTTTTTCTCCTCACTCAGCCACTTTACTAGGTTTAAATTTACCTCAGGATATGGAAAGTGTGTAAAACAAACCTCGTGTATTTTTATGTAGTAATCAAAATATTCTACCCTTGAGAGATACTCTTTTTCTAAAGGATTGAACTGGAAATTACTTCTCCTTACAGTACAGAAAAATTGCAGAGGAAGACTGATAGAATATATTTGTCTTATTCTGCTGAACTCTAAGCTTGGTATAATTATTAAATCTTTGAAAAATGCAAGGTAAAACATTGGTTACTGACTCACATCATCAAAATATAGAGAAAAAGGATACCATTTCTGGAGCTGGCCTCATATGCCTAGATTTTTTTTTTAAAATTTTGTTCTGGTCAGTGACTGAATCTACCTGACAAGAGCTGTGGGAACAATGTGGAGGGAAACTAACCAATAGATTTGAGAAATTAATGTGGTTGTTTTAAGTAATTTTATTTTCCCAGTGGGTGATACTGACTATGTTTCAGTTTTTATTTCATAGATATGACAATTTGGCAACAAGATCTACGTCTTGTCTACGTTCTGTAACATTACCTTGAAAGTCTTTTTACTCACATTCAATAATTTTAAAAATGCTTGGCTATTCTTGTGTTTTAACAATGTCTTTATTATTGAATATGTTTTCTCATTTGTGAATACAGATCTTCCTTTTAGTGGCAATAACGCTAATCATTTCTAATTATTAATATATTAAAATGAGGGGTTTTTTTTTTCAATAAAGCTTCTTAAAACTGCTTGTGGCTTTGTTTCTGCAAATAATGATTCCTCCAAGGACATTTTTTGTTCTTGAGTTTGTTTTATTAGGAGAATCTTCTACTTCCATGTCATTGCCCAAGCCTTAAACACATATTGTCACAGAAGAAAAACACAGGAATTTCTAGAGGATGTCCATTGTTTTCAAGCCCTGTCCAGAAAAGTAAAAAGTGAGACAAACAAGCTCGAAACAAAAATGTTGCCAAAATTTTAATTTTTCTTCCCCTTATCTATAGCAGTCCGTTGACAAATATTATTGAAATAAGAGGGAATCTTAGAGAGAATAAAAGTGCCAGAAACTCCTAAGCATGCTACAGAGTTAAGAGAAGAAAACAAATAAAGGTGGTGAGGAATATGCTCAAGTTTCATCAGGGAAGTCTGGAAAATAGTCTGCATTGTCTTATGACCACACTATTATGAACCTGTGATTGTCTCACACATTATTTACACCAAAGAAGATTTCTATTTCATTCAGAATATATATATAAAGCTCAGAGTAATAAGGCAGAGGTGAATGTCATTGCCTATCAAGTAATTGAAGATTACAGAAAATACTGATTCTGTGGTATGGTTACTGAGAAAGGAAAAAAAAAGTAGCATGAACATAGAATTCCAGTTTTCAAGATAATGTCAGAAAATGTAATGTATTTGTTTGTTAGCTATTTGCAGGAGATACTTTGATCTTTGTTTCTGCTTTTGGATTTTTAAGATCACCCTATCTATCACTGTGAAGTCCTGCAACCCTTATTGTGATTGCATACAAAAAGTAAAAAGTCTGCATTTGCTTTATGACTGCGGGCAATAACACGTGTTCTTTTCTTCAGTAATACCTTCAAGAAAAGCAGCATTTTTTTCCTATTATCACTATTTAAGGTTGCAGAATTCCTATGGAAGATCAAAGTGAGATTATTATGCAAGCCAATGTTAAAATGGTCTTTTTAGTCTACTATTTCCCAGAGTTCATTGAAGAAGGAAGGAAAAGATGGCAGTGAAGGAACATCAGTGCAGGGATAAGAATATAATTGAACAACTGCGTAATTGAACTTCCCTGTACTTAGAGGACCTGTAAAGAGAAATTTATTGCAATGCAGCATATAAGTAACACGGTTTTTTATCTTCAGCCTTTCTGAATCATTTGTATACAGAAAGCTGCTTACTCTGGGATGTGTTAGAAAAATTAATAAAGCAAACTAAAGGGGACAGGGGATGAGAGGAAGAAAAGAAAATACAAGGTCATGGAAGACTTACCTAGCTGGTATGAGATCAATATAATTTTGTAACTCATTATCCTGACCCCAAAAGATGGTATAAAAATCAACAATGTATTGAAGTAACTGCACCTTCCTCAGCAAGATTTATTAGGCAAAGGGGAAAGAGAAGAAGCTAGCTCCTATATCACCAAAGATATCAAATCTCCATTAATGTTGTGAAAACAAGATAATTTATATTTATTTTCAGTGAGCTAGAAAAATCCAATAGATGCATAAACCCAGCAATATATGTTTGCTGTAACATCATGCACAGCATATAATTTTTAAGTGATATATTCCCCCACCAGATATAATTAATGCAGATTTAGGCACAGTGGTAGAACACGATTTTAAATTTCCTTCCTTTCTTCTTCATTTGTACCTGAATGTTACTCTTTTGTTTCAAAACTAGCTGCATCCACAAGACCTGTTTTTGCAATATCTATGAAAACTGAACCACCACTCCAGAAAATAATGAAGGTGGGAAAAGAGAGAGAAAACCAATCAAAGGCCTAGAGGTTATAAGCCGCAAGAAATAGATATATATTTATACGTAGGATAAGGCTGTTAAAAAAGAGTAAATTTAGGTTTATTAAGAAAAATGATCAGGAATATTATAAGAAAGTAATTATGGAAAAAATCTACTTCATGTATTTTGCAAAAAAATTATCAACATCTCTAAGGAAAATCTTTGAATTTGAAGATCCATGCTATATACATTCACATACTTAGTAATTCCTTTACTTAGTTATTCCTTTCCAGATCCATCCAGAATTTACCTACATTTTTATTCTTATATGAAATATTATTCCTGTGTCATTCTTGAAGAAGTGACTCTGGAATAAGACCAGGATATAAGCCAAACACTTTCTAAGCTTCCTTCAGTCATACAAAAATTATCTCCACTCATCTTGCCATTCAGTTATGCTGTAACTAGAAAGGAGAGCAGAACAGAAAGGTGATACAGAACATCCCATGAATTACCAGATCTACATTTTATGAGATCAAGGAAGAAGCCATTTTTATGATCAAGAAGATTGCAACTGTCCCCTATACAACTCTATTTTTACCAAGAGGAAACTACAAGCTCAAGAAACAGGATTTTTTTCTCAATCGCTGTAATATACTATTTTCAGCCTCTAAAATACTGAAACCTGCCGTAGACACCTTTAAACTGTCTTCTGACATTATTTTCTCCTTTCCTGTATACAATAGCTACATGTGTGATGTAGAGGAAAGGCAAAAGTATTATTTTAGTGACATCACAAATGAAAGATATCTGCATATCTCTCAGTGTGGTCTGCATTTTATTTGAACTCTCTGCATTCAGCAGCTGGTTAAAGCATTATGATTTTATCCGTAAATCTCCAAAGGAATTCTTGCTAACTTTCAGTCTTGCAGATTTGTCTAATTTATCTTGTCGATTTATCTTACTGAAGAGAAATTTTCTTTTGCATAATTTTGATCTCACTTAACTCAAATTTTTTTTTTTCAAGTGCAGACCAAAATGCCCCAGTGGAAGTTTTTCAAATGTACAGCATAATTCTGCAAATTTGGAAGGTTTCAAAGAGCCGGTGCCAAACCCTATATAATCTGAGAATACTTTATTAGATGAGTCATGTTAAACAAATTGTTAGCCACAATTGAAGGTGAAACAATTATATATGCTTTTTCCCTGTTATATTTGTGAGTCCTGCTAATATGAGGGAAGTGATGGAGTCATCATCCTTGGAAGTGTTCAAAAAATAACTGGACATGGCATTTTTTGACATGGTTTAGTGGGCATAGTGGTATTAGGTCAGAGGTTGGACTTGATGATCTTGGAGGACCTTTCCAACCTTAATACTTCTATGATTCGATGAAAGTACCAAATAATTCACTGATTCACACAATGGCCTTTTCCAGTTTATTTAATGGGTATATTTGAGCTCTGCATTACTAATGAAAAGACAGAATAGGATTTTGGCATGTGACAAAGCAGGTTTATGTCTAGTCTACACTCATGATTTTATCAACAATAGACAAAAATTTTGATAAGATTGTTACTTTTAAATCTAGAAATCTTTTTAAATTTACATTTAAAAAAATATTTTAAAATAAGCTTTTTGGACTTTTGATTACACCCTGTTGGTGTGGTTACACACATTCTGAAAAGTAAGCATGCCAAGAAAATGATCTCAGATTTGGTGTAGGGTGAAGACTCTGACATAAATTTCTGAGTTGTGATGCACCATAGGTGGAAGGGTTAGGGAAAGGAAGGGAGAAAATGTTTATTGTTTGGTGGCTTTCTCAAACACCAAATTAGCAATGTGTACACGTGGTTCTACCCTCTCCTTTTCCTGTTGAGTGTTGCTTTTGTCTCACAGCAAACTGAAACCAGTCTGGGTTCTGACTTAAAGTGACTTGTATGTAAAACTCTTTTGTCTGAGGATCAGAAAAAGGTAACAATTTTCCTAACCTTTCCACCCAAATATCTTCAGAAAGAGCAAAGGGATTAGCAGATGAAAGCCTTTTAGCACATAGATATAGTTTCGTTGTTGCTGAAGTAGTAAGTACAAGCCACCAAAAAAGAAACATCCTGACTCTTTGCAAGCATATGTTTGAGACACTTCAACACTATTTAGCTGTTAAAATAACAAACCACAGGTAATTCTTATTTCTTTGTAGGTAGATATGATAGGAAAGCTTGGGTACTAGCAAAAGGTAAATATTAAAGATTCTTTGATTGTAAGATAACAAAGAGTTTATCTCAGTGAATATGCCAGCCAATTCCTGAATTTCAGATGAAATGAGCAAATTTTATTTCAAAGTTCCTAAATTGTGTGGCAGCACGATTCACAAGACAAGAGAGGAAACCAAGAACATTTGAATAGGTCTGTTGAATGTCAGTGCAGTGAAGCCCAACAATTTTGAATTTTCATTTTCATTATTGAGAATCCTTGCCCTAATTCATTATGTATTTATCTATATTCCATTTTGACAGTTCCATTTTCTTTCTAACACTCATAAAACCTTTCTGCTACCTACTAATGAAAAGAATAGACCCTCTTATTGGTTTTTAATTCAGCATATCTTTAAGAGAAATTGATCTTCAAGTGATAAGTATGCCTTATGCTGCTTTTAAAAGCAGCTTAATAGTACTCTTCTGAAAAGCAGAATTTCTATTTTGGTTATAATGTGAGTAGGTACATTTTGAATTATTAGCTTATCAGTGGAATAAAGTTAGCATTCATTTAAAATACCAATTTATTAGCTGCGGAGAAAAATAATGCTGGGAAAATTAATGATGGAAAAAACATTCAGTATTTATGTTAGCTGGGGTTATAAAAACATAGCAAAAATTAATAGGGCTGATTGCTTTTTCTTATTGAAGCTCTCTGTGTGGGTTCTCAGTGGGATTCTGAGCAGCTGTTATGAGTTGCAGTGTTTAAGCGTTGAGATTTTATTCACAGACAAAGTGAACAATGAAGTTCTCCTGTATGACAAGCAAAAGAATTGGGGTACAGAGAATTTTACTTGCAGGAAACTCAGCAAGAATTATTAATGCATTATATGGTGCATTTTCCTTGTTTGGTAAGAAGAGGAACACTTCCATTAAGTTCACTCTTAGTTACAGGAGGATTTTTAAAATAAGAGATATATCAATAGTGAGCAGAAAATGGTTATTGTAACTTATACCAAGCAAAGTCCTGTAACTCTTTGTGAGCTTAATTTTACATTTCTTATTTACCAGACTCATATTTAAAAAAAAAAATCAATATATCTAAGTAATTAAATGAATAGAAAAATAAAACTATATGAAAAGTTAATTAAATTGTAATACCTTGAAGAATATACTGTAGTATCTTCTTACTTGAAGATATTAATTCAACATAATGGCATTTCATAGACCATCAGTCAGATCTGAGCAATACTTCCAAATGTAAAATATATTCAGTAAAGCTATCCAGACTGTTACTGAGGTTCATATTTATCACCAACTGCAGCTTCTTTTCTAGTTAATGAATCATCCACAGTCTGATTTTTTTTCTGGGAACATGTCTGTTAGTTTTTGGGTATGCCCAGAATAGTTTCGACAAGAAATGTGGAAATGTAATAATGTTTTGACTTCTAATGAAGGAGGCTAATATATACAGCTTAGAATGGCTTGTTCTCTTTTTCTGGAGTGTTTCCTCATACATTTGCCCTGTGTCCTTTAGGCTACAAAATACATTAAATAACATGGACAACAAAATAATATTGAAAAACCTGAAGCTAAATTTGATACATGAGTTTGACTTCTACTGTTCTCCTTCAGGTTTTAGCCAAATTTTATGGGATCTTATGACTCTGACACTGATTTCTGAATGTACGTTATCTCAATACAGTGACGCTAGTCCCTACCAAAATTTTAGTTTAAACAGCTTTCAGAAAGTGGCTTGTGAGAGATTACTACCACAATAGGCTGCACAATAGACACTGTTTCCTCTGACTACTTATCTATGAGTTTTGCTATCAATCAGTTGCCTTTAAATTATGATCCCCTAAATTTTGAGCAATGGCAAGAATTCTTTTTTTTTTCTTTCTTTTCTTTCTTCTTTCTTTCTTTCTTTCTTTCTTTCTTTCTTTCTTTCTTTCTTTCTTTCTTTCTTTCTTTCTTTCTTTCTTTCCTTCCTTCTTTCTTTCTTTCTGAGTAGGGAGAATATTCTGTGCTTCATTTTTGACATTGCGTCACTGTATTTCAAAATGCGATACTGGACTGAAGACCTGATGGCCCCAAGGTTTAATTGAAGTCTCCTGAACTCATCTCAAATGACAAGTTGGCCTCCTTGCACAGAAGAATAAAATCAATATTTTAAAAAAGAATGTACTGTACTTTATTCTGGAAAGTACATTTTGGAACTTTTTCCAACTAAAGTTTATAAAAAATTAATGTTAGATGACCTTTTTGAGGAAAGGAGCCCAAGGGTATATGTATTAAATGCTCTTTTCTAAGTGTGTCACTTGATGGGCTGTGCTCTCTACTTGGCTAAAAGGTGTTTTAATTAGAGAAGACAAGAAGTTAGAATGGAAAGAAAAGATGTAAGAATGAAAAAGCTGAATGCATTTCATAGTTTATTTTGGGAAGCGTGCCCAGTTCAAGATGAATGCTGAGGTAAAGTTAAGTGAGAGTGAGAAAATAGTAGTTTGAAATAGTTTTTGTGTATGAATAAAAAGTTAAGCATTGTAGATTTGTCTTTTATCACACTTAAGACCAGCATGTCCCAGTAAGAACTTCCCGTGCATCCTTGGAGAAATATAGGGATGCTAACCAGATGCTGGCAACCTGTCACTTGTGGGGTTCCGTGGAGCTCCATCTTAGGCCCTGTGCTCTTCAACAACTTCAGAAAGGACTTTAATGCAGGACTTGAAGAGACACTAAAAAGTTTGCTAATGATACAAAACTGGGAGAAGATCTTGAGTCCTTTGAAGACTAAAAGGCCTTGCAGAGAGACTTGATAAATTACAGGGCTGGCAAATCACTAATTGTAGAAGCTTAACAAGGGCGAGTGCTGGATTCTGCACCTGGAAATGTACAACACTGGATGTATGTACCGACTCGGGAACGAGATGCTGGAAAGCAGTGCTGTGGAAAGGGACCTCGGGATCCTGGTGGACAGAAAGTTGAACATGGGTCGGCAGTGCTCTGGCAGCCAAGAGGGCCACCCGTGTCCTGGGGGGCATCAAGTACTGCATCACCAGTCAGGCAAGGGAGGGGATTGTCCTGCTCTACTCTGCACTGATGTGTCCTCACTTTGTGTCTTGTGTGTAGTTTTATATGTCACAATATAAGAAAGATATAAAGCCATTAGAATGTGTCCGAAGGAGGACAATGAAGATGGTGAAGAGTCTAGAGGGGAAGCCATATGAGGAGCAGCTGAGGTCACTTGGTCTGTTCAGCCTGGAGAAGAGGAGACTGAGGAGAGGCCTCATTGCAGTCTACAGCTTCCTTGTGAGGGGAACAGGAGGGGCAGACACTGCTCTCTTTTCTCTAGTGACCATTGAGAAGAACAGAAGGAATGGCCTGAAGTTGTGTCAGTGGAGGTTTAGGCTGGATATCAGGACAAGATTCTTCACCTAGAGGGTGATTGGGCACTGGAACAGGCTCCCCAAGGAAATGGTCATAGCACCAGCCTGACAGAGTTCAAGAAGGGTTTGAACAATGCACATGATGTGATTCTTGTGGCTGTCTTGTGCAGGTCCAGGAGTTGGACTCAATGATCCTTGTGAGTCTTGTGCAACTCAGAATATTCTGTGATTCTGTATAGGGATGGGATCAGGAACACAGCTCACAGCTGGAGCTGAATTTGGTGAGGGATGTGAAGGGGATGTGAGGGATGTGAGGAGTAATAAAAAGGGCCAGAAAAGGAAGATTGAAGAAACCTTTCACCGCCAGGCTGGAGCTGGTGGCAATCAACATGGAAAAGGCTGAGTTATTCAACAATTCTTTTTGCCGCAGTTTTCAATGGTAATATATCTTTCCACATCTAAAGCTCTGAACTTCAGCAAGCTTATATCAATCTTTTAATTCATCTGTACTCCCAAATCCTTCTTGGCAAGGCTGCTCACAATTCAATGAAATGGAAGTTCATCTTCCATTCAGTACTCATGTCTGGGATTGCCCCATTTGAGATGCAGGACTTTGCACTGGGTCTGGTTGAACCTCATGAGGTTCCCACAGACTCACTTCTTGAGCTTGACCAGATCCCTCTGGATGACATCCTGGCATCCCGTCCTTTCAGTCATGTCAGCTGCACCATTCAGCTTTCTGTTATCTGCAGACTTGCTGAGGATGTATTCACTCTCACTGTATATGTCTTTGAAAAAGACTTTGAGCAGTACTGATCCCACTGTAGACCCCTGAAGGACACTACTTGTCACTGATCTTCATTTGGACACTGGGCCTCCATCAAATCCTTTTCAAATATTTTTCTTCATTATTTGAAGCTGACACACTCCTTATGATTAATCTCTTATAAATCTCCGAACTTGCAACTCTCTCCCCTCCACTTTTTAAAAGTGCTTTGTGATAGCTGAAGTGCTTACATTGGAAAACTTAATATTAACAAAGAAAAAAAAAACAAACCAGCTATTTTTGTAGTAGTGTCTGTAATCTTCAGTCATGTTTTAGATGGTTTGGCAGAAGGACAAGCAGTGTAATTCTGTGCACCTGTACCATTTACCTCTCTTCTGCTGAGTGAACGGATACAGGATGAGACATTTAAGTCTATTTGGAGTATGACTGACAAAGACTTTACCACTTATCCAAGTTAATCTGCTGACTGGTCTTATAACTGACATAACTCTTGGCATAATTTATTCCAGGTCTATATACTATATAAATTAAAAATATCCTGATGACTGACTTAATAAAGTATGGTTTTTAAAAGAATAAGGTTTATCTAATTTTAGCTAAACTTGAAATTAAACTTCACTATTACCTAACACACAGGAGATGTTCCAGTTTTAGCCATTGTATTCCGAAAAATTAGCCAGCTTTGTTTGTAAAACTTTACAAAACTTCAAATTGGCCACCTTATATTAGAAATGTTTTTCATTGAACTATTGGGCTCAAATGGAATCACTCTAGTATTTCCTCATTAAAAGCAGCCTTCTGTTTATCGAAACTTTTGTGAATAAGGAAGCAGCTTCATTCACATTTCCCAGACAATCCTTCCTTAATGTGCATGTCATATTAGTGTATGGCATTTCTTGGATATTTGACTTGTATTCATGAATATAAAAGGAGACGAGGAAATATAGCCACAGAAGAGGCTAGATCTTGGGGTACCATTGACAAAATGAACTAGAACAGGCATAGAAGAAAATTAAAGGTGAGAAAAAGGAGACAAGAAAGAAAAACAAAAATAAAAACATGTCTGAAATATGAGAGACTGAAACAGAAGGAAGAAAGGAGAATTAAATCTAAGCACAAGAGGAGGAAAACCATACAGCTGTGATGAAGAAGACAATAGCAAATATAACTTGAAAGGCAAGAAAAGAGATATATATATCTAGGAAAAGGAAAACCTACACAAAAGAAGATCAGGTTTTAGGATTAGTAGATTCAATTTTTTTTATTCCAATCCCTGTATTTAGTTCGTTGACATTTTCTCATAATTGTGTTCACCCGGAAAAAAAAAAAAAAAGAATAGCTTTATGATACTTTAAGGAGTTAACTCATTACATTTTATGTCAATTCAAAAGTTTACTCCTTGGGAGTATACTCTGTATACTTTCTTGGTGGTCCAACAGTAAAGTTTTAAGAACATTCAATAAAGTGACAAATCCTGTGAATATATTTTTCTAGTTTTATAAGAAATTAAGGGAGATTCTTTTTAGTGAGATCATTCTTTTCATTGAACAAAAATGCAAGCCTTAAAGACTTTCATTGTTCCATTTTTTTATTAGTGTTCATGACAATTAAACCAGAATTTTTAAATAAGTAGATTGTACATACTTTAAAGAATCAAAAAGGTTAATAGCAGGCATTTGTTTGCCAAAAGATAGTTTGAAAAAACATGAACTTTATCATCACCAGTTGCAGTCAGACATTTAATTTAGACAAAGGAGTTCTGTCAGTGAAAAGAAAAATTTTATTTACAGTTTTGTCACCTGGTAGTCACTTTCTTCTGAATGGAAGACATAATAAACAAGGAATTATTCTGTAGTAACATCTAAATAGCATCTGGATCTCTTATCAGATTTTCTAATTCGTGAATAGATCAATTTAGTTTAAAAGAAAAACAACAGAGAAAAACAAAAGTACTCAGAAAAAATGGCATAAGACAAATCGCCCTTCTGCAAGTCACTGCAACATGAAAAAGTGAGAAAGACCAAAAAGATTATCTAGGCAACTACGTATCAGCCTTAATTCCATCCCTGGAAGAATGTGAAGTAACCTTCATGAAAACCCTGTAAATTTTGGAACATGCTTCTGCACATTTCAAGGAGACAAAGGTTATTGGAAGTAGTCAATAAGCATTTTCCAGGGATAAATCATGCCTGCCCAACCATTTGCCTTTTATAATAAAATGAATGGATTTGTGGACAAGGGGAGAGTAGTAGGCGTCATTTATCTCAACTTTAGCAAGGTTTTTGACACCATCTCCCATAATATTCTTGAACCCAAGCCGAGATATTGCAGTATGGATGAGTGGATAATGAATCTGTAAAACAGTTGTTTGGAAGACTGGGCACGGAGGTCCGTGATTAATGGGTGACACTCTGGCTGGAGGCCAGTGACAAGTGCAGTACTGCACAGGTCTGTCCTGTGACTTCTGCTTAACATCACTACCAACAGCGACAGACAACACTCTCATCAAGTTTGCAGATGATGTGACAGTGGGGGCAGCAGTCAATGTGCTTGAGAGCAGAGCTGTCTCACAGGAGAACCTACACAAAAGGGGAAAACCAGACAAACAGGAACCTTACCAAATTCAACAAGGGCAAATGCAAAGTCCTGTTCCTTGAAAGGAATAGTCCTCAGCAGTGATACGCACTGGGCACTTCCTGGCTGAGGAGAAGCTCTGGAGAAAGGAGCTGAGTGTCTTGATGAAAAGCAAGCTGAACCTGAACCAGACAGAGACAAGAGCATCCAGAGCTACACCAGCAGAAGCTGGGAAAACTAGGAAAAAATATTATCTCCTTTCAGCCAGCATTCATTTGATAACATCTGTGACTAGCTATGGACCCCCGGTACAGAAAGGATGACAAATTTCAGTGAGTTCAGCAGCAGCCATCAGGGTGGTTTGAGTCTGGAATGGCTGCTGCACGCAGAGAGACTGGGGGAACAGGTGTCTTTCAGACAGGGTTGGAGGTGGCTTTGAGGACACATCACAGCCACCCCAGGTCCTACAGGGAGATCATCAAGGAGATGTAACCAGGCTTTTCGTGGTGGTGCATGGTGAAAGGAGCGTAAATTGAAAAATGAGGTGTTGGATTGGATAAGTGTTGTGGGTTGAACCTGAGTTGATGGACAGATCTTTCAACCAGTGGCGCTTCTCGAAATTTACATATTTAAGCCCTGTGGAAACACAGGAAGTTCCCTTTCAATTTGAGCTTTCCCACAGGGAATGGGGGGAATATGGGCACGGGGCTCCGTTCTTTGGAGCAACCCTGGGGCCTCCCCTCCTGCCTCTGCCTGCGGGAGAGCCCCTCAGAGCAGCTGAGGAACAACCATAATGGCTGCATAGCCGAGACCACCCGGAGCGGCTGCTGAGGACTGGCGGGCCCTCCCCCCTCCTCACCACATGGCCTGCGCAGACCCAGCAGGGACTGATAGAGCTTCCTGCAGCCAACTCAACCTATATTGAATTGCAAGATAACATCAAGTAACCAGCGGCATAAAGGGAGCGAGGCTTTCTCCATCATAAAGCCTGAACAACGGAGACCACTCATCATCATGGCATCTTCAAGGTCAGAGAGAAAGAAAAAGTGAGTGAAGCTGAAGATGGTGGTGGGGAAGAGAGGGCAGAGTCACACCTTCCGTGTGTAGCTTAAAACTGCTTTTTGCAGACCATGGTAAAAACTGTAATATCACAAACTTTTTCTCTTTAATCCATTAAAAACATGGGGGGATGAGAATTCTGTGTACAGCCTGTGGGAGAAACAAAGGTGACCATGCCAGGTTACCCAGGAGCTGTGAGAGGTTGTGAGAGACTTTTAAAATTTCTATGAAGAAGAGAACTGTTGTTTTCAGGCTGGAATTGTCTATCCTTAAATGAAATCCCATGTGTGGCCCATGGTGACAGTGTGGAAGAGACTGTGATTTCTTTCCATGGGAGAGATATTTTTTACGGCAGCAGATTTTCAGGCGGGGCTGTTGCTGGTGCAGTTTGGGAACCACGAGAAGCAAAAGAGACCTCTATTTCCGTAAATAATAGGGAGACTTTTAAGAACTGTAAATGCTGACCAAGAATAATCCTTTGTTATCCTTTGTGTGAGTTGGGTAAGGGGGGGGGGGTGCTGGAGAAAAAGGGGCTTTGTTTTAATTTCTTATTATTTCTTTTCACTCTTAACTCTGTTAATAATAAACTTTTTCAAATTCTTTAAGTTTTGAGCCTGCTTTTCATTCCTCCAAAATCTTATATCTCACAGAAGGTAAGAAATGTGAACTAAACCACTACAATAAGAGATGAGTGTTTTCCTCAGGAAAACAGTCTTTGTAACAACTTGCCCAGGCAAGCACTCTCCATCCTTGGAGGTTTTGGATAAAGCCCTGAGAAACCTGTTTGGGCCAACTGCTATCCAAACTAGAGACCACCTGAGGTCCCTTCCAGAGTGAGTGATTCTTGGACTGTGACCTATGTGCACAGAGGTCCACCAGACAAAGAGGGACAAACACCAGTTCTCAGAAAACTCCTATTCCCTGATTCTTTGTACATCAAGTCTTTTTTTCACTAATTTCAAACCCTCTAGCTTCTTAAATAAATAGCCAGGGACCTAAAAATGCCATAAATTTTTAGGATGTGGCTCTGATTTATTCATACAGAGAGTGAAATATAAAGTATGAGCAAGCAATATATTTTTTTTTATTCAAAATATGTGTAGAAAGTGACTTAAAATAAATGTGTTAAATATTACACTTCTGGTTACATTTCTTTTCTTTTTCAAAATCTTCTTCATTACCAATCTATATGTTTTAGTGTTCAGAGTACTAACATTTTTATATTATATTCACCCTAATTTCCAGGAAATTGCTCACATCTCTGTGTCAGGAGTAGATCTGTCAGCATTCTTTTAGGAGAGGTGATCATTCACATCCCAGTTGATACCCTTCTTCCTCCTTGATCATCCTGCCAATCCAGAAGTTCAGTTTTCCTTACTGAGCTTCATAATGTTTCAGTTCTCTGTTTCTGATTTTGTTTCCCTTTGTGCTGCAACACTACAGCTAAACACATTGTATTCAAAACTTACGCACTTTATTTATCAAACAAAGATCTCTCTATAGAATTCTCAATAGAATTAAACTCTAAAAAATTTATATGTAAACCGCATTTTCTGGAGGAATCCACCGAACTTTCTCTTAAATTATTTTAACATTGTGTGTGAGAACATTCAAATACACAAGATGACGTTTTCACTTATTTAAAAATAATTTCAGGACTATATTAATATAAACAGTATTAATTATTTTAATTTAATGTTTCTTCCATGACCTCTTGTAACCTCTATCTGCAACATGTAGCTGTCTCCAGAAAATGCCTGTTTAGTGCTGAGTAAAGTTTTACACTTTTGAACCAACCTTTTGGACCACCTTATTGCAGATAAATTAAGTCTGAATAAACTGGTCTTATAATAAATACATTATAAGTAAGTTAAACTAATGCCTAAAGCCTTTTCTGATTCTCTGACTGACTTCAACCTCATTTTCTATGTTTCAGGCTTCTCTAAGAGAATACAACCAGCTGAGCCATCTCTGCTTCCACTCATCAATATATAGATGATCCATCTTTGGAATCAATATTGTGATGTCATTGCTCCTTTTTAAATATGGTATATTTAAAATCTTTGAAGCAAACACTCTCTAGGATGAATGCATGTATTTGTTGGCCTGCAAAATTTAATGGGCTTCATATGACACTTCACTATCATGTCACTTCAAATGACATAAGCATAATGAGGCTTCTCAATTTTATTTTTTATTTTGGTTGTTGCTATTCTCAAAGCCATACCAAGAATATATATATTTGATATATATATATGTATCAATATTGTATATTTGATGCATTACAATATCAAAGATGTAATTTTTCTCCTCTGTTCCTGTATAGACACAGAAAATATTTTGTATTCTAAGCACGGAAAGCAAATTATGGTGTCAGATACCACTCTGTGGTGTCCAAGCAGAAGCACTGCTCCTGCCGTGGTGTCGCCTAGTCCTCTCAAATCCTTATCTCCCAGGTAGCACACTCAGGCTCTAGTCCTACAGCATGGGATATGGAGTTTCACACCTCACAGCTGATCTTCCCACACAGGGTTTTTAAGACTCTACTTTCTGGAAGCATAAATTTTCCTTAAAAACACCCCCACAAATGAAAAACCAAACAAACAAGCAAAAAACCCCCACTAAACTCCTAGAGTGGCTAAAAGAGAAATATAGTTGTGGTTATAACTGTAATGCATGATTTAAATCTGACAGCTTGCATTTTTGCTGCAATGTCCCTTAGGGCACCTTATATGATCAAATTTTGTTTTTATTATCAATTGTCTTCCCATCACGAAGATTCATTATCCTTAGTCTTTCACTAATTCATCTTGAAGTTTCCTCATGGTTTTTCTGTTTAGGTTCATTTCACTGGTCCTTGCCATACACTCATTTTTTTCCCCCCTGGAGAGCGTTGTCCTTTATTTAAGGACAGGCCAAGTAAAGTATGAAGGGAATATGTTTAAGATTCATACTAATTGACAATAAATAGCCCCTGGGACTCAGATGCCACAGCTGCCCCCCTATTAGATCACTATTCAGATTATCAAGTTAAAATAATCCTTTGTGAGAACTCCACTGTACTGGGATACAAAGGAAAACATCAGACAGATCCTGAAAGCCTCCAGGGTGAATAACGTCCTGAGTCTGCAGTGAGAAATGGGCCAAATGACAGTCGACTTAGCATCGCCTGTTGATGGACCTAATATTCCTTGCTTCTGTATTTTATGGGGAAGTGCAGCTGAATGTTTGCAGCTGACTGACTGTCAGCTTTAGTTCAGCAGGTCAAGGTGCACAGAGATGTGGAGCTCCCTTATCATATCAATACTCTGTCTCCTGTGTATATTTTCTGAATTATGGGATATTAAAGTCAGGCATGCATGAATGTACAATATAGAGTCTAGAGACCTTAATGAGGGGGAGGGTCTTAGATAAAATATTTTATCAGGCTAGTCTCCTGAGAGCTGTTTTATGCTGATTTTTGAGCTAAGTGGTTTCAGGCTATGATTTGTGGAAGAGGACTATATGTTAGAAGAAAGTGCTTTGTTTCTTCCCTAGTCTAATTCTTAATATCTCTGGAGAACTTTATATTGCCTTTAGGTAATTGGTGTGGAAGATGCTTAAGAAAATAGACTCTCTTCTGGTCTTCAGATGCTAGGATTCTGGCAGATAAATTGTATGTGTTCTCACTCAGTTGTAGCTCTCCCCAGGTAACTTGAGCTAAATAAATCTCAATGTAATATCACAGTTTTAAATGTTGGTACTGCAACCCCTCAATGACATTCAAACATTCAGTTCCTGATTTTGAATCTTGGCTCTCAGGTATATTATCACTTATTTTCTCAAAGCACTGGTTTGAGAACAACACATTGGAAATTATAATATCCATTTCTCACCTTGGAACTATATTTCTCATCCTGAGCAAACTTTTCATACAGGCTTTTAGCTGTTCTATGCTATTTTTTATTATATCTTACACTGGACTATTTTTGTAAAAATATTATTTCAAAATCATTGAACTTCATGTCTAGGTCCAGGCACTTTTAAATTTATTATTAGTGTGGGTAAGAAATTTTGGATGATGCCTGCTTTTCAAATTGGATGTGTAATGCTCTTCCTAACCACAATAACCTGCCTATTCAGTCAAAAGATAGAAAGACGTGCAAAGACAATCTAAGTGCTGGCTCTCACAGAGAACTTCACAAAAGTAGAACCAACTTCTATAATTTGTTTGTCTCATGGATTTTTAAATTAAGTTATAGATTGTTATTGGTCCTTGCGTTTTTATGCAATACAACCCTGAAGACACATGCAGATGGCTTTTTCCTTTCCCATTTCAAATTTTCAAGCCAAACTCCTCACCAGAGGTAGCCTAGTACTGTAGAAGTAGATATAGTTGCAGAATATGGAAAGTAATTAGGTTGAAAAAACATTTCTCTTGGCTACTGTTCGTAATGAGAGGAATTGCCTGCATTTTCCTGTCAACCCAACATGCAAAATGCGTGGGTTTTATCACTTGGGTGATATACTTGTCACTAATATTGGCTGGTTGTAGCAGCCAATTTTATGATTTCATCGATCATGCCTAAACGTTATCTGAGCTGCTCAAATACCTGAAGGGGTACAAAACAAAAGAAATGCATATGAACAATGGAGGAGAAAACTTCAAAATGACTTCCTGTATCATAAGTTTTCCCAGTAGATCTTTTTCCCTTGTATCTTGGACAACATACTGACAGGAAAAAAACCAAAAACTGCGGCGATTGAGAGAGACACGGACCCTGCTGGGTGCTAGCAAAGCCAGCAAGCAAAGCCAGTTTATTACAGTAATCACCAGCATTTATAGCTCTCTAACTTCTTGACAAAATTTTCCACTTAGAGGCTCTTTGCCCCTGTTCCCTTAGCAACATTATTGAGTCCTTGCAAAGATCTCCTTGCTCCAGCGGTGTCTTTGCTAAACATCCTCTTTGTGCCAGAGCAGTCAGGTCGTGGTGTTCTCTTCATGTCTTCACTCCTTGTTCTTGCCTTGAGCTTTATCTGTCCCACGGCTTTCGCTGTACCAAGACGAGGAGGTCTGCGCAGCTATCAGCTTCTTACAAAAAACCATCACAAAACTTTCCCACCACACAAGAAAAAAAAAAGAAAACAACAACAAAAAAACTCCCAACTGCAAACCAAAACAGAATTACTGGAAAATAAAAGAATACAAGTTAATAGAAAGTATTAACCATTAAAAAATCCCGTACAATGTCTAGAAGGTTTTTCTTATTTTTATTCATTTTACTAGCAATTTTAACATAATTTTCAAATATTTTGCAGTAAAAGAAACTGCTTACTTTCTGTTAAATTGCATAGGGAATATAAATAAATGTGCTTCAGCCTTCTCCAGAATGCATACAGATGTGAATATTATAAAGGGAGTATCTTCAGATTTCACTGGGGAACCTTCAGTACTTGACAGTTGCTGATGCTGGATGAACATGGGAAGCACTGAGGGAATTCTTAAAATAGTTCTTTATGTCCTTTAGAATAACTGCTTTCAGAAACATCTAAGAATCATAGTATCGTTAAGGTTGGAAAAGATGTCTAAGATCACTGTGTCCAACCTTTGACCAAACACTGCTATACCAGCTGAACCATAGCACTGAATACCATGTCCAGTCATTTCTTGGACACTTCCAGAGATGGTGACTCCACAACCTCCCTGGCCAGCCTGTTCCAATGCTTAACCACCCTTTCAGTGAAGAAATTCTTCCTGATGTTCAGCCTGAGCTTGAGGCCATTTGCTCTCGTCCTATTGCTGGTTGCCTTGGAGAAGAGACAGAACCGCACTGGCTACAGCCTCCTTTCAGGTAGTTGTAGAGAGTGACAAGGTACTGCCTGAGCGTTCCTTTCTCTGGACTAAACAACCCCAGCTCCTCATAGGACTTGTGCTCCAGACACTTCCCCAGCTCCATTGCCCTTCTCTGCACTCATTCCAGCACCTCAGTGTCTTTCTTGTAGTGAAGGGCCAAAACTGAACACAGCATTCTGGGTGAGGCCTCACCAGTGCCGAGTACAGGGGGAAGATCGCTGCCCTGGTTTTGCTGTCCTTGAGTCCACTAATGTTATGGTTTTAAAAACCTCATAATGAGAAATTCTAAATGTGTTAAGCAGGACAGTGTGAGAAAGAGTTGTGGGAGAAAACAGCACTGAGAATACAATCAGAAAGCGACTGTGCTAAGTTAGTGAGGGTTTTACGTGTGCTAGAGAAAGATTAAAAAGTTGGAGTAATAAGAGTAAATAATGTAATTTCAAAGTGCAAAAGGAGAAATATTTGCTGGTTATAATCAGATAAATGTAACATAGACATTTTAATTGTTGATTTTTAGAAATTACTCAGTAACACCAATAGCTATATCTTAAATGATCCACTTCAATGTCAGATAATTGCAGTGTATGTGTAACAGCGTAGTGATCCTGGCTGTTATTTCAGGCCACTTATAAGTAGTTACAATTATTATTTTTAATTAAAATATTTTCCTTGCTAGCTGTGTTCCTGAGACCAGCCTAGAGCCTGCACAGAGCTGAAAATCCAGAAGTGGTACAGGCCACCCTCTGCAGAACAGAACTTAAAACCAATTAATTTTTTACTCTGCTCAGCATGACTTAGACTGTCCTGAATTTCACCATTAAAATTAAATACACAAGTTGTCTGGGGTTGGAAATTCAGGTAGTTGTTCTTTATCAGTTCCAGCACAATATTTTTTAGTATCTCATGTAACCACTTGCTCTTTCCATTTGTTTCTCCTTTTAGGGAAAAAAAGCTTTTTTTTTTTTTTTAAAGAACAATGCCAAATTTTATGCAGTTTCAAATATTTAATTTATTCATTTACCTTACTTAATACAGGACTCCTGTATGTAGATTTACAGTTTAAAAAATAGTATCTGTGTCGAGACTTGCATTATATTATCTGTGACTCTCTGGAGACAGTTCCATTTCTGGAGCAGACACAGCTAGAAGTGATGTTTAGCAAAGTATAAAAGTCTAGCATGAAGAAAATGATGCTTTTTCTTGCAAAGTATGTCTGACAAAAACACAACTCTGCATCAATTTATCTGAATATCCTATACTCTTTTACATTATCTAAAATCTTATCTGCAGTATTCATTGCAGTATTCATATATGTAACAGACTTCAGTTTTTCCTAAAGGAAAAAAAAAAAAACCTCGTCAGAGGTTGTTTGTTTTTTCTTAAATAAGAAGAGTAGCCCC
The DNA here is from genome assembly GCA_013398115.1 of Falcunculus frontatus. NCBI lineage: Eukaryota > Metazoa > Chordata > Aves > Passeriformes > Falcunculus > Falcunculus frontatus. Next base: position 1,897,705 of record VZRV01009049.1, read on the forward strand.
ATGTCGAACTATGAATAACCTCATAACTCCAGTTTTCTATAGGGCGCCACTAGCACTTTGCGGGCAAAGACTTGACCTTTATCTTCGCTTATTAAAATATTTGTAGGCAACACAAAAATGCACAGCTCAAAGTTTATTAATTTGGGGGCCTTTTTTGAAAAGCCTTCTATCTGTCCCATGCTGTAGAAATAGCTTATTTGATTTTATGTAAAAGGTCACGAATTTTCAAGTGTACCATTGGGGAAAAGAGTTGCAGCCATTCTGGCACTATATTTGGAATTGGAAATAAATGTTATTTTTTACAGGAATACGATTATAAAGAGACTTGGCTACCCCAAGCCTGCAAAGTCGATAGTGGGACAAATAGATATGGTATTTTAAATGTTAAGACATGACAGATTTCAAACAAGACACTTCAAGAGTTTGGCAATTAGAGAGATGGAAGATTGGATACATATAATTGCATTATATCTATGTATTTCATTGCTTCCTATCTGAACCGCAGTGGATCTGAGTGAAGAATAATTTTGCTAAGAGTCATGGTTTAACCCCAGCCAACAAACTAAGCCCCACTCAGCTGCTTGCTCACTCCCCCTGTAGTGGAGGAAGGGTAAAAGTGAGAAAAGTCATGGTTTGATGTAAATGGTTTAATAAATAAAGTAAGAGTTACGCACACAAGAAAAGCAAAGGAATTCATTCACCACTTCCCACGGCCAGGCAGGTATTCAGCCATCTCCAGCAAGCTGGTCTCATTCATGTAAAACAGTGACTTAAGAAGACAAATTCTATCAACTCTAAAAGTCATCCCCTTCCCTCTTCTTCCTCAATTCTATATAATGAGCATAGTGATGGTAAGGGATGGTATCTGGTCGGTTGGGATCAGATATCCCGGCTGTCCCCTCTCCTGACTCCTTGTGCACCCCCAGCCTGCTCAGTAGCATAGCAGCGGGAAAAGAAGAAAAGGCCTTGACTGTGCTCACATGCTGCTCAGCTAAAACATCATTGTATTATTGACAGTTTCCATCACAAATCCAAAGCATAGCCCCACACCAGCTACTGTGACGAAAATTAACTCTATCTCAGCCAAAACTAGCATACTAAATAATCGTTAATAATATTACATTATACCTTATTATTATTTTTCTGTCAAAAAAATGTCAATTAGTGAGTTTAAAGCCTTGCAGCTCACCTTTCTGAAATTGAAAGACCCTAAAATAAAAACAATAAAATCAGCACATGAAATGTTGCCGAAATTTTCTTCACAGGCCTTTTTCTGGAGAAAATTTATTCTAGCTTTGTCACATATCTACCTTTGTCAGTCTGCTGATATATGCAGGAAATAAAATCATGCTAGCTTGATAGAAAGCCTGTTCAATAAATTTGAACTAAATAGTGTCTTGAAGAGCAGTATTTCTGAAATCACTTTCCTGTTTTAGGTTTGATATTTGTTGCTAATGCTTGTCAACACAGGATGTCTTTGGTCCTTTAATGATTTTTATATAGAAAATTATTGACCACATTTGTTTTAAGGCTAGGTTTTCAGAAAAGAGAAAGTTTCTTAATCTCAGGGGCACTGAAGCATTACATAGCCTTGTTATATTCAAATCTGGCAGGACAATTCCTTCAAAGCTTAAAGAAATTCAACTTATTTCTGAATCTATCAGAGCACATTTAGCAGGAAATTTGATTTCTCTGCATCTTTGTTTGTATTTTATACACACATTAGCACACCCATAGGAAATATAAGAAACTGAATGTCTTAATGATGGAATGACACCTGAAGTGTTTTCATGTCTCACGCACATTTCAGGAATAGGTGAAATCCTCTAATGTATTAAAATCCTCTATGTATTAAAAAACAGTGGAAGAAAATTTCTTTGAAAGCTTAGTGAAAACATTTGGAAACAAACTTATTATTTTCATATTCTTGCGTAAATGTAATGAAAAATGTTTTTTCTTCTTCAGGGAAAAAAGTGTACAAATTATTTAAAAATAAAAATCCAAATATGAAGTTCCATGAATAATTTCAGAAGCCCAGGCTGGAAGCATTCGGAAACATCCTGGCTGAACAGTTCTAAGCACTTATTCGCCTTTTATATTTAGTCGCTTTAACATCCCTAATTTTACTTTGATCCTGTGAAAGCAAGCTATTTAAGGAAAATAAATGCAAAGACAGAATACCAGATCATGTTGTAAGTTGAGATTTCATGCAACTTTAATGAGTTAAGGTAGTTAATGGTTATTAATGGTTTATGATGATGATTACACTGATTATGCTTGGATAGAGTATGACAGTGTGAAATACTTTGCTGTGTTATCGTATTGTGCTCTGTATGCACCACAAATTCAGGACTGGTTCTTTTATTTCTAGAAGACTTCAACAATGTTGGGTTGTAAAGAAATCTGATCGATACAAACGTCTGTATTGTGTACAAAACATAGTAATAATGATGGGTCTTCTCATCTTTTTTTGTTGTTTAGAGAGGCAACAGAAAACCTTATTTCTCAAAATCTCCTGATGAAACACTGAAAAAAAGGAAAAAGTAAAAAACCCCTACAATAAAAACAAAACCACAAAAAACAAGTATTATATTAAGAATAAAAAAGCGCAAAAATTTCTATAAACCCATCTGATTTCTTAGTTATTAGTGACAATTCTATTTAAAGGCCTTTTATCAGTAAAGATATTTTGGCATATTTTTCCTTACATCACTATCATAAATATGTATAATTCATCAGATAATGATGAGGAGTCTGAACCATGGTGTATAAATCATGTTCCTGGTAATTTTCCTTCTTGCTTACTGGTTGTGATTTTTTAATTACATTGTTTATTCTGAACAAAGTGACTGAGAACAGAAGAGACAGAAAAGAAAAACAAAATAAAGACTTAAAATAGACACTCTTCTTTCTTACAGATAGCATTAAATGACAAATGTGAAAATAAGTAAGTGTCTTTTAAAAAATTATTTGTTGCTGGAGTTCTAAAACAAAACAAGCCATGTTAATTATTTGATTTATGAGTGAATAAATAAATAAATAGTATATAGAAAATATAAATAAGAAATATAAATACAATTAAGCATCAATTAATTGTCTGTTTCATGTACTAGAACAGAGTGAGCCTTAACAAATTGGCTTATGTTTAAATCTGGGTGTATATTTAAGTATTCCATGCAGTACTTAAGATTTGGTTTTGGGAAGGTATCTTAGACCACTTTGTAACTACATCTCATCTGAAGGACTAAAGGTGTTTCCACATATGATAAGACCAATTGTTTGCCTTGAACCTTCCCCAACTCCATATTACAAGACTGAAGTCCACTTTTTAAATATCACTTAGCTTGGTTTCATGGAAAAATATCTTGTAAAAAAATTTTCATGACATGCTTAAAACAGGTCCTTAATCATGATGATCAGGGAACTCACATGCTGGGATGGGTGTATCACTCTTGCACAGATCAGTTCAGGCCAAGTCGGTATATATAGAGGTCTTATTTTCAGATTCCAGATGTCAAATATTAATTGCTGAGGCGGCTGAGCCAGCAGCAGTGGAAGCCCAGGAGCCTGAAAGCTCTGGTACAGCTGAGGCCCGCTGGTGGGCCAGCTCTGAGGTCTGAAATCATCCCCTTTCCTCAGGGTGAAGACCCTCTCCCCCATCAGGCTTTGTGGCTCTAGGCAGGTTTGGACTATTGAATTGGCCCATTGGCCCGTGTCTGTTACCCACTAAAAGGTTGTGACCCCGCCTTCCCCCTGCCCCGTACCCTCAAGTCATTGGTTACTGGTGCTCTGCCCGCCCCCTCTCCGCTCTCCTGTGTAAGTTGTCACATCCCTCAGTTACTCCTCTTTGGTCAATGGTCCCTTCGAGGAAGGCCAGTAAATCTCTTCAGAACACTACGCAAGAGGCCCCTCTGGACTCTTTTGTCTCTGGTGACACATGAGCGATTCATCTTTGTGTGAGTGCATGCTTTTGTGCCCTCCATCAGCACGGGTGTGAATGTCAGCTTGCTAGCGTGCTATAAGGCACCATCAAAACGATTCCCCTGCCAGGGACAATTCGGAAGAACGCGGAGACATCACCACTGACAGTACCACACCGCGCTAATTAATTATGGGGAGAATGGGCGGGGAGGATGCACAATCCAAAACCAAAATAATGGATACAAATGAAATACATGTTTTTACATTATCTACTCAGTATTTCATCATTTTGCAAACTCAGAAGAAAAAACAGTAGAATTTATTTCCATGAAGGTATGTCTACAGAGTAAAGCCATTTCTTTCCAAGTTAAAGAGAAGGCCAAAGAAGTCTAGAATAAGATTTAGGAGACATAATTAACCTCTTTTAAGGTCACACCTCACAACATGAGGACTTATATGCCTTTTTTGTTTGTTTCTGTGTTAATACGCTACTCTAATATTTGAGAGGAAATGGTACAATCATAATTAAGAAAGTTACTTGATCATGAAAAGTGTTATGAGTTTAAGCTGTAGTTTGGTTTTCTGGGAAACAGACTCAGTGAGTATTACGGAACACAATGTTCCCTTACTTGGCATCAAAAAGCATTTTAATTTGGTTTCATAAGAACACGAGTTTATGCAAAGGCCGAGTTTTTCTGCCTACCTGTCAGTTCTCACATGAAAACAGAACCCATCCTCAGTAAAGTGGGACAGAAGGGTAAAATACAGGGAAATAATAAATTGGCCAAACCCAGTTAAAACTTAAAATTTCATGAAAATTCAGGGCTTGGCAGCAGACAGAGCATCAAATTAGAGAAGCTGGTGAAGAAAAATCTTGACTCTGAACCTCTGGCTTTTCTGTTCTCATAGATCTGCTGTCTTTTGTGGTCTGGTGGGGCCACAAAGAGAGTTCAGGGTATAGTAAATGAAACAGAAAACTTGTCTTCCTACTAAATAGCTTTAGAAAGTGGACTAATTAAGGCAGAATTGAAAGCTCCCCCAAATATAACAGGAAACCTTTTATTTATTCTTTATGATTTTAAAACAATAGCAAGCCTCATGATTCTCCTGCCATGACAATATAAAATTAGTAAGAAAGGAAAATTTGTGCCCCTACAGTGTTTGTGTTATTCAAAGTATATGAAAACCAAAGACATTCTAAATATAGAAACATTCCACATATATTTATATCTTGCATAATTTAGATGATTGACATGTATATTTGAGTATAAAATATTTATTACTAATGATATCTCTTGTATTAGTTCTTAGTTATATATGTTTATTAATTGTTTTACTGTAATGAAAGAAACACATAGAAGGAAGGAACCAATGATACACCAATTTATTGAACCAGAATGGATATCTATTTAAGTAAGATCTGCTTCTTGCTCGAGTTTGTTGAAAACAATTCAGTTCAGTGGGACTAGGTTTTCTTTCCAGGAATATGTTATTTCAATCTTAATTATAAAAGATTCAAGCCATTTATTTATAATCCTTGGTTTCTGTGAAATTCTTGGTTTCACAAGAAATTACATAAACATCACCAGCCCTGCATAACCCAATGCGGATCATTACAATCTTTGTATGATAAAAAGGGGTGTCATAGTTTCTGAGACTTAAATTGTGGAATGAGTATATTAAAAACAAAGGTCTACTGTAGAGTATTTAAAGAGGTCACATTAATATTCATTAAACAAATTTATTATTGTAAATTAAATATGGTAATCTGTTACAACATATCATTAAGAGTGCCATAAAAAGCTCTACAATGGTATGCTAAAATGAGATGGGTTATACATCATTAAAGCTGTGTAGTACTTGCTTTATATTTGGATATAATTACTGCAAGAAGATAATGACTATTTAAGTATAGCAGAAGTATAAGACTTCACATATGTTACTACAGCGTTTTGAACTACAGAAATGGAAGTATCTCCTTTAAGGCTGAAGTTAAGCAAATTATTCAAGTGAAGATAACAAAAGTAATTCTAAAAATGCTGGGGAGAGACTAAAAATTTATTCCATCTTATTGTAAGCAAGACAGGATAGTGGTCCTCACAATGAAAAATGGTTGATAGCTTTGAATACATTGGTAAAATGGTGTATTTTGGATTAGTCTTATTAGACCACGTGTTTATTAAGAAAGAAGATAATAGGGTCCTAATTCTGCAATGATTCAGGTATATCTATAAATTGATATCCATTAACTTCTCAGATTGAGTGTATATGTCTAAATTTAGCACACACATAGAAACCTGAAAGAGATGTCTCAACCATTGAAAATTTATTTTAGAAGGCTTTTGAAATCAAGCATTACTCAAAAGCATTTGAATATTACAAAACCCCACTATCTGGTTAAAGCACAGTATTAGAATATACCTGTAAAGACCGAAATCAAAAGTGACCCTCCGTTGTTGTTGCCTGGCTCACATGACTTAAATTATAAGATTTTTTTTTTTTTTTCCTTTAATTTTAGTGCATAGGGATGGTGAGGGAGGTGAATTAATCCTGGTCACTGGATTAAAAATAATAATATTATTATTTATTATGTTAAGTGAGATCTGCACTTGTTGCCTTTGTGCTTCTGAAAACTTATGTATCACCACACCCATTTCAGTAAGCAGAAGTGTCTCATAATATGAGAGCAGCCTAATCTTTTCCGGGAGATTTATGTCAAGCTACCAAAGCTCCATACAAAATATCAGCTTATTTTAGGAAATGCTGTAGGGATGTTAACAGGATAGTTACTGGAAAATGAAACTCGTTATAGTGTGATTTCATGTTTGAATGCTTCACAGGAAATAAAGTGGAACTTTGAATTAATGGGGTAGATCAAGAAAGCACAAATAGACAGTTAAGTATTCATATCTCATATACTTTCAATTTAACTTTTTAAAGGGAAAACAGGAAAAGAAGAGAAAGTTAATGCTGGAACTAAGCACATGGAGTTTTAAATAAACTAAAACTTGTTTTAGTTCAATTATCAGAGTTATAATGTCCTTAAATCCTGGCTTAAGCAGCTAAAATTTCTGGGATGGAGGACAAAACTGTCAGACATCACAGTGTTGGAAAATGCATCTTCTGAAAAATCTTTGGTTCTTTTGGTACAAATAGTTTAAAACACTCACTTGTGTGTTTAAATATTGCTACAATTTCTATTTCCTTAGGCTCTTCATTTTCTAGAGAAATAAAAAGCAACCCCAAAACAGATTCAAGTTTTAGAGAGCTAGGTAGAGATCAGAATAAGACTGAAATAATTACAGAAAGAGATGTGAAGGTGCCCAGGTTGAAGGAGAAAGACATAATCATTTGGAAATAATAAACAAAATTTATCTGGTTCACTTCTTTTGGAATTCAACAGAGAGATTCTCTTTGTGTTCATTTTTCAGACCTGATCCTCATAAAAACAAATACATAGGATCAGCTTAAGTTTTATGGTAAGAAATCTTCTGAAATGCAAAGATTGAAAAATAAACTGTGTCTTTACTGTGTACAATTTTATAATTGTAATAGAATATTATATAATACTGTAACAGATGAAAGTATCATGCTATTTTTAAAAAGCTGTAATTTTGGAATATGCACATTAAAAGATACAATTTCATGCCATCTAGCCTTTTAATATTTGCAGAAGTGCTGTATTCTTTAGATTTGTATTTTTAAAAGTCTTTTTTGGGGGGGAAATAAAAGCAAATATTAATGGTTCTAATGTTTGAATCCTATTAAAAGTGTTAATTTGCTGCAGTAATAATTTAGGATTTTAATTATAATCTCAAAAAGCAGATTTAGAAGCATAGTTGGCACAACTGTAATGTTAATTTGTCCTTTAACGTTTATTGAAAGCAATATGTCCAATATAATTACAGTGTATGTCAAATAACCCACCACTTTATTTTTTTTAATGCTTGATCCGTTAATTTACTTGATTAAGATGACTTGCCATCTGCTAAGGAATTTTTCTATGGTTCTGTCATTACTTCTAAATGCTAAGAAAAGATATAAAGCATTTCCTTTGATTTTGTTTAATCTCCATTTACTTTCTGTTATTCTGTTAAGCCCTTACTAGGGTGTTCATCATCAATTTCTTCCTGGCTCCTCCAAGGGTTATATAGTAACTATTTCACTAAGAAGGGCAAGTGAATTACAGAATCACTTGAGTGTAGTTGTATTAGACATGAAATCAGTGTCAAATAGTCAGTACTGTATTACCTTGTGAGGGTATTCAAATATTTATTTTCCTAAAAGTATGACTATTGTCTTATAATTAAAATGTTATTCAATTGAAACTAGAGAGTTTATTAACCCACTTCTTCCATTTCCTTAATTACCAAACCATAGAGTTTTACAAATATTGCCAAAGCAATGTGTAGTCAATTTAAACCTAATGAGATTACATTCTTAGTGGCTTTGGCTGGGTATAATAGAGAAACAGTAAGTATGATTATGCATTTACATGCTCTCTTTGTAAACCATAAATCTCACACGTACTTTTTTGCCAGCACTGAAAGTTCCTCTGTCCAGACCTTTTTGGCAGTGTGTCTTCATAGCCCACGAAACTGGGAGTGTTTATTCTGAAACCCTTTGATTACACTGAGAATAGAATTATTTTTGTAAATAGACAGCTGTAGAGAAGAAAGTGACCTCAGTAAAGAAAATGTCCTAGTTTTCTCTTTTTCACGGCTATCTTAGGAAAGATTTTTGTCTTGCTGTACCTAAATTTTCAGGTTTATGTGTTTATCATCTCTGCTTGCAAGAAAGACTTTTGCAGATCTTAACTTAGGAATTATTCAAAGATTTTTTTTTTTAAAAATCAACACTTGAGTTGAAATTTCAAATACACATCTCTCTTTCAACTAGTATTGATTAGGTAATTCACTTCTGATTTTTACTGACTGATCTACTGATGTATGTACCAGCAATTCATGCTAACAAAAGGGAGTCCCTTCATAAATTACTGACTACGGGCAGTCACATACTCTGGAGATTGACGCCTGAAAAAATGATGAATTTTATTATGTCTTCTCTGGATGAGATAGACAGTTGCCTTCATGACATATTCTCCTTTTCCCCCAAGACTGCTGATACCACTTGATAAAAATGAAAGCCAAGTCAGATATGGGGTGCCTAGAGGCAGAACAAAGAAAATTCTGGCCATTCTTCCACCAGGACCATCAAACTGACAAGGAGGTAATAATGCAGCCCAGGGCTGCAGAGGTTCTGCTCCATGAGGACTTGAAGAATTATTATAAGACAGCCCCACTCAGTCCAGACTAGCCCTGCCCAGGGAATCCTTGATAAAGTGCTTACATCGATCTGTGTTGTAGGGCCTGTGGAAAAGGAGGTCAGCAGAGCAAAGCAATTATGCATACTTAGTGTTTTCTCACTGAAACAGGATGAATATTTTATCCTTGAACATTCACCTTTGAGGAAATCTGAACTTTCTCTGCTTGGGGCCATTTTCATCAAGAGGATTCACCTGAAATGAAAAAAGAATATGTTTCAATTCTCTACATCACTTTGTAGAACCATTTTCATTTCAGGGCCTTAGAAGTAAGACTGAAGAAATAAAGCTAAGACTTACACAGCTGACTGTAGTGACTCTATTTAGCAGCCCAGCCATGAAAACTTGCCAGTGATATAGAGAACATGATCCCATATCTGAAAATCTTTCTACCTGGAACACTTATTCTGCAGCAGAATGAGCGAACAACTATCCATTATCACAAAAAAGCAAAAGACGTGGGGAACTTTTGCTTGGTATTCTTTTTGTGCAAATTATTTTAGTATCAGAGCAGGTATTGGAGTCACCCTGAAAGTGACTGTCATAAACACTAAGATTTAGAGTAATTGTATCAGTGATCTAAAAAGTACTTAAAAAAATTACGTGAAGAAAAGCACTGTTTGCAAGAGATGCTGAGGAGCTCATACCAAATTTATTGTATTCCTGTGGTTAAAGCTCTCACTTGGGATGGGCAAGAGCTAAGTTTAGATATGCTCTTTGCTGGTTTCAGAGTAAGAAAGCAACTGTAGGTCCAAAGTAGCAGACCATGTCATTATTTATGTTTCTTAATGCACAGTGATATAATACTTACATTTGAGACTGAAAGAACATGATCAAAAAACATCCTCTAGCAGGCTGACTGGATTATTCTCTTAGAAGATGAGATGGATTACTTGTCCTGTGAGACAGAGGAAGAAACTGCTCCTAGATGGCCAGATCTAAGTATTGGGTTAATGAAAAATACATCAACTTTTTGTTTACTACTAGGATTATTACCAATATTTTTCAGATAGCATGTTCAAATATCCATACTTTAATGTTGCTGCATTTCCTATTTTTAAAACATCCTGTTTCTCACTGTATATTTTTTTGTTTTAAATGGCAGCACCAGTTCCTTAAGCCTTTGCCTTCTATATTAATATGAAGTTGGTGACATCTTTGGCAATTGCAGTTAACAGACTGTAATTGCAAGACTTGTGTTAGCACCTGACTATGCCTTTAATCAGGTGCACAAGAGCAAAATTACCTCATGTTTTCCATATATCTCAAGGCTGCACACTACAACACAATTTGAAAGATGAAATTCTGAGGAAGAAAGGTGTACAAAATCTCATGTGAGTTAACAGGTATAACCTGTGGAATTCATACATTAAAAAAACCCCTCACAAATAAATCTCTAAACATTTACTAGGCAAAGATAGTATTTTTGGCTTTTTTCCCTTATATGGCTCTTCAGAGAAAAAAATGGTATTTGCCACACATAGTTAGATAGGGAAGAAGGTCTTTAAAAGGAAAAAAAAAGACCTTAGAAATTTTAACTGAATGTATCAATCAGTTGCAATGGAGTCTACCACAGTGCCTCTACAACCGGCAACAGCCCTGACAAGTAAGAATGTGCCCTAGGCTGAGGCAACTTGTGATGGCCAACCACCTCAGATCAGATAACAAATGGTTGACAGCAACGTCAGAGGTCTCACCTACACGTTGATTTCAGCTGTAGACCTGGAGGTGCTTTTATATTGATGGGCAGCTAGGAAGACAACAGAAAAAAAGAAAAAATAATGGCAGCAAATTATTTGAATACACTTAAATTAAATATGCCTTTTATTCTTTTCCAAAAAATTTGTCAAAAATAATATTCTTATTTTTGAGTTTGAGTTTTAATGAATCTTCTAAATTTATTTTTAAGAAGTGAGAATTCCTATCTGTCTTTGTGTAATGTAGTAGGAAGGGGGAAGGGGAAACAGAAGGAAATTCCCCATTCAAGATAGAATAAAATATGTTGGTGTTAAAATGTATTTGTCCTTCATGTGTACTTTTTGCATTATATCAAGTATGGATTTGCTTTTGTGGTGGATTGACCCTGGCTGGATACCAGGTACCCACCAGAGCCACTCAATCTCCTCAAGGGAGAGAAAATAGAGTTCCATTTCAACAGAGATTTGCAAGAGAAGCATAGAGATGGAAGTCATCTGTTTGATTATTTCTATGCAAAGTTGGATTAAAAAAATGAAGTAGAAATATTTACAGTTATATGAAAGATATGACAATAACAGGCATCTCAGAAACAGGATCAGAGTCAGCAAAATACTGAAATAGCAGGGCACAAATGGTACCGAAACGAGAGAAAAGGTGTTATATGGAGCCATGACATTGCACATTAAAGAGGTGAAATAAGGTAAATACTTTAACTGTGAGTTCAAACACCAGAGTATTCCCATAACTGAAGTGAAGGTTTGACTAGGCAGAGTATTAATAGTACCACACTATCAACTACTCAATCAAGTAGGTTGCAAGTGAAACGTTAATGTAAAATCCAACAGCTCAAAGCAAAAGTACAGCTATAAAGAGAGAATCCAGTTACCTCCGTGTAAACTGGATAATATCCTGGAAAGGAACAATGTAGGGAATAAGCGATTAGATAGCATACATACCCGCTTATTGTCATTCCTAATTAAAAAGTTCACAAGAAAAGAAGCGTCTCTTAATTTAGGCCTGAGCTGTACATTCAGCCACATTGAGAAAAGCCTGTTTGTAATAGAAAATTACATACATTTTAATATTCTTGAAAGATTAAAATGTCCCTTCCGAATCTTTCACAGTAATATTTAATCTTAAGAAAAAAAAGTGCATCAAAGCAGGAATTGTTATGGAAAGCAGCAGCTAAAATGTCTGTGTCCTGGGGGCAGCAACTGTGGAACAGGGAGATCTATGTTATATAGTTTCCAAGGGCTTTCAACAATACCCTTCACCAGAAGGATAAGACAGAAAAACATCTGTCATGAGATAAGGGGGAAGGTCTTCCTGTGGATAAATAACTGGATAAACACCGGAAACAAAATGGGGGTAAACAGTGCTTTTGCACTGAGGTCAAACCTTGTAGTGCCACAGTGATCCATGCTTCAGCCTGTGCTGTTTGACAAGCTTGTAACTGACCTGGAGAGAGGGTCAATAGTAAAGGACACAGCTCCCTGATGAATACTGAGTTATTAACAGCAGCAAAGATGAAAGTTGATTGAAGAATGGCAAAGGACAGTACAGTACTGTGCGACTGGACAATATAAAAGAAAGAGAAATTCAGGGCTAACAAATGTAATATGGTGCACACTGTGGAAAAAAAGAATCCTAATTTTAAAGAGAAAGGATTGGTCTGAGTTGGCTATTGCCACTCATTAATGGAAACTTTTATGGCAAATAGAATTAGTATTTTATTTACCAGGGTGGTCTGCTGGTTAAATATATTCATAACTTATTGGGAAACAGAATGAATAATGAGATGTCAAGCTTTGTTAGTAATAAAAAATTATTCACATAGTTAAAACTAAAATTGACTGCAAAATACTACAGATGACTCTCATGACAATAAAATGGTAAATGAAATTCATTGTTGATAAATACAAAATAATTTTCAAGGGGGAAAAATACCAAATGCATTCTAATTATACACACAAAATGATTGGCTCTAAATTAGCTTTCAGTATTCCACAAGGAAATTGTGTACAGTTTTCTAAATGTCAGCCTGGTGCTGAATAGCAATTTAAAGAACAAATAGAATGTTGAAATTATCAGAAAGGCAATAAAGAACAAGACGAGAGACGTGACTCTGTCAATTGTATAAACCTCTGGAACAGTCGCAGTGCAAATGCTGCCCTCTCTTCCACTGATACAAGGGTAGAGCGGGACCCAAAAGGGCTGTGAGGTCAGTCAGAACAGAGGAAAAGTTACCAAGGAGAAGCTAAATAAAGAAGATATGATTGAGATCTATAAAATCACCAATGGAATGAAGAAGCTTCTTCCATTTTTTCATGGCATTTTGTGGAAGATATAAGCCAAAAGCAAGGCAGTAAGAGAGGGCCTGAAGCAGAGTCCTGTTGTGGGCTTCTTATAATTGCAGCCTCAAGTTCAGGATATACTTGTAACATTAACTCCCAGAAACTAGGAAGGTACAGATGGAAAGTGAATTTTCTCTGTTTTAAATAAGCTTTTCCTTTGAAGTTGCCACTGATCAGTGTCAGAGACAAAGCATTGGGCTAAATAGGTTTTTTTGGTCTAATCTGGGACACCAATTATTAAGTAAATTCAGGGTTGAAGCATCGTTACAGAGACACATACATATAAGAAATTTCTTGTATCTAACTTTGGACAAATCACTCAGAATGATGAAACTTCTCATGTGGAAGGCCCATCTTTAGAGGAATTAACCTACATGCTTCTCTTGAAGATTATGTTTAAATATTTCATATATATATAAAAATAGCATAGGCACAGGCAGATTCATCATTTATTACCTGTTAACACTAGTTTTGGGCTTCCCTTCTGAAATGTTACAAAATGACTTGTTTTCAGTTTTCTGAAGTTAGGACAGATAAATCTGAATCCAGCTACTGCATTGAGGTTTTGATGATACTTGGATTTGTGCTTCAAGACTCTAACTAGGTCAGGCTCAGCACATACTTGATTCATTTAATGAACGTGTATTTTTATTTCCGAAAATGTTTACTTTATTTTTCAATCTCACTTGTCATCTGTTTATTGTTTCCATTAACAGAATTTGTATCATTTTACATCTCAAAGCACCATAAGGTAAGAGTTGTAATAAATTAAATTAAACAAGCAGTTAAAAACAATTTGACCATCTGATGATTATTCAAAATTTAGTCTAATAGGCTTTGATCCAGTTTTTGGCATGAATGATACTGAAGGATGATGCATAAATTCCACTGTGAGATTTTTGTTCTCCTTCTGGTCAATTTCAGGTGCACTGAGATAGTTGTAAGTGCCAAAATACAGAATTAGAAATCTAATGATTATTCTCATACAGCTGTTTTTTCCTCACAGTCCAATATTTAAATAGTTAACATCCATTTAAGCGGATTTAAGTGGAGTATTAGCAAGATTTCAGGTGAGTATTAGCAAGATATGTATTGAAATTAAGCAGTCTCTGGTCACTTGCTGTTTTTATTGACATTTAAGCACAGCAAAGACCGATATCCATCAAATTTCTCAGGGTGTAGGAAGGACATTCCTTCGTGTGTAGAACATGTTCACATAATGTTGCATTTTTAAACCTCACTACACCCAAGAGAAGGAAATATTGCTGCAGTAGGTGAAGGCCACTTCATTGCTGACCTAAAAGATCAACAGAATTTTCACTCTCTTCTCTCAGCCATAAAAGGAGAGTGGGCATCTTGTCATGCATTGAAAAACTGTATACTGTGAAGCTGAGGGAGTTAATTGGAAAGGTATTTTTAATAACTTTTGAAGTAAGATGAGAAAGAAAAGAATAAAAGAAAAAAGAAAGTCAAATGAATAAAAAGGTTTAGAAGCATATTAACACTTGAAGTAACATGGTCTAAATGACCTGTTCTCTTGAGTTCATCAATGCAGAACTTTGTGCCAGCTTGAATAAAATAAAATGTTATTTACAAAGGTGAATTCCAGTTCTAATTCTGCTTTCTTTCCAACAGTTGGATTTTCTGGGCCTAGTTCCTCCTTTAGCTAAATCAATATAAATGGAAAATTACTCCAAAAGAGAAGAAAAGACTGTGTTTAAAGGTCATCTCAAAGCCACCTGATACAGTCTTTGGAAATAAGCTTCTACAATTATTTTACAGCTATTAGAAAGTGTTTCATAGTTCATGAGGTATAACAAGAACCAGTAGCAATGAAAATCCATAAAAAGGATGAAAAATGGACTAAATTAGTCTAAAACCAAAAAAAGGACAAGATAATCTCATGAAATTAAATGGTAAATCATAAATAAATGAGGGATCCAATCAGCAGTCAATGGACCAAAACTGATATTTCAATAACAGACTATTCAACAAACAGAATAAAGAAAGGGATTATGCACTATTATTCTCTTTTTCCTTCAGTGCGCTCTCTGAACACAGTGATGCATCTGCTCACATTTTCACTAATGCTAAGGATTCCATAGCCACTCACAATTAACATATGTTGAGCTTATCTTCTTACCAGGAGCCTTAAAAATTGTCTCAAATTTGGAGGCAATAGAGCTAGTGTATCAGAAGGTAACTTCTCAGCAGAAAGGTAGTTCACCAGGTTGGAATCAGTCCTTCACTTGACATTCTGATCTTGTTAGAGAAATTCAATAATTGCAACACCTAAACTAGCATATATATACCTGGGGGAATGCGAAATTAGCGAATATTGGATGGCTTAGAAAAATGGACTCTTTCTCTGCTTTCCCTACTCTTTTGATTTCCCTTCTACCTACATACTCTCCCCATACATGTTTTTCTGTCTGCCTCATTTCATCCTGCCTTAGGAGAAATTGTGCTGGCCAACACCAGAAGAAACATCTAGATGAGACAGATCTCAAAAAGAAAGCCAAAGAACTCTCAGTCGATCAGAAAATTGACTTTGTTGACAGCAAAAGCAGGCGAGAATTCACAGCAGCCACTGATACATGTTTAGCAATCCATAACACAAATCTATGAGGGACAACTTATTCTACAGCTATTGACAAAATCCTATTTTTTCTCATATTTTCTCCATATTTTCTATTGTTTTCCTTCTTTCTACACCTGTTTTGGCAAATGTAGGAAATAACTAATATTGGTATTGATCTACTGAAATCTCATAGAAAGAACATTTTCTTCCTGTCTGAAAAATTTCACTTGTTGAAGGGAATGGTAGAGCAATTTTGGTGGGTACCTGGCATCCACCCAAGGTCAACTCACCACAAGGCATAAAACATGCTTGTGGCTTCCAGACTGATGTTGTTGTTGAAAAAAATTTGGGAATTGTAGTTTTCGATTCTGTGGTACATCTCTGATTAGTCCTTCTTTATGTACCTTTGTCTTTATTGAAGCTCTGAATTTTAAAAGCATCCAAAATGAATGACAGGCTCATAAATTTCAGTAGAATTAGGCTAAGATCTTTATTCTGTCTTTCCTTTGCCTGCAAAATAAAATTCTGTATTTTTCCACGTGGGAAGAATGTTTTGAGCCATGTCATAGATGCATTAGAGAACAGTCAACTCNGGGGGGAGGGAGGGTAGAATAAAGCTGTTTTAGCTTTTTTTCCTCTAATTCTTTTGCTGCTAGTAATAATGGGTTACAGGAGGGTAAATAAAAACAAATAAAAAGAGACTTTTGTTGTAGGGCAGTGGTCTCCTTAAACACAGAAACTAGTGATAAGCTTTTTTTTTTAAAAAAAAAAAAGTACTCTTATTTGCTGCCTGTGTTCACCTTTTCAATGTCTTTGGATGAACCACAATCCCAAATCAAATATTGTCATGCATTATTAAATTAAGTCAATTATATGTCAAACAGATGACGTTATGCACTAAATTTGTGCTGATAGAGACTGCATTTTTAGAGGGCAGTCACATATTAAATTCTAAAAAGAGGCAATATANCTTGTGGCTTCCAGACTGATGTTGTTGTTGAAAAAAAATTTGGGAATTGTAGTTTTCGATTCTGTGGTACATCTCTGATTAGTCCTTCTTTATGTACCTTTGTCTTTATTGAAGCTCTGAATTTTAAAAGCATCCAAAATGAATGACAGGCTCATAAATTTCAGTAGAATTAGGCTAAGATCTTTATTCTGTCTTTCCTTTGCCTGCAAAATAAAATTCTGTATTTTTCCACGTGGGAAGAATGTTTTGAGCCATGTCATAGATGCATTAGAGAACAGTCAACTCCATTTTGAAAGAACAAAATCAATAATATAAAGCACTATTCTTTCAAAGGAGTGTGGTTTTGTCAATTTATTTAGGCAAACAGTATCCAGAAATTTGAAACACTTTCATATAGAATAACTGGTCTTTGTTCTTTTTGACATTGTTTTCATCAGGTGGACATTTTTCTCTTGTTTATTAAAACAGTTTTCTCCCTACTAGGTGCTGGTAATTTTCCAAAACAGTCAAGAAGATTTTTCTGGGGAAAATGCGAGGTGATTTGTGCTCAAAATACAGCAAAATAAGGAAGATAAGTAAGTCAGAAGTATTGGGGGGNTGCTGCCTGTGTTCACCTTTTCAATGTCTTTGGATGAACCACAATCCCAAATCAAATATTGTCATGCATTATTAAATTAAGTCAATTATATGTCAAACAGATGACGTTATGCACTAAATTTGTGCTGATAGAGACTGCATTTTTAGAGGGCAGTCACATATTAAATTCTAAAAAGAGGCAATATATATTTCTGCTTGCAGATCCCTTTGTAATTCACTGGGATACGTTATATAGAAGTTCCCTCATGCCAAATGCAACCCTAATAATTTACAGGGAAATGTAGTGATAAAGAATTCAGAGGACTGGAGGAAATACAAATCCATTATCAACTTTAGACATCAGGCTGTGTTGGCAGTTTTTAATTCTTCTAAAGTTTATTCCACTTCTGTTTTTAATTTACCTTCCGTTTTCACTGCCCCACGTGACAGCCTCCTGGTATCCATATGTTATTGCTATTAAAAAAAAAAAAAAGGCTAAGAGATCCCGGTAGCTCTTCTCTCTAAACTCTAAACTCTCTCTAAACTCTCTAAACTCTCTCTAAACTCTCTAAACCTGTTTAGTATCTTGTACATGCTTACCAGGTGCTTATTCTTAACTTTGAGAGGGTATCTAAGTGGCAGCTTTTCTGATTCTCACCTTATGCTGCATCTCACCATCTGTGCAGAGATTGTTTGGAATGTCCCTGATTTCTCAACCCACCAAACCCCACACTCAAGTTTACAAAAAAAAATCTTCAAGTTGCCTGGATTATTGATTAAAAGAAAANAGTTAAGTTTACAAAAAAAAAATCTTCAAGTTGCCTGGATTATTGATTAAAAGAAAAAAAAAAGTAAAAGGTCAAACTTGCAGCCATATGGTATATTCTTGACTAATAGTGTCATGAAAATAGTTTTTTTGAAGGGTAAACTAACCTTTCACAGGTTGCAATTACTGTGCTACACACAGAAAATTCCCTTGTATATGTTATGGAAATGGGCCTCTTCCAGATGAATAATGTAAAAGTTTGCTTGGAAAAGTAGGGAGATCCACAACTCTGTTACCCTGGGCTTGTTGTAGACATGACTTTGTTCATAGCTAAGGCTTTCTTTGTGAAATATTCCCTCTGTCCATTACTTATTTGTATTGTTTAATATTTGTTTGATATTATTTTCCAAGAGAATATATCTTCATCTAAAGTTTTCCCTTTCCCCTTCCCCTTCCCTTTCCCTTTCCCCTTCCCCTTACCCTTACCCTTCCCCTTCCCCTTGTAAAAAAATTCTGTTTAAAATAAATATATGTTGCAAATTAAATTCCTATTTGCACAGACTTGAATATAAAAACCAAAACACACTGATGTTGTCAAATTTATATGAATAGAACTGATGACAGAATCTGATCGAAAGTAACCGAAAATAGCGGTATCTGCTAGTATCACACAAAGGGTTAAGTTAAGAATTATGGAGTCCTGGATAAAGGTAAGTGCATTAGCTTTGCTTTGGTCTTTTGGGAATAGAAACAGATTGGCCAGATGACTTTTGCAAGTTCTTTCAGTAAGTCGTGAACAGTTGTGGAAAATACAGTACAGGGCCAGCCAGCTTTTAAGTTTAAGGGCAGACAACGCATACTCCTTATCTTAGCTGAGAGTTGATTTTCAAAGACACACTGGAAGTGTTAACCCTTCCCTTAAGGCTCATATACATTGTCTGAAATGAAAATTTTTCCTAAATATTGAAATTTAAGTGCATTTTTTTTTTTTTACATTTTATTTGTCTTTATTTTTAACATACCCTATTAGCAGGGTTATTGCCAGCTTTCTCTAAACAGCTAAATTGGCAGTATGTTCACTTTTCATTTGGATCCCAAGCTGAGAAAAGACGTGCTACACCTCAAGTATGCTTCCTCATTTCCTAGGAAGACAGCTGGACTTGTAAACTGAAATTATTCCTTTTTTATTTCTGATCAGAAATTATGCAGAATGTGCCACTAACGAATCTGCCTTTGGTTTGATCCCCAAAATCAGCAATCCAAAATTAAACTGATTTTTGGGAGAAAAATCACTAGTGGAACTACTTCTACTGGAGGTTCAAGAGGAAAAAACCAATTTCCCAGAACAATTTAGAAATCATAAGTGTAAAAATAATATGTGAAATATTTCAAAATTATTTCATGAGGAATTGCAGAATTAGGACAGGAAAACACTCCTGTTTGACTGAAGACAGTGCATTTGTTTCTTCCTCTTTTTTTCCCACTCTCTGACATGAAGCTAAAAACCAAACCCCAAATATATTACTGAGGCTTTCAGATGTGGCTGACAGACAGTATCTTGCCACTTGCAGAAAATGACTGCTATTGCCTAAGGGAAACTCAAGGGCTGTCCAGATACAGACAGGAATATTAAGCAATTTACAAACAGTGGTCTAGATACTGGTTTTGGATCAAATTCATTTTATGTAATGAATTCTACTCAAAGCCAGCAGAAAAGATTTAATCTTATTAGTATAATTCCTTGATAAATTGCGTGGTTTTAAATTGCAAATGATGGTGTTAAAATGAGGAGTGACTTCCAGCAATGTAGTGAAAAACTGTTAGCAAAATGAAAACTCAGTAAGTGGCTCCATTCTCTGCTGTCACTGTTCTATATGGACACAAAGGAGGCTTTTTCTGCTTCTTTCCTTGTATAGATTTAGTGATCAGAAAGATTGTTTAGGAATGAAATAAATTTATTATACTTTAATTTGGTGAGAAAAATATTTTTTCTCTTTAGAGAATGATTTCTTATCTCTTTCCACCTTGGGATTTTTTTTTTTTTTTTAATTTTATTTTGAGGGGTGAACCAAGATAAGTAAAACTCATTTCTGTCAGCAGGCATGCATTGAGACGTGTTCAATGCTCTTCATATTCACTACTAATTTTTTCTTTCTAAAAGCCAAAAAGGTTCAATTTACTTTACAAGACTATCATCTATTAGACTTTGCAGGTTTTGATGCCAGAGAATGGGTTTAAAAAATAACAGTCGCTAATCTCTGAACAGAACAATTGAAGTTATCTTAGCAGGCCATAACCTGCTAAGTGGTGAACTAATTTAATTGCCCTCTTACACTTACTAGAAACTCTGTATGCATGTGTGAAAGCAAGTGTGTATGTGTGCTGAAGAGCTAATCCTAAAAAACAATTAAATAGTTAATGGAACTCCCCATTGCACGTATTTCTATCTTTGACTTATGGTTCCATGATATTTCAAAATTTTAATCCTTATCTTCCTTTTTCACTTCGTAATTGTCTTCTTATTACGTTGCATGCACTTTATTTTTATAATGACCTTTATGCTCTGAAGGAGCAGATGAGTTAGTTTCTTTCCCAGAACCACAAGAATGAATAGTGCTTTAAATAAATGATCCAATCGAGATCAGTTGCAGATGCAAATGGAGATCCTGTATCACTAGCTGGTATTATTTAAACAGCCACATGAAATCTTTATCTCTAAAGACTGTTTACTGAGCTACTGCTTTTCAAAAGTTCTTTTGTCTACTTACACGCTTCTCATTTTTTTTTAGTCATTGTCTCCAGGATATGTTTTGTCCAGAACCATGCATTTTGATATATCGCATCTAAGTTTGAAGGGCAAATGCACATAAACTGGCAAAACTCAGGGAAAAAGTGAAAATCAGAGACATGCCTTTTACACTGACAATGTACTCAGTCCAGGTTTTCTGTAATACTTTCTGAATGAATTGCCCTTCTTCCCACCTCTGCCACCTAAAATGCTTCCCTCAAGTTCCTCAATAAAATGTTCCACTTTAAATTGTAGTTTCTCTGCCTTGTAGAACATTATTTAGCACAGCTCAGTAGAGGGAGAAGTTTCTGTGACATACGGCACAACTGTGCTTTGGCAAAAGTGTGCTGACATGCTTCTGCTTCCTCAGCAATGATTCAGGTTTGGAGCCATTCACTCCTGTCTCTGCCCATTGATTGGCTTAAGAGCTATCTGGCACAGTGGAAGATTTGTAGAATCATTCCTCAGTATATACAATTGTTTGTGTGTGTCTGTATTGTAATACAAGAATTAGTTCAGTCAAGCTTTTGTGTGCATTTGGGGTTTTTGTTAGGTTTTCCTTTTTTGTTTGTTTGTTTTGTGCTTTAGTTTAATTTTTTTTTTATCCTTTAAATTCTTCATTACACAAGCAAATACTATTCAGCAAAAATAGAAAAGCATTTTCTAGTTCAAAAACTGTAATTTTAAAATAAGTTTGTTAATTAAAATGTCTAGTGCCCTCCTTCCCCCACCCCTTCAATCGAATTCAAACATATGTCTGGACTTCGCTCAGATTTTCCAATGTCATTTCTACTTGGGCGGAAACCAAGTAAAAAATATTCCTTACCAAAAGAAAATGTTTAATGGTTGGTTATAATAAAACCAGGAGGTTACAATGAAACCTGAGCTGAGTGAACTGCTACTGCAAAACCTCAAATGGTGGAAACCAAGCCTCAATTTTTGCATCAAAATATCAAAGCAGCTGGGTTTCACTTGAAGAGTTTTGAATCCTTTTGGCAAAACTTCTTCTATTCCCTATATTGGCTCCTATATGTGCTCATATATATTCCATTTCTGAGCACTAAACACATTATTTTCCTCTGTACAGAACAACTTTAAACCCCAAGGTTGCGGATTCTGAGTCCTGACATTTCGATATTTTATCTCTGTGGCAGGCGGGATGGTTGGTGAACTCCGAACCTTGGATTTATACATGCCCTATCTTCAGAAGGGCTTGAGAGTTGAATGTATGTCAGTCTACTTTCATCTAAGTCTGGCACACTCTTATCTGGTCCTCATTATTGCTCTTCCTTTTCTGGGCAGCTAAAACTCAGCCTTCAGATGTATCTCCATGGCAGGAAAAGTTGGGGGTGTATAGAAAGGCCACTGCTACAGCCTCTCGTGTTCAGGGATGCACCTGAAGTGTTGTCTCCAGGGAGCAATGTTCTCTGAAAACTGTTCTGCCGCACAGTCTTCAGCCACAGAGGCCTGATTTTGATAAATAGTAGCTTAATCTTCCATTTAAATGGTATGTTCTGTCAGTGCAAGGTCCCTCTAATTTAGGTTTGATTTGATGGCCCTTTTTGTGATTCACATGGTAAATCTTAAATGTTATTTATTTTCAAAACTATGTGAATGACCATTTGATGTTCTGAAAAAAATTCAATGTTGAAGAGACATCTGCACTTATAATTGCAAAAGACCTCTAGGTATTAATATGTAGAGGTGGATTTATAGCCTGTTAAGTCCTGCCTGAATTTTTATAGCAATAGTTAGTCCCATTACTTATTCTAAGTAATGAAATGTTTTCATAATTTTACTGGTATATTTTCACAATCTTTAAAAATTTCATGGTCAGAAAGATTTTCGTGATGGTTAAGGTCAATTTTTCCTTTTCACTCTTATTCTTCATCTCTCTTTAGCTCCTCTAGTCCTTTTATCAACTGCTTTATTATTTTTCATTTTTTTTCTCCTACATTTTTCCCAAAAAGTATTTCTTAACAAAAAAAATTTACATAAGAGTAACTAGCTGGAGAAAGTTTTGTTTGGTTGGTTCATTTGGTTTATTTTGTGGTTTTAGTAATGGTTACAAGCGGAGAAAAGAGAGATGTTTTCTTTGCAAAACCTTTAACTAAGTTTCAGTACTTTTCTACTTGTTGTCTTTGTCCTAAACATATGCTTATAATTCCAAATATCAAAAATATTAAAATTTTATCTGACCTTAAATTCCTAAGGGGTATTGAAACATTATAAAACCAGGGGTCAAACAGACCTGCTGATGCTGTTTGTGATGACAGCACTGTTTAATCTAATTCATTAAATGACATTTCATCTGTCAAGGGCCAGGCTTGAGAATAATGTGGAGCAAAACAACTTTAGAAAGAATAAGAAGGAGGAGTTACGATATGGTAAGAGTAGCTGTGAATCCTCATTCACTGCTTGAAATCAAACCATTTTTTGTTTGAAATTCTGGTCTTGCCTAACAGCAGGAAGTGTACAGAGGCAAATGCACTCAAAATTTGGGAAATTTGTATATGGTTACAGACCATATTTGTGCTATTCCACCAACAAGTGGAAACAAGGTATGGGAAAAGCAGATGTTCCTCTCTCTCCAAAATAGTTTAGGTGTAAGTTTTCTGTCCTAGAAAGTCTTGTAAACTCTCAGAGAAGGGGACAGAATTTGAAAGTTTAGAAACGGATGCAAACTTCAGAGCCATTGGTAGTCTCCTTACATCAGACTGGATGTGTAGGAACAGAGTGATATGATCATTTCTCCTTAAAACCGACTAGCTTTTTTCTCTATTGGATGCGAGTGAAAGGGATGCAAAAGTTAAATCAGATTCACGCTGTGAATAAGGACTGTTGTTGAGCTGTGAACTAGTACGGAACCTTTACTGTTAGCTGCTCATAGACAAAGAAACATCCTTTTGAAGAGCATTACAGTATCAAAGAATCAAACAATTAGGCTGCAAAAGACCTCTGAGATCATCAAGTCCAACCTATGACCAAACCACCATGTCTGATAGATCATGGCACTAAGTGCCATGTCCAGTTTGTCCTTAAACACCTCCATGGACAGTGATTCCACCACCTCCCTGGGCAGCCCATTCCAATGTTTAATCGCGCTTTCTCTGAAGAAATTCCTTCTCATTTCCAACCCTAACCTACCTTGACGCTCTCATCCTGTCCTAGTTGCCTGGGAAAAGATGTTGACTCCTACCTGGCTACAGCCTTCTATCAGGTATTTGCAGATTTATTTCAAAACTGTGGAGAAGAAATCTTCAGAACTGGGAAGACCCAAACCTACACCCATCAAAAATACTTTGGACTTTTCAAAACCCAATAATCTTAGTTTTCTACTCAGCAAGAAATATTAATTTAAGTTTCTTTGCCAGTGGAAAAGTATTGTAACTAGAGATTTTCCTAAAATGCAACCAGGAATGCTTTAAAACAAGGACTTTTCCTAATATCAAAGCTGAATAAAAGTTTTCTTATGGAACCTCTGGAAACAGTCTTATAGATAGGACTCCATTCTGAAAATCATGGTCATCTCTTTAAAGTGCTAGTGACAAAAAGTGAAAATGTAGGATTGTCTCTTTGTTCCTCTCACTCCACTATACAGCAGTGCCACAGATCATGATAGCTACAGACAAAAATAATTTTTTAATTCAGATAGTACTTCCCACTTTCCAGGAAGTTTCCCATATTCCTTCCATTCTGCCTTTGAGATGAATTTTGCATATACATTTTGGTGTAAAGGCTTGGTTTTTGCATTAAAAATGGCTGCGCACTTAAGGCTACCTACCTATTAGCTGAAGGGTAGGGAAGAAAAAGAAGGGAACTGGTGGAAAAGAAAAGATTACCCAAAAGTATGTGAATCTTGCTGTAGAATAATGACTAAATTCGATTCTGTTCGTTAATCCTTAGTATAAGTTGTTTGAGGATTATGTAAGAAATCCGCACCAAAAACAATACTCCACAGCATTATTATAATAAAATTAAATATACATAAAACTTCTATCTATCTATCTATCTATAATACTATCATCATGCCATTTATCATGAAAAGGAAGTATAGCTTCAATTAATACAGTCTATTCATTGTGTCGGCTGACTGTTACGTACTTTCCACAATCTATTGCCCACTGAAATAGTGGATTTAAGGTAATTCTTTCCTCCCCAAGTATATACTATGAACCACATTGATCAAATTAATTCCCACATGTAGTATTCTCTTTTTTTTTTAATTTTAATTTTTTAATTTTAATTGGTTTGGGTTTTTTACCTTTTAAATGTATGGCACAGCAGGCATTATTTTTGCATGCATGTTTGTAAAATTTCAAATCTTAAGTGGAAAGAGAAGTAGAGGCCTACTGCAGAACCCAAATCCTGAGTTTCATTTGGATTGATCTGAGTTTCATTTGGACTGAACCGTTAGAGAACTTGTTAGGAGATGTATGGGTAAAAAATAAAGTGATTTGTAAGCTTTGCTATGAAGTCAATTGCTAGAAGAAAGTATTTCAGTATTTCGTTACCAAGAGGTAAAATTCAAGGGTCACTATAAGCGTTTCATAAGACATAAATTTTAAAATCAAACAGGACTTCATACTTTTTGGGCAATGATAGCACACTAGATGAACCTTGCAGTTGGCAGAAAAATAGAAGGATAAGGGCAAGTCACTCAAAATGCAACAGAACTGTAGGCTACAGCAACTTACTAAAAATATAACTCTTGTCTTGCAGAATGTGTAGGACAGGGAAAAAACAAGCTAAATGCAGGTATCTATAGAATACTAAACTTTAAATAATTAGTGGTGTTCTGAACTCATGCTGCTAGTTATAGTGTGTTTCTTACAGCCATCTTAAAAGACTTAAATTATCCTTTGAATAAATAGGTCAGATTGGTCACACATCAGACTCTGTTTGCTCTCCATAAATCGCAAATTAAATGGTTAAAATCAATTAATTAAAAATGATAATAATTATAGTACATAAAAGCAGAATACCTAACATTAGAAAGTTTTGAGTAACAGTAAAAAGTTTTGAGTAAGGCATCAAGTCTAATGAAAATGAAATAATTTGTTTTTAATAAACTGAATAATTCAGTGATGATTGAAAATCTACTGATTGCGTTTGGATACGGGGAGGATGAGATGACTTGTGTTCCTACTCCAAATACAAAAATGTGTCCCTTAGAAGAGCACTTCCTTCTGTGTAGTGCCCTGTTTACTGCATGAGAGCAGTAAGAAATGCAATAGAATAGATCATTTGTTTTTTCAAAGGTTAATACCAAAGTCTAGCATATATTAACTAGCATGAGAAGTAAAGAAACTGACAAAAGAGTAAGACATCAGCATGGCTTTTCATGTCCTATTTTCTTTCTCTTCCATGTGGAGTCTTTGAGATGTGAAAGTAATCTAGGTTTTTGTCATCTCTTACTCAATAGGAAAAACCATGTCAGATGGGAACCCTTCTGATATTACATTCTGGACTGTTTAAATCCATGTGGAAACAAAACATAATGGGCAAAAAATCCCCCAGATTTAAAAGTAACATTGGAGCCCAAATGAAGTCGTAGAGGGTACCAGCTACTAACCAGGATCACTATATTACACAGATTCAATGCCCTTTAAAGCCTTTGAGGGGACCACTTCAGCTTTCCCCGGATTTGCTTCCCCCACATCAGTGTTAAGGAAACACATTTAATTTAGCACAGTTTCCAGTGTGAAATTTTCTTAGTGACCTCCATCCTTCGATTTCATTTCCACGTTAAACTTGTGCTAAGATTAAAAGAAAGTATGGGTACAGTGCTTTCTCCATCCTCACCTAATATGTCATATATATGTATATACATACTGAAATGTTGAAGTGACACTGAAAATTCAGAAGAATCTGGGCCGTACACTACTATATGATGGGTCTCCTCGTGTTACCATAAAACCTCAATGGCTTCAAAGAAATTCTAGAATATTCTCCCTGGAGCGTAAGTACTGTGGGATAAGGAGCGTTTTTTACCATGAAAATATTGTTTATTTTCTGTTAAGTAGTGGCAGCATTGAGATGCTAAAGACTGAAATACAAATCACAGGAGACATGAGGAAATTCCCCTGCTCTCAGAAATTAATTAAAAAATATTTTGGAAGAAACGTTAAGACGGATGAATATAATACCTACATAATTATCTACCCCCAAATGCCTCCTTTATTAATTGAACATATTGCATGAAAAATTTAAATTTTATTCTTCAGGCAGTAGAGAAATAGAATAGCATATGTTAAACACCTACTCCTTCTTTGAATGAAAACCAGAATCTTTTAAGTAAAAATATATATGAAATTTTAAGACTTTAATTCCTTTTACATGGCTAAGTATTGAAATAAATATTGACATATAACGTTATGTGAAGAGGTGAGTCTATGTCAATATTTTCTTCATAGTTCATATTTCCTGTATGAAATAAAATGTGAGTCTTTGTTGATAGCAGTTACTTGTAACAACAGATTTCAATATCAGAAAAGAAGTAAAAAAAGAATGTAATTGTAAACATCCCACCCATTTACTGACTAGATAAATATGTAATTGGAAAGGACCCTAAGATATCAGCTATTATACACTCCATCACATACATAATCATTACGACAGTTTAATTTTTGATAGATGTTAAGCTATATTTAGCTCCCTACCTCATGTAATGGTCAGCAGATCTCTTGTAAGGTTTGCTTGAATATGTTAGCAAATGTAATTTGGGCTTTTTATAAGAGAAATGCAGAAAAATTGAGTTTTGATCACTTATTTAGCCTTCAGGTTTTCCAGTACTGTGTCAGGATTTGAGAAGTATTCCAGAAAATATCGTCTCACACTTTTGGTATTGCCGTTATACTCAGCTGGGCAATTTGCATAGTAAGTTATTTATTATCCATGAGTAGGAATATCAGTATTAATCATTTAACTGCATTTGAAAAATATAGGCTTCCTTCTTGCTACTATTCTGGTAGAGGCAAATAATTTCCTTTGGATGATTAAGGAAGTGATTGTGCCTGCAAAGCAGATGCCTAAAACTCTACCAGATTAATTTATATGATGGAAGTAGTTCATGATGGTATCATTTTCTCTTTCTAAACTTTCACTTAAATACAGGATTTGTTCAATACGTTTTGCTCTTCAAAAATGGTATTCTTAAAGAAGTATTTAAACTTCCTCTTTGTAGAGAGCTCTCCTGCTACTTGTGACATCAGATCATCATTTTGTCTTTGTGACACTGTCATTATACAGAAGACTGTGATGTCACCAGAATAAGTTGTTTCTCTTAGAGGTGCTGGAGGGTTGTGGGACAAGTTATGGCTTTCCTTGACCTGGATTCAGATCTGTGTGCTGTGCCTCTGGGATGACTTCACTGCAGTCAACAGTTCTGGCATTATGTGCATTCACATCACTAAATACTGTGTTGTTTTATTCCCCAGTGTGGAGGCGCTTTGTGCAGCAATGTACATCTGTGAAAAATGAGCAAATATAAAATTTTACATGTATTCACATTTTACCACATAAAAATTTTATGACTTAGCACTTACAGCGGATTTCACCTTGTTTGACTTTGGTCATGTGAAAATTCAACATCTATTTTAATCTGGTGATAGGGTAATGTATTCCAGGCTGAAATTATTCTCCTATGGGGCTAAAATGGACAACTACCTGAGAGATTTGTCTCTCTCTCCACTATACATAGCATTAGCCTTGATGGCAAATTAAAAGATTGGTCTTTAATCTTGCTTAAGTTTAAAGGCTGAAAGTTGGATGGCTTAACTTGTCATCACCCTAGGCTCAGTGCACAAGGGCTGAATATGGATAACTCTATCCTGCAGGAGTTTGAGTTAAAAACGTAATGTTTAAGCGATCATTGTGTAATATACAACAGGTGCAATTGATTATAGGAGCAGCTGAATCACCAGCACACCTGAGTTTTTTGAACCTTGTTTTAAGAAAGCTGATAATCAAAGTGTCTCAGGAAATTGGAAGCCACTGTTCACATCAAGAAGTATAAAAAATCAGCCACTGGTGTGTCACTGAATTTGTTTTAAGCACAGTCTTTGTTATGCCAGACTAAAAAGTTATTGCTGAGTCATAAGCAATGAAATAGTTACATTTTTTTAAAGAAAAGAGAAAATTTGCTGAACTTGTTTTTATTTTCAAAATTAAATGCGTAATAACATAGATACCCTGAAAAAAGTAAGCCTTCCAGAAGCAGGAAGATCTGCTAAAGTCATACTTGGAGATCTTTTGTCCCCTCTCTGCCTTCCTAACTGGAGCTCCCTGGCCTTTGTAGCACTGTAACACTAGGGAGCACACTTTCATCAGGAATTATGCTGTCTGCAGCATCTACCGAGGCTGGGAGGTAGTCAGTTCTGCACATCAGCAGTTGGGCAGCGGGCCAACCCTTGCCCTGCTGCACAGAATGACAAGGCATGCGAAGATGACAGAGCTAATGGTAAACAACGACAGATCTGTCGAGAGTCTGATGGGATGCATCTCTTGTTTGTTCATGTACAGTACAGGAATCAGAGCTATTTTGTTCAGGGTGTGCTTAGATGCCTGTTTGAACTCTTCACCCCGCCTTTTACAAATCAGACTTAGCAGCGAAATGAAGAGAGGTTTTTTTGTGAGTATGAGAGACTTACAGTAAGCTCAAAACTAGGACAAGCAATTCTTAGAGAAGGGAGAAAATATACTTGCTCTTCAATTTTATTTATTTTAAAAATTCCCTCATTCTTATCGACCAATTAATAAAACCTTATTGTGTAATTATTACTTCTAATAAACAAGATATTTGTCTATAGAATTAAAAGTGCAGAAAGGCTGAAAAGAATTATTTCTTTGGACTAGCTTTAGACTCAATTTTAATAATATAAGAATGAGTTACAATTTGAAATGCACTAAATTATTCCTTTCTTCCATAATTTCCAAGCAAATTTATTTTCTTATTAAATCAGTTTATCTGCTGATTTATATTTTGATATAACTAAATGTGTTTATCTTGTATATTGTACCATTGCTTTTATGGAATGTAAAGTCTTTATTTAAAGTCTACATTACACATTCTATACTTTTGGTACACTACTCTTTATTTCATTGTAGTGATCAAGTTTGTTTTTTGCTAGGGTGAGGAGTTCTGAACAGGTTAACTTTAACCTGTGGAACTTTGATATGATCATGCAAAAGGATGTCTGGTAATCCTCACCATTTATACTGTAGAAAACTTTTTTTATCAGAAAAAGGTATGTTTCACCTGACAGTGCTAGAAACAACTACTACTACTACTACTAATGATCCCAGCAAAACAACAACAAAAACAAACACCGCAAAACCTTTCCCAGACATTCAGCAGAAGAATAGCTACCCTGAATCAGATCTGTGGTTCCTACAGTCCACTTTTATGTCCTTTTCATTAGCTTCATGGAAAAGTTTAAGCTAACATGCAAAGAACAGCTGATAGGCAACCAGCTTAAATTCAAAACAATATTTCACGTGTTTCAGGTGTTTCAGGCTATTGATTTTCTTTAAAACATTTCTCTGTTCTTCTCCATTTATGCAACCTTGCCTGTCACCTTCTGTGTGCTGAAGTATGGTAAAACAGAACCTTACTGGTTTGGTTAGTGCCGTAAGAAGGTTGAAATATGTAGAACAATGTATCAGTCCTTCAGAGCCTCTTGTCTTAGGGAGACTTAAGCAAGGGCAAGTATTTTTTATATTCTCTGGTATTTTCTCTGATAGAGAGCAACCCCCTCCCAAAGTACTAAAGTAGACTACTCAAAAAGATTCTGCATATGAAGCAGCAGTCGCCTACTGCTAAATAAAGAACTCCAGAGCTACCACATTCAATTAAAAAATTCCAGTTGAGAAATTCTGGTCTTCAGGGGGGTAATAGGGTATGTGATCATAGAATAATTAATTTCCATTAGGAGAACTGTATTAAATCAGATTACATAGCTGTTACTGTGAGTAGAACTTGCCTGAAAGGAAACTTATAAAGTGTTATCCCACATAAGAGCAAGTTTGGGCTGCAATTCTAGAAGCTCAACACCTAATTCAAAATACAACCTAGTGAAAATCTCAGACTATAGAGTGAATGAATGTAAACCATTGATAACATGGATGCATGATCAGTTTTTAAGCAGAAGTTCCCATTGATTTCAGTGCTTAGAAATCAATGCATTCTCTGCAGAGAAATAGATTCAGATTAACAGCGATTATTTATCATAATGACTTTTATCTGAGACTATCTCCCATTTCATAAATATAGGCTTAGTATTCTTGCTTAATACTCTGTCTGTTGTGACATTCCTACTATTCTGTGGAGAAACCATTATCTGCCTTTACAAAGTTTCTGTTATTTTTATGCAAAGCTATAAGGAACTTCTTGGGAGACTTGTAACCTGCGTGGAACAACTCCAGCCTGTGATGTTACATATCTTGTTCGTACAATGATACCAGCCAGAGGTCACAGCTACTCGATGGGGATCCACCATATGAGGATCTACTTGTACACTCTGTAAAAGCTAGATGCTGATCTAGAAGGCTTTACAGCCTAAAAAGACTGAAGGGTTAAGAGACCAAAAAGGTTGAGATAGCTCAGCTTCCTCGTGAAAGGTCAATGACAGAGATGTAAACTGTGCAGAATATAGCCAGTGTTACCACTTCCTCTTGAAAATTTTTATTTAACTTCAAAACCCTAAGGTCTGATTATTTAAGCTGTTTATGAAAGACATGGAAGACTGAATTCAAAAGTGCAAAATGCGTTGCTAGATAGTCTGCTAATTTCAGAACTATGCCAGATTTTACCACTTGAAAAATTTCCATGCCTTAAGAGTAAAACTCTTAAATATTTATCTTATGAACGATTCTGCTAACAGGTGTTGCTGGGGAAGATGAAACAGGAAAGCCTTGTAAATAGGATTGCTTAAGTTTGGAGAATATGAAACCTATAAGTGAAACAGAATTAAGGGCAGAGTTCGATATCTGAAGTGCCAAGCCTCAGTTGCTGAGCAGCTGGAGAACAATGGTATGGTCAGCTGAAGTTTATCCCCCTTAAAGTGAAGAGTGCCCCTCTCCTTATCAAGAACTTGAGGGTCACACAGTATGGTAATGTAAGGATTCTTAGAGGTTGTATGTAAATGCTATAGGACTCTGTATCTTGTACTAGATTGGTCAAGTAAACTAGAATATTCAGTAGAAAGAGAGATAAAAAGGCCAGGAACTTCCTGTTCCTCCTCTTTGCTCTTCTCTTTGCCTGCTTCTCTTCGCCCGCTCCTCTTCGCCACCTCTTCTTCTTATCAGCTCTCTTCTTCAGCCCGGCCCAGAACTGCGGCTGGCAGCTCTCTGCAGGGCCTCTTCACCCATGCCCTAGCAATAAACCATCTGCTTCAAGATAACTTCTGACTCCAAAGATCTCTCATCGTTTGTCCCGACCGTCCGACCCCCGTGATCCTACATGGTAGGACTATATAAGCAAACCTGGAATTACGTATTTCCAAAATGCTCTAGTCACTGTATACCTGATCCCATATGTAATGAAAATTAAGTTCACTGTCAAAATTATTCTTTTTGAAAGTGGGAAATATAACATTAATTTAATTACTGTTTTATTTTCCCTCCTGTTTCCAGAAGAAATCATCTGAAGATATGCTAACTCAAGTGTGTAACTTTTGGCTTGTAAATGATGTGTGTTTTGGAAGCTGAAGAGATATGCCTGTTTAATAAGGGTCATGAAGAAGATTTAAATGCTTCTCACAAGGGAAAGGTTCTACTGCTACAAGTTTATCCCACATACAAACTTTTCGTTCACACAAAATAGGGAAAATTCCCAGCGTAATTCCGAGTAAAATGAAATAACTGCAGAAAGAAAGTCTAGTTTAAGGTTATGAAATTCTAACATCCTGTCATTGGTCAGTGGAAAATGGAAGTAAATAATCAGTTCATTCCCAGGCTTCTATTTTATTCCTTGGCTTCAGAAACAAACAAACAAACAAACAAACAACCCCACCCTATTTTCAAAAGCTATTGTAATCACAAAATCAAATATACCATCAGGAAAAAAAGATGTATTTCACCTGTCATTTTAAAAAATGGTTACTAAATATAAAAAACATTCCATCTGATCTATTTTCTACTTTTTCACTGTAGAAAAAAACCTAATAAAACTCTTTTTGGGTCATTCTGTTATACACAAATATTATCTATCATATAAAATCTACAGTGACTTTTATTGTTCATGTCTTCTCCAGAAATCACTTAGCATTTTCCTTGCTGTGGAAACTTGTAATAAAATGGTTATAACAGGAAAAGCAAGTCACCTAACAGTATAACCCACAGAAAAATGAACACTTCAGCACTTATTTTTTGTGGGGTAGTTAACCTCATTGGATTTATATAACTGCCAAAGCCTGACCTCCATTACTTTTGATCAGAGCCGAAATTTACTTCCATAACATATTATATTGACCACTTTAGAGAAATAAAGGAAAACACAAAAGACACAGAACTTACTTACTCTTATCATTGGATATATTTTTCCCTATCTCTGGGGCTTACCATTAACTGCTACACTGGGCAAACTGGAAAGCAAGACTGTGTTCGTGCACTAAAGCCTGTCAGTAATGACCTATCAATTTCCAAATGTGTAAGTGGCTATCTAATAAATAAGAAAGTGCAAGACCCTAAATATAGAAAAATCTAAAATGTGACCTACTGCCAAGTGTTAGGAGCTGAATTTCATTGGCTCTGAGTTCTGGTTTTGTAATACTACATGCATTTATACTAGGACCTTGCTTTACCAGTTTGCCAGCAATCATCTCTCACTATCTGATTATCAGAAATAGTCTTTGTCTGTCCTTTTATTCTCTTTATGTTGACTTTTTCATAATGTCTTAGTTTTTTCCACAAATATAGTCTACATATTCAAAATGTTTGGATGATTAAAATGCTATGTATAAAGTACCATTATAATAGTGTAATTAAATTGAAATAGCCTGGCAGGTATGCATCATAATGATAAAAAATAATTTAAAATAATTAATTAATATTATCTCCTTTTCCTTAGAGAGCAGTAACCCTTTGTACTTGATTATCTTGAGCAAGGTAAATGAAATGTATGAAAATTCAAAGTGCTGCTCTAAACTTTGGCTGTCTAATATGTCTGTTTGGCTTCACCTTATAGTTATTTCTTAGAAATTCTGAATAAGAATTTCTGAAAAGCTAAGGACATGTAGGTTTCCAGATGTATTATTTAGGAAATATGGTCTTAAAATTTATGTTTGTTTTATTGTAGGAGTAAAATATCATTTAAATATAGTGATACTTTCTGTTAGGAATGACATTTTTGAGATCAGTATAACAGTATGGAAGACAGAAGGAATTAAATCTGTCTATTGTTTGACTTTATTTAGATTGACTTGTTACTTGTAATTTTGCATCTTCTCTTTTCTTACTTTGTCTTATTTAGCTTTTGGACTTAGAAGTTTTACTTTTCCTGCTTGCCAAATTTATTTATTTTTCTTTACTTATCTTGCACTATTTTTATTCTTTTAACTCCCTTATCTTTTTAACAGAAAGAAAACAGACAAATGGCAGTATTATTGCACATTTTCTGGAGACATTGTAAACAGAAAAATCAGACTTTGGCAATAAATGTTAACTTTATTTATAAGAAGGAAGGTGGCATTTTACCACAAACCTTCAAGAATCATAAGTCAAGACATGGGAATTGAGATTAGCGTGAAAATCACAATTTGGGAGAGGAGAGTGACATCCTCTGTGTTGCCTTTTGTGCTGCTTACTCATTCAGATATGCTCTAAAAGTTTTCTAACTACAACAGTGATTAGAGGCATACTAATTTGGAAATTACTCTAGCGTAATACAAAAATGTCACTAGCTGGGCTAAAGAACAAACCAATGCCTTGAGATATTTCTTAAAAGCTGCAATAGCTGCCAATTGAGTGGGGAGGAGACAGCTGTTCTGGAGTCTTTTGCTATGGGTGTGAAATGTTCATTTGGCTACTCTCATCATTGACCACAACTAACCAAAATATACGAACACGTGAACTTTTGATTTTGATAATTAGCTCATCTAAGTAAATGGTTCAAGGTGGATGGAGGCCTTTTGGAAAGCAGTCAAACATCTCAAAGAGTTTTTTTGAGGATATATGTGTCATATCATATTTCTAATGGTGATCTAGGGGCAACATCTTCAGGGTGCCTTGTGCTGTTACTGGTGGTAATCTAGGTCTCCATTTAATTTTTGAAATCAGTATTTTTAAAGAGATTAGAGTACATGTATCAAGAACTATTCATACAAACCCTTATGGTAAATATTTAATTCAGAAATGCCTGAAGCATTTCTTCAACATTTCTTCACTTTTGAATTGAAACACAACCTAAGAGGCCAAGTCTCAAAGGAAAGGACTGGAAAAGGTAGATTTACGTTAGAGTGATAATATAGGGGTGTAGAATTGATTTTCAAAATTTAATATTCACCCCCACTGCTAGCTGCAATGATGCCAGCAGATGTTATGTGAGTATGCTTGTTACCAAAGATTAGCACTGGATCTTTTTTACTGGAACTTGGCAGACTGCAAACGGTCATAGTGCAGTTGGAAATAAAAAGTTTAATAATGATCCTTTCTGTATTTATGTATTAACATCACCTTTGACTTTGTAGGGTATCTGCAGATTCTCACTCATTTGATTGATGAAATAATATAAAATGAGTTTTGTAGATAATAATCCCTTTAAAACGACCCTTTTGAGAACTCTCTGGCTTGTCTGAATGTAGGATCTTTACAGCTAAGCTCCAAGTGCACCAATTTTTCTATCATCCGAAGCGGAGTCAAAAAAGGCCTCGGTGCTCAGTATGTATTTATGTTTCTCTCTCTTTTCTCTCCTGAGACTATAGCAGGACTTGAACCATATCAAACCAGTTAAAACTTACACACCAGCATCTGCATCAACCATTCAAATCTGCAGTATTACTTGGGCAAGGAGTATATGAGGAAAATGGATAAAATGTAAATTGTGCTGGAAAGAAAGTTTATTTTATAAGTTGTTTATAATAAATTTTTGTGTAAGACAGTGCACCACTAGGTTGTACATTTTTTGCTGTTCTTTCCTATGGAAGTAAATTAAGACCTTAGTTTCCTGGATAATTTACAGTGGCAGCCATAATATTCTTTGCCTGGATGGTGTTCATAGCAAGTTGTTCTTTCTGAGCTTTTATTTTTCTTCATTATTCGTTAGATGTAAACCACTATTAGGTCAATAAGGTGAAATAGATCACTCAGGCAGACCTTCTTGGGAAGGATTATGCAAAAAATCTCTATGCTCTAAGTAAAAAAGTTGATATAAATACCTCTTCTCTCCACATAAAAGTACAGCAGAAATTCATTTCTATATTTTTCTGGTTTTCTTTGTTTTTAACTTCCTCCATTTGATAGCGTTAGAAAAGATCCCCAGATTCTCTTTTAGATAACCACTGTACACTTAGAAATAGGTTTCAGAAATGAGATTAGTTCTTCTGGAATGATGATGCTGAACTATTGACCTGTGGGGAAAGAGATGATGATGTTGACTTTCACTCTGCCAGATTCCCTATCTCTAGTAATTTTTCCTCTGAAATTCAGCAGTTGTAGGTTACAAAGCAGGGGTCGAGGCAAATTACGTGGTAGCCAACCCACTGCATTATTCTATGCCTGTGATCTGTCTTAGTCTCTTGGTAATTCAAATGCAGAGGATGGTTTCAGTGCTGAAATAGTGAGGTGAAATGTAACTTGATTTAACATTTTAACCAGAAGGGATTGCTCTCTTCCTCTACTGCCTCGATGTAAGGCCTTTGATGATAACCAATGGTGATGGCAAAGTGTATAATGAATGAAGGCACTGGGTGATAGTGCTACTCATAAAAAAGAGGTTGGGTGTAGTTAAATCTGTGGGTTTAAATTTAGAATAGGGAAGCAATTTGTAATGAATTATTTATTGGGCTAAATTTCACCAACTTTTTTTTCTGTTCGCCAGTTGTCCACAAACATATGGCAAAATTTGTGGATTTATTCATTACCTAGAAAATATTCATTTATTTCCTCAGTGAATAAATTCTTGGCCTGCAGATTGCTCATGAACAGTTCATAGGGAATATTCAGAAGATGCAGTGTGTGTGTTAGTTTCCACGTCTGCTTCGATATGCTGTAAATTAGCACTATTATTATGACTAAAAGATCACACGAGCAGATGCTGTGCTGACAGCAATATTTCAGCTAGCCCTTTATTTAATTCTCATCAGAACATAACGTAGTACTCTAACATTACACTTCTGGATTTACCTGCAGCATATCATAGCTCCTATTAAATGAAGAATTACTTTCAGTCTGGGTTAGTTTACCAGTCCTATTTACATCAAGGCCCCAGCATTGTGTTGGCACAGATGAGAGGACAGAGAATTGAAGTTCAGTCAGGAATGAACGTTTAACAGCAGGATGTTATTGCATCAAAATCTATCTGGTTAAAGACTTGCATAAAAGAAAAATGCATATTCATATTTTTTATTTACATTATGGCGCATGCACTTAGCCTCTGTAGAGAGCAAAGAGAGAGCTCTTAGTTTTTTACTCTGGCTGAGGGGTTTGCTTTGTTTTTTTTCTTATGTTAGCAACGCAAAAGCATGCATATTTTAAAAAGGATATTTTGGGGATGGAAAAAGAACTCAGCAAAATTAACAAAAATTAATTGGAACTTCCCCTTGTTTGGGGAAAGGTGATGACATTTGCATGATGTCAGTAGCGAACATTCCCCAGATGTTAAGGATCATTTGTGCCCCAGTGGAGATGGTCAGGTTTGAGGGGGTGATAAAGCAGTGATAACCACTTTAAAGTAGTAATAACCACTTCTTTGTAGAAGCCATTCTCATGCCCATCCTTTCCTTTTACCTATGAAGAAAATCCTTCAACTTCTCCCTGTACGTATTGTCTACAGACTGCCACAGTACTTCTCTGCAAATCTCACTCAAACAGAGGAACTTTTTCACTAGTTTTGTCGTAGCAGAGCATGAAAAATAACATTTGGGGATAGCACTCTAAAGGTATCTTCTCAGTTCCCCCAGAGAGTTAGGAGAAGTGGAGAAAACTTCTTGTAATTTCAAGGGTCGTTGAATTTGTCTAATATTCAGAGGTACGTCCACTCTCTGGGTGTTCACTTAGTGGGTATGACTTGGTCTGAATATTTCTTACACTGTGGTAATGCAACTGGATCTATAAATTGGAGATGTGATGGACCTTTAGAAAAAGGAAAATCTGAAAAAGAAGAAAAAAAATCTCATTTTATAATTTTTGGCAACTCAGTTAGCCCATGATAAAGTATTAGTTGAAAAGCATATGATATCAAAATAAAAGATGATACTCTTAAAATATTATTTAATGTAATATAATGCTTTAGAATAAAACAAAACTGAAATATTCACTAAAGGAATACTGAAAAAGGAATTATTTTAACTTTATCACAATGGTAATGATTACAAATATTATTCCTAGAGGGGAAGAACTGGGTTTGGTGTTGTTCTTGGTTGAAAGTGAGGACTCCCATTTTCTATGTGAAAGACCTACAGCAAACTGCAAAACTCAGGAAGAAGGACCCTCCATTGCTCCAACTGGAGTTGCATTTTTATGCAGTCCTTAACACAAGATTTATGAAAGGGGAATAAACAAACAGGTTTTTTTCCTAGCGGTTAATATCTCTACATCAGAAGTATGAAGTGTGAATTTGAAATTCGTGAAACCAATTTTTTTATTGAACTGAGGCTTCCTCCTGCCTTCACTGAGTGTAACAAAAATTGCAAATGATCAGTGTGGTTTAAGCAAAAAATGTGGAGGAAATTGTTTTAAGATCAGAAACTTGGTGATACACAAGCACTTAAAGTAGAAAAGAGAAATGAAGTTTCATTATGTTGGGGGTTTGGTGCTCATATTGCCTGGTTTACGTACTTTTTGTCACACTTCTTGTCCCATAATGGAGTGTCAGTTTTTCTCTTTCATTGTACATGGAATGTGGGAATGTAAGAAATCCCTGAATTACACACCTGGGCTCACTGCCTAACCCTGAATTGCTGCAATGCTTTGTGTCAGGAAGCCTAATCCCGTTTGGGATCTGACCCAATCCTATTCAATCCTATTACACCCAAAGGCATTGTGATAGCTTTTATAGGAGATTTCTGATATTTCTGAAATAAATACAGGTAATGTGTGTACTTCAGGAGAGTAAATGCTGATTAAAAAAATCCTTCAAATTTCTATTATATTTCAGTCCTGAAATTATACCTGCTGGTGTAGAAGTGAGGAAACTGTTTGACCATTAGAAGTACCTATTCACATATGTCATAAATAGAAATAACTATTTCAACTTCATAAAGAACAGCATATTTATTTGGTTTTATCAGAACTCTTTTCAGACGTAAGAAAATGAAAATATTTTTATCTTAAGATTGCAACACTTGGAAAATGAGGACTGTAGACTCAAAGATAATGGAAATATTTTTTCACTTGATTTCAGTAATCATATAGCTAAAAATTAAATTCGTAACAGAATTATCTGGGGTTTTTTTTTGCGTTACCACCAGTTTGTCATTTACTTCCATTGAAATACAAGTTCTCAGAAATCTTCATTGTATTTGAAATGATAAGAAAATATAAAGCTTCAGATATTTTGAAAATAATCACTGTAGAATAGATTTACCTGTAGCATTTTTACAGATTCTAATTTTTTAAAAATGCAGAATTTTTGTGATGCATGGTTTAGTTATCCATTAGTTGATATCACTAAAATAGATACTGTATCATAAAAAAAAAAAGAAATAACTTAAGAAAAATGATAGTTCAAAAATTTTTTTGATTATAGACCTCTTGCCAGTATATAGAAATAAATATTGGGGCCTTTAATGGAAAGATTATGAGTGTAGAAGGACCTCTGACATCATCTGAGTTGAAGGTGAAATATTTCCCCTACAGAAATAAAAATGAACGTGCAAAAATTTTTTATAACTCACCCAGTGCCCAAGATCTTCTGTAACCTCTGTTTGACTTGTCACTTGAAGACAAATTTGTTCATAGATCGTGACTGTCGGAGTGCCTTTTCTGCAACTGTATCAGTGATTAGCTATGCCTTGTTAGTGCTCAGGGCAAGTACATCTGTCACATTGAAATAAAGGGTTAGATTTTTCACAATTTTAGATAACATTTTAGCCTTTCAGCTTTGTAGCACCAACAAAAAATCCAAACTATTGACAAGACTTTGTCAATGGCTTTCTTAAAGGTCTATGTTGTATTAATCTGCTAAAAAAAACCCCAAGCAGTTGTAATTCTAAATTTTTAAAGATTTTTTATTAAATACAGAGTAAAACAAGAATTTGAGAAAAATGGGGAGAGTCTGTGAGCTGATTTTAATTTAGGCCTAATCCTAAAGTCTATTGAACTTTTCCATGACTTTCTGCGTGCCATCCGATTCGATTGATTTGGTGTAGCAAGGATCAATCCTTTGTCACTTAATTGTATTATGGCTGTCTGTGTCTTTGAAAACAATTGCAGAGCTATCTATCAATCTAGCTGCACCAATTAAAATGACCTCATATAATTATAACCAATAAAAAAA
The DNA here is from genome assembly GCA_013398115.1 of Falcunculus frontatus. Lineage (NCBI taxonomy): Eukaryota > Metazoa > Chordata > Aves > Passeriformes > Falcunculus > Falcunculus frontatus. Next base: position 1,938,336 of record VZRV01009049.1, read on the forward strand.
TTAGTTTATGCACATTGATTACGGCTATCTTACCAAGAGGCTACAGTTTATTAAATAACCTCCTGAACAAGATAGATTGCAAGTATAATGAGGTGAATCTGTGTTAGTATATAATATTATCAATCAAAAATACAACAGTCCAGGTATCCTGCACTTAGGCAGGCACGGAACAGAAAAGAATGATGGGCTGTTCCAGAGTTATCTGGCCCCTTGGTTGTCTTTGACATTTACTCTTTCTCAGTCTGAGGGAATCAGGGCTATTTAATTTACAAAAGTTTAAAAGCAGCTTCAGACACACATAGGGTTGTAATATTCATGCTGTTAGTTATTACAGTGCAGTCTGTTCTCTTGCCAAATGGGGAGCCCACTCATGTCCTATGCCAAAATTAATGGGCATAGATAATGCGTGAGATGCCAGATTACAAATATGGTTTAACTAGGGAATCCTCAATTAAGTAGTTTTAGCCATTTTTGATACCTTGTGCTGTTTAAGTGTTGCCAGTTGAAAGAAGAGAGTGTTTGGATGTAGAGGGCAAATTAATGAATTTATTAAATAGGTTTTGCCTACGTGAGAAATTATTTCTAAGTGGAATATGAAATCCAATAAAACTTAGAACCATAAAATATCCTGAGTTAGAAGAGACCCATAAGGACCATCAAATCCAACTCCTGTCTCTGCACAAGACAGCCCCAAGAATCACACCATACATCTGACAGCATTGTCTAAACTCTTCTTGAACTCTGTCAGGCTTCGTGCTGCGACCACTTCCCTGGGGAGCCTGTTCCAGTGCCCAATCACCTTTGGATGAAGAACCTTTTCCTAATATCCAGTCTAAACGTCCTCTGACACAGCTTCATGCCATTCCCTTAGTTCATATATTAACATGTTTTTGACACATTTCTTCATGAAGGTTAAACATGTCCATGCTCTTCAATGCAACATTGTTTTGCTACAAACTGTTGTCTGTTATTCCTATTCCAACTAATTTGCCTCTTTTTTTGCTTAGGTTTTCCTCTGAAAGTCTTTCTTGGGATAATCTATATCTTAAAATTTGTTGACCACATGAATTGAATTCTCATTGAAAATAACAGGAGCACAGATGTCCTGCCCCAGTGTAAACATTCTGCACAGTGGATACCAAAACTAAGACAAGAAGGTCTAAATTTTCTGAATTTTCACCCTTGTGAACTAAAGTAATTTTTGTGACATATATTAATCTGTAAAACATTTTTTGGCACGTCTATCCCTTGATTTCGAAAGAGTGAAATGTGATTTTCCTTGCTTTTAACTTAAAAACTGTCTATAAGCCCATTTGTTTTTATTTTCTTGCATTTGTGTCTTTTGTTTCCAGGGCTTGACCTTTATAGGAAAAACAGCTGCCATTTAATGAAACTGCCATGAGGCAGAGTACAGAACTTTAAATGATTTTTTTTTAAAGCTTCTATTAAATAAAAATGTAACTTAGAATGAAACTCGCTGTTGGTGTGTGCTCACTCAGATGTGGGAAATGAAAAAAGCCAAAACTTCCCAAATGATAAAATAAATCATCACATGGAAGTACAATAAGTGAAATGCTTAATGTGCTGGCACTCTCTTGCTTAAGATTCATGCAACCATGATGCATGTATAAGTTATTACAGATAAAACAGTTACATAAATTTTGTAAGCTATATACATTTTCTTTTACATTTTTCACTTGGGTTTTTTTAGGCCAGTGTGCTTTGCATAGACATATTTTTAACCATGGAACCTCTACAATAATGTTTTTAACATTTGCATATAAATACTGAGTATCATAACAGGTACTTTACATTCATACTGGAAATTTCAAATTTTTCTTCCCTGACTTAAAAGAGTCTCAGGATTTTTGAATGTCTGTTTCATCTATCATCTCATGGAGGTATATTCAAGTGATATGCTAAGATTTCATTATAACACCTAAATTCACTAAGGACATTTGCAAATTTGCAGTTCAGGAATAAAATCAGAATGTGATGACTCTTATTTTTCTTGTTTTGTTTAAATTTATTTTTTCTTTAGGAAACCAAATGTTACTTTTCACAGAATAGTATGTGATAAAGTTCACACTGTAGTGTGACTTCACACTTCGTTTTCTCTCACTACTGTTATGACGAAGGACTATTTTTGACTGATTAAATAGACAAAAAAAAGAAGTTTTAAATTTTTGCCTTTTTCATCTGAAAATTGTCTTACTCTTAAATAGGTCCACCATTAAGCATTTGCTTTAATTTCAGTCACAAACAGTTTCTCATTTTAGTTAGATATATGAACTCAGCCATTTTGGACCCTGTTATTTATACATAAATTTTTACTACAGGTGTTCCCAAATATCTACTCTTGATCCCACACTTTTGGCATGTACCTATTTTTGCTGAGCTTCATTTACTTTGTTAAACTTCACACTTTCAAAGCAGGGAAACACTACATTTAGAACCTTCTTCTTTATTTTTTTTCCTCCAAAATTATATGTCCTCTGATATCAAGAAAAAAAAGAAAGCAGGCCATGTTTAAAAAAAAAAAGACCTAAGATTTTCTGTAATGTCAAATATTCACTTCATGATTGAATCTGACTAATTTTATTCAAAATTTATTTTTTTTATTTGACAGGAGGTTTTTTGTTTGCCTATACTTGCTATTAACCTGAAGCACTCCACTGAAACATACACTGGGACAGATGGTTGAATAAATGACATGACCAGCAGGACAAGGGTGTTGATTGTCCCCCTCTACTCTGCTCTCACAATGCCCCACCTGGAGTACTACATCCAGCTCTGGGGTTCTTAGTGCAAGAAGGACATGGAGCTGGTGAAGTAGGTCCAGAGGAGGGACAAAAAGATGATCCGAGGGCTTAAGTACCTCTCTTACAAAGACAGGCCGAGAGAGTTGGGGTTGTTCAATCTGGAGGAGAGAAGCCTCTGGGAAAACCTTAGAGCAGCCTCCCAGTACCTAAGGGGGGCTTGTAAAAATCATGGAGAATGACATATAAGGGCCTGAAGAGATAGGACAAGGGGTAATGGTTTTGAATTAATAGGGAGTAGATTTGGATTACATTTTAGGAGGAAATTCTTTACACAGAGTATGGTTGGACTGGAACAAGTTGCCCATAGAATTGTGGATGTCCCATCCCTGGAAATCTTCAAGGCCAGATTAGATGGAGCTCTGAGCAACCTGGTCTAGTGGGAGGTGTCCCTACCCATGGAAGGGGGGTTGGAACTAGATGCTTTTTAAGGTCACCTTCAATACAAACTGCTCAGTGAGTCTGTGGTTCCATGACATATGACAGTGATAGAAAGCACAGTTACATGGGTATGGGCTTTAAACCCATGAGGAAACTAGAACAGGGAATCATGGACTTCTGTGATCCTGGCATAGTGTACACCTCGAAAAAAACACTGCTCTAGTTCTTGATTAAGTACATAGTCCTGCATTATCTTCTTAGAGTAACTGAAATATACCTAGCAGAAAACGAAAATGCTTTTCTGTTGATGAAAGCTCTTTTCTCTTGGTAATTAATGCAGTTTTTAATTTAAAATGGATGCTTCTCCCTGAGTAAGTATTCCTTGAGATGGAAAAGAGCCATAAGTGGTGACTCCCAGAATGCTCAGTTCAAAAGTTAGCACAAACCTCATCTGAACGGTTCAAAGGTAAACATGTCTGTAAATCTTGTGAGGAAATTTGTCATAGGCAGGCTTTTTAGTTTTGGAGATGCTTTAAGAAAGAGGTCCCTTGAAACTTTTTGTATATGCACTTTTTGTATATGAAATTTTACAAATAATTTCTGCACATGAATTTAAGTTTTAACACTGGATGCAGTTGAAAAACAAGGATTAAAAACTTTTATCAGTCAAAAGTGGTAAATAAAATAGATTATATCATGAACATTTGTAGGTTTAAATTTTAGCTGAATGCAGATACTTGCCTAGGTAGGGTAGCCAACATGTTCTAGAACTAAAAGTAAATCAATTTAACTCAGGACTGTCAAGTACACAGCAATGTATTAAATAAGTAAGTGTCATCTTAAAAGCTGTGGTTCATTCACAGATCTATGGCATGAAAAATGTAATACAGGAAAGCTGGCAGCATAAGACAATTTACAGGAGTCTTCAGGTGTTGCAGAGCAATTATTACGTTCTCTATCCAGAGCCTGTAAAATGTTCACTTGACAAAATGGTACAGATCTGAACATTTTGTCATTACAGGTGTCATACATATCAAACAGAAGAAAGATTTACAGTGCCCAGGGATAATAAATGAAATGCATTTTCCACCCAAGATTTTGAAACAATTATAACATTCATAAATTTCAGGCATTTCTTCTGCATGTCTATAAAAAAAAAGAACTTGAATCACGGTGGGAATCACAATGTATTGCTGCTTTTGTACTATTAAACATCATAACTGTACTCAATGTCACAAAGACATTCAGGTTGCAGATGGAAATGGGATGAGATTTGAAGGCTTTCCATGACTAACTTTTTGATGGATTCTTTAAAATCATGAAGTTGATGCCAGGGGAATTAATTTAACTGTGAGACAACAGCAACAACAACAACCACCACCAAGCCACTTATTCTAATGGGAAAAAAGAATAGAAGAGAGAGATAAGTGTACCAGTGCTAGATAGAAGTAGCCTAGAAAGTCACTGAAGCATATCAAAATGATGAAATTAAACATCTGGAGAGTCATCCAGTAACTTGAGAGAGGTTGCTGTAGTGAACCACATCAGGACCACCTGTCAATTAGTAAAAGAGCTCAGAGGAAAAGAAAAAGAGAATTCATAAGTCAAAAGAAAAGTGATAAGAGAAAAGTAACCGCAGATTATGATTTATTCAAATAATGAGAATGTCTTTTGCAAGAGATTTACAATCACACTCTCCAAATCCCAGGAAATAACTGTCAAAATCAAGTGTATTTCCTTAACATCTTCAAAGCAGCAATCACATAAAAAATGAGTGGGATGGTGGAATGCCATCAACAAACCAGGTGTGTAAAAACAGTTTATGTGGGTTGAGGTGTTAAAGCCAAGATGCTTTCAGGACTGAAGGTTTCAGGTCATTGTGTTAGTTCTCAGAGCAGGCAATATCTCACTGCTGATGGCTCGTTAAAGCAAGGACCTGCTGTTAATTGTTGCAAGGCTTTACAATGAAATTCTTTTGAAGTTACTGTGTGCATATTTTGATGCCAGGGATTAAAGGTAACATAAAAAGGAGGAAGTGTATGAAGCACTTACATGCATTCTTTGCACTGAGATGGATAAACCTAAGGTCAGAGTAGCTTCCATATACATTCAGGTAGGCGTATTTGCGACTGTATGACATGTTCAACATGGTGTTTAAAGAGAGCACAATTTTTTTTTTCCCAGATGCCTTATATAATTTTTTATATGCTCTCCTTATACAATCCTTATCATTTCAAATCAGATATCATCTCTATTACCGTATGAATATCAGTTTCATCAGTTTACTAATCTTGTCAGCTAATGTACCAACCAGAACATTTTTCATTTAAAATTTTTAATAAATGGAGGTACATTTATACAGATAGTTATGTTTGCCATGCAACATTCATCTTCTTGTCATGATTGGAAGGACTGATCTTTTTTTTGATCTGGTTTTCTTTGAGCCCTCTTCAGATAATTTGTGGAGTATATTGTGCTGGTATCTCTCCTAATTCAACAAGTTAATAGTTGGAGACCCTGAGAGGTTAGCATACTGAGCTGAGAAGAGATAAAAACAGCTTAACTAAGCTATAAAGCATTTAAACATGCTTTGTCCTAGGCTGAGAAAATCAGGCTTCTTTCCTGATATTCTTAGCCTAAGCCCGTACACTTCCCCAAACTTATTAAATCCAGTTATAGCATTGCCTTAAACTTATCTCAGAAAGAAAAAAACCCAACATAACCTTTACCTTCTTGTCATCTCTGCTTATAGCTAGTCTACTAGAACTTATCCTTTTCAAAAGCCCTCTGTCTACTACCCTTAGTAGACATCCAAGTATATACCAGGTCCTGGGGAGTGCATGGTGTGATTGTTGCATAATGAAACAAGTTAAAACCAACCTAATGAAGTACTAGATTCAGGTCTTCTTAGGTCGAGAACTAACTGCATGGGTAGGGGAGGAGTTAAATCAGAATTTGTTAAACCTGAGCTTTCTGTCCTGCATGCTGTAAAGCACAGCATTCACTGCTAAGTGAATTCCCAGTCCTAAATACTGATTTATTTAATCTACTCAGTGTATTTAGTTTTCTACTGCTGCTGCTATGAGTGTATTTCATTTACCCTGTGTCTCTCTCTTTCCTCTGATCTTATGTATCAGATATTGAGACTGATTTGAGGAAGACTATTGAAAATACTTCTACTACAAAGAAAATAACTTTTCCATCGAAAATGTTGGAGTGAACAGTTTTGCAAAGAAATGCTGAGAGCTGCATAACACCTTTATATTCAGGATACTGTTTTCCAAGGATATGTTTGATTACAGGAAGAAACCGATACATTTACATTGACTCGTTCTATATGTGTTGGTACATTGTATAAATAGATCCAAATGTATTTTTGAAGACTTCTAAAATAATGCTACCTTGCCAGGTGGAACATATGTTTGTACGGATCTAGAGGAGTTGTTGCTGCAAAGGAGAAATCTTGGTTTCCTCATTAGATGATGGAACAAGTCTTATATAAGTCTGCTTTTTATACCAAGTTTTTTCTAGCTATATCTATTTCAAAAAATGGGAATTTATTGTATCCATTTTGAAATATATGTGGACATCTCTGGAATGGATTTCCTTTAAATTAATTTGATTTAAGTAAACTTTACTGCACTGCTTTTTATAAGGTCACCACTGTTTCAAGTTTCAGGATCTAAACCTGCTATACCAAAATTGTTTGAGACATTCCTGACTCAAGAATGCTTTGAAAGTAGATAAATACTTTTCTATTACTAGAAGATAGTACATATAGGAGAAATAAAAAGAGTACAGAGAATTGACAGAATTAAATTTGCTTCTGATTGTGTAATACGTTATTATTTTATTAACCCTGATGTTATACAAGAAATTTCAGTAATCCAATTGTGTCTCAAATTTAGCTCCGTTAATGGGTTCCTTGACAAAGATGAGCTCATATAGCTTACCATCAACTTATGTTCACTCTTCCTGTGCAGTTACTCTCAGTATAATGTGAATTAGATATTACAGTGGCTCATTGCTCTTGCTCTCTCAGAAAGCACTTCAATGGATTTCTATTTCCCACTTAATAAATGTGCTGTGGATTTCTGGTAGGAGTCCTAGAAACAAATCCTTGTGGAGAGGACCAGAGACATGTCAAGCAACGCTCAGCACATTTCTGCCCAATTTCAGGGTAAAGGAGAAAACCGAAGAGGTTTCCACACTAATAAAATGGATCTAACAATATGGTTTTGAGAATGGGCTACCTGCTCTGACAAGTCAAATTCAGCGACTCTAAATGAACAGAACTTAATGTCTTTGTGTCTGGCACTTTATTGCTGGGCTGATGTTTTGATCCAATACCAGATCCATGTGCTTCCAAGGACTTTTTCTGCAAATTGTGCTTCACAATTAAAGGGGCCTGCAGGTTTCTCTCACTACATTTCTGTCCTTAATTCCACATACCTGGAATGGAGTTGAAAGTTAATATTTCATGTAGATACGTTTTTCTGCTCATTTTGACTGCCAGATAGGAACCCAATAATTGTATTTTGTACTTTTATTGCAGAGTCTGGAATAACTGGAAGATTCTATAGTCTATTAGCCCACCTTCCTTCCTCAAAGCCTTGCATATTACATACATGTTAGAGTTCAGTGACTGTACTTTGTTGTCTCTTCCATCAGCATGGTTTCCTTTCATTAAGGAATTTTTTACCAATAAAGGGTTATGGATTTTAAGTGAAACAAAAACACGGTGGGGCTGTGATTTGGCTTTGATAAAACATCAAGGAATTTGAATTGCTATTGCTTTGGTACCTTTACATCTGTCACATGAAGGGCATTCTTTCACAAAAACACAGACTTTATTTTCTCGCTTTTTTTCTCAGCCGGTAATGTACCACTTAATATCACATTCTCCTTCCAGTAATATTCTGATAGAAAAGAGCAATTTTTTGATAAAATTTTCTTTAAACAACCGTTATTCCCTTAAATTTGTAAACTCAGACTGTAGTGCTTGTTTGGATGATCTTTTGCAGTCCTATCTTCATGTACATTTGGAATCAGAAGTATGAATTTACTAAGCAGATGTTGAGCTGGGGATAGCTCAAAGTAACTTTGAAGAATTGAAACTTTTTTTACTCTAAGTTTTTATTTCAGAGTGAAAATTGCCTTACTTAGGAGCTGAAAATATTATGAAATTTTGGTTAACCACAGCACACAAATAAAAAATTCTGTATAGTGACTGTTCACAGAAGCATTTGCAATAATTATTTGCAAGCAATCTTGCCGTATACTGTCATACATATTCATAGCAACAGTTTCTTGAACATTATACCTCCAGGAAGGGACCTGTGCAATGATGTAGTGCCTTTTACAACAGAACCTGGATTCTGACTGTGAAGGCAACTGATAGATAGGTTTTTGCTTTACATATTTGTGGATAATTTGCAGATGGAAGAAATGGCTGACCTTTTTGACTCAGTCTGAAGTGTGCAGTCCACTAGTAATATAAATAGGACAAAATTTATTGGTGTGAAGTACAAGATCATTTATAGAGTAACAATTTTTCTCTGTAAGCTGAGAGCCACTGGAAATGACAGATGAGGAGAAAAGTCCTAGCTGTATTATGTGGTCATAGAGTGACTCCATGTTATGATAAAGGAGAAAGCAATCCCAACCAACGAAATTTCAATCAAGGCCCCCGTGAGAGAGATGTGTTTGTACAAGACCATGCTAGAACTTCCTTTATAATGATGAGAAATCAAAAAGGGGTAATAAAGAGGGATATGAATAACTCAAGACCCAGAAAATTTTTACTTCTTTGGAGAAATTAAAGCTGATAAAGAATCTAATTTTATCAAAGTTACCCACAATAGATTAATATAGTGGGAAAATTAAGAATTCTCCTAGGAAAATGATGAAAGGTGCAAACTATGAATAAATTTAGAGTGGCATAAAGCTGATATGAATATCTGAAAAATATCTCCTGTTGGAATAGTGAGGGGGAAATATTTGTTTTCAAGACTGTGCTGACAACATCCTTTCCCACTTTGTTTTTATGTTGGTGGGTGCGTATGCGTTCACCCACAAACTTTGGAAAACAGTACCTTTGCTGCATTTTTTAAAGCTTTTTGTTGTTGTTGTGTTTTGTTGTTTGGTTTTTTTTTTTTTACTGACACTTACTTTGCTTGATGAGAAATAGCAGTATTGTCAGCAGAAATATCCTCCACCTGCTCTAAGCAGATCTGGTTGCAGCCCTTGAAGACTTCTTTTCTCAGATTAAAACTTATTCACTTATTCACAAAGACTTTCTTCCTTGCACTCTGATAACTGCTCTATAGAGTGCTGTCTAGATAGGTAAGATTGGAAGACAATAATAAAACATGATCTAGCCCTGACCTGTTGAACTGTGAGTTATGTTTCAGAAGAATTGAATGTTAGCTAGTTCAAAATTATTTGCATTCTCAACAGTGTCGTTCATCAGTTCCAGTGTTCCATATATACCTGATGAGATGGAAACCTTGCTTTCTTTATTTTTAATTCATGAAGCTTATATACTTCATTGCTATTTTTAAAATTCCCACATTGGCAGAGAGTTATTTCTAAAGGCAATGCAAACTCATCTACAGTGGATTAAAAAGATCTGCTGTAATGAACAAGAGCAGCATAAGACCTTTGACTGTATTATGTCATGGGTTTATTTGTTTAAAGTAGGAGAAATGATTTTAAATTGTTTGAACAAGGTCCAATGCAGAGTATCTCTATGTCAGCTGTTGTGAATTACACTAATTGCAGAACTGACAGTTTCTCAAATAAAATTTTTTTCCAGGGTGAAGTGTTTTATTATAATCTGGAGCTACATATTTTCCATGCACTTGATGCCACTGATTTTCTGCAGCCAGATCTTGATAGAAGAATGTCTGTGGATAGAAACTGAATAGCTCTGCATCTGGCACTGGACTCAAGAGTGAAGCTGAACTTTATGCCATTTACCTGTGGAAATCTTAGAATCACAGAATGACTTGGGTTGGAAGAGTCCTTAAAGACCGAGTATTTTTTCTGGTTGTTTTTTGTTCGGTTGTTTTGGTTTCGACAGAATTTTTTATTACTAGGTCTAACATGCTCATCTTAAACAAGAAAAAACACTAATAGAAGGCAGTTAATGTTTTTTTCATTATTTCAAATTCTCTATTGTACACAGAAGTTGTAAGCACTTGTGTGCCCCTAAAAGATTTTCCACATATGTATTCCTATGAATGTGCTTGCATCTTCTCAAAATCAGGAATCCAGGCAATTTTCTCAGGTAACAGTATAGCAAGAACCTAATTTAAAACATAAAATTGAGCTGCAGTTCCCACCTTGATCTTGCAATAGCTTTGGTTCAGATCCAATCAAAGAACTAGTGAAATTATTAGGAGTCTTTCTTCTTACTTTGATAGGGCTTGGATTAAACTGCTGATTTTTAGCAATACCTATTATTCTGCAGTGTTCACATATTAGCTGAAAGACACCTGTCTCTCAAATCAACCCAAAATCACACCGCCGCATCAGAAACACGATAACAGTTCTTTGGATACATCACTTCTTTGGGGTATTTATCACTTTTGTCTGACCAGATCCATTTTTATTAAGACTAAAAAAATTAAATAGAAAGGAAAATAAGTAAAGAGAAATTTGCTAACGAATTATCATCCAAGGGATGTTGAATTTGCCTAGATATTGAAAAAGTTCTTGTTTATATACAGCTACAGTCTGATGAGAAGATATTTTGGGTCCTGCAGATACAAGAAAATTGGTGAACAATTTGGGATCTTCCGTTTGATAATTTGTTTCTTCTACCTATGATCCTAGCACCCTAGCTTCATGATGATTGTGCCAATAGTATCATACCTATATTTTTACTAGTAAATGTATTTTATGTATTTTTATGTATTTTATGTATTTTATGTTCTTCCATTTTTGGGGTTTTTTTTCACACTCCTTATCTTGTATGACCCTCCTAGGATACAGAAGTCTTTCTGGGGTAAGTAGGAAGCCAAAGTTCAAAGCTAGGTGAAGATGAGGAAGAGATTAATTACTTAAAGTACTGCTTGCGTGACACTTACTGCGTGCCGTGCACAACCGCAAGGTTTAGGTTTGAGTGTAAAAGTAGACTGTCAGCAAATTCATTCTTCTGTTTTAGAGCATGATAAGTGTATTTGAAATCCACGTCTCAGTTGGCTGAGCTATCTGAAAGCCCATGTTACAGTGCTATGGGACTAGGTACCTGATTCAACCATATTCAAGCCCAATTTTTTTTCTCAAGATTTTCTTACTGAAAATGTTTTTGGGGTAAACATGAGACAAATACGTTATTTGACAAGAGTCCCAACACAACACCAGTTACATACCCTACATAGACTCAACAACTAACAAAGAAGCAATGCCTTTTTAAAAAATACTGTATAAACTGTATATACTGTATAAACTGGACATAAAAATCAGGACTTTCCCCTATTCAGTTGTCCAGTGAACACTGCTTGAAAGTTGTGCCATAGTTGCAAGAGAAGCTGTGGAGAGAGCTGTATAACAGTGAAGACTCTCTTCTACTCCACAGTCCTCTTTATGACCTAGAAGAAATTTAATCCTTACCAAGTCTGAAATATGTAGCTGCCAAGGGTGGCAGGATACCTATTTCTTTTAGGGAAGCAGTATAATCTGCATGTTTATCTGTATGTCTTCACACATGCTGTACACATTCCCTGTGTATTATTTGAGTAGAAATTACTATCAGTGAATAAAAGGGCTGCTAGTTTGGAGTACAGACCCTGAACAGCCTTGAATACTACGTGTAACTTACAGTTAACTTAAATAAATGAGGAAAGAATTTAAATTAAAAACCTCTTTACCCTGTTTCCTTAAAAACAATTCAAAACAACCCGCCTGGAAACAAATCAACCAGCCAACCATCCAACCCAAAACCCCAAAACAGCAACAAAAAACCCCAGACTTGTATTATGGAGATTTTCAAGGAAATTGAGTTTTCAGATAAGAATGAAAAGACTGTTGACAGTCAAATGTCAAAATGCAGAAAATGTTGACTGTCAAATGTCAGAGCAGCTTGATATTCTAAATAGTTTCAATAGTTTAATATTCCCAGAAACTAAAAGTCAATTACCAAAATATCATTTGCACACAGATGCATCCAGCTGTAGGCAGAACAGAAGGAGACCTGTAAATTCTCAATCCAACAAGTGATGGTGGTGGTACAACAACAAATGCAGTTTCTGAAAGAGAATTCTGTACCTTTTAGAAGGTACCACTTAACTAATGAATATCCCAAGCATTCCCTCCATAGCTATATTAAAGGATAATAACCAAGTCACAGATTAAATAAATACAATAAAATTCTGGTTTCCAAAATTATACTGCTTCATGTCTTGATTTTTTAATCTCAATTTTTTTTTCATGTTCTACCACCCCTTTGGATGAAAGAAATTACTTGCCTTTGGTTCTGAGATCCAACTATGACATTAGTTGAAAGTCCAGAAGACTGCAAATCAAGGAAATCAAAACTTTAAAATGCTGAAAAATAATATAACTTCATATAAACCGGGAATTCTGACTTTTTTTCAGAGAGATACTCACTAAAAATCACATTAATTAAACAAACTGTTTTGTGGTCTTCTTCTTTTTGCAGAAGGCACATTGTTCGATTCTTTTGGGGAGTCTTTCCCAGTAATGGAAAAAATAATTTCAGAAACTATTTCTTTGAAGCTATGAAGAAGCTTCTTCTTCTTCATATTGCTCTCAATTCTCCAGAAATTCATTTTAGCTCTTGCTCAAAGTATTTTTTAAAATGATATCATTAGACAAGGTTGTACTTTAGCTTCTCTTTCATTTGTTCTGCTTCTTGAACACATCTTTTTTCAGAGTCTTAGGGACACCAAAATCAGTCATAATAGGAATTCCTTAGTTTTCTTTTTTTTTGCCTTTCTTTTTCTTAATGGTTGAACATCTAACTTAAATTATTAGCATATAAATCAAATTTCAATATATCTGAGACATAGCAAAAGCCTACAGCAAGCAGGCACACTGCTCAGGTCATGTTGGGTCTGCAAAAGTAGCAGGGAGTCCCTGGATATTTTTCACTCAAAAATACTCTTGCACAAGGTTCCCAATTGCACAATTGGCAAAAGATGAGGTAGGTCCTCTTGTATCCTTTACAAGCAGCAAAACAAAGGAAACAAAGAGGGAAAGACACTTCTGAGGCGTATCTCCCTGGAAACCACAGCCATCTGACGCAGATAAGCTCTCACCTAGAATTTACATATAATGATTCTCAAAATTATGGAGCTGCAGATGCCTTCTCAGGTCTCAGGTCTGTCTCTGGGTGGATTTTCTTAGGAAGATGAGGAGTACTTTAAGGGACACAATCATTAAAACCTTTTTATTAATTTCTTCTTGTAAAAACCACTGCAGGAATTCATGTATCCATGGAATGTAAATCTTAGCCAATTTATCCAAAAGACAATGTGTGAAAGTTCTAAGTGCAGGTTTCAAGTCATGCTTCCAGTAACTCTATTCCAAAACTGCTCATGAAAAGGAATTGGACAAACACAAAGAAACCTTGTTTTAAGAAGCTGACCAGCAGCTTGTTTCAGCACCAAAGACAGAAAACAAAACTCTGCAGTAACCTACCCATCCACAAAACCGGTAATTGGGCAGCTGCAACTTGAAATGCTTAGAACCAGCTGTATTTTACAGAAACTTGAAACAACCCCACATGGTAAGGCACTGTAGCAACATATTGCCTTCCTTTTGTTCTTTGTAGACTGATTTATGGTCAAGACATTTTGCTTCCTCTAGAGATCAGTGAACATCCTTTATGAGGGTCGGCTGTTCAAGAAAAAGTGTGGGAGGGAAGAGAAAGCAATCAGGTAACTTGGCACCCTGCCAGAGTTCTCGTTGCCTCCCCACATGTGCAGGCTACCTGGCTTTCTTCCAGGACTGGAAGGATGCTATCTTTAGAAGATGAGATGGCAAAGGTCTATTGACCATAGAGACATTTTCCAGGGCAGACTTCTTACCTCTGAACAGGTCAGAATTCATTTTAATGTGCTGTCTTTAGGTTTTCTGTGTGAATTTATCTGCAAGTGAGACATATCCTAGACAGCTGAAAAAAGAGAGTCCATCCATGGGGATGGAATTAATTGAAACAAACACTCAGGCAGAAATTTAATTCAAATAGGTAATCTGTATAAATTCTTTTGTGAGAAAAAAATTGTAAAAATATATTCCACTTCTAATACTCTACTCTTGAGATCTTAAAATACACGAGGGTAATCAATAGGAAACTGCACAGAACAATCCTTTGGTTGAAATGTAGGACTTTCTACTGCATAGATTTTGCTATTTTTTTCTCATGTTGAACAAAGTGAATGAAGAATGACATTGAGGATGCTCTAGAGGTGATTATGGCTCACCTTCACTCAGACATTGTTTATGCAACTGCCATTACATGCACTAATTTGGAGAAACTAATTTGCAATTTCCTATTTTCAGGCTGACTTGCAGATACATTTTTTATTGTTGCACAATACTTTCCATGAATCCATAGGTAGAAAGGATTGTGTAAGAGTGTTCAAGTCCGGACTGGACGGGGCTCTGAGCAACCTGGTTTACTGAAAGGTGTCCTTGCCAATGGACAAACAAAGCTACACCATAGACAAAGCAAGCAGGACTAAACAAGATTTAAAACAAATAAAACCAACAACAACAACAAACCAATGTTTTAAATTGTTTAATCTAATTGCTCAGTTTTCCTTCATGAATTTTTGGTCTCACATAACTTGAGTATGCTTAAATATTCCTGAATAGGTATTTAAAGGGCCACTAAGATACAAAAATCAGAAAAAAAATCCCAATATTTATTTTCCAATATTTCTCCAATTTTGAGATGAATAAATTCAACTCACATCTATAATTTGTATTTACTACAGTGTTTTCTAAAGGTAAAAAATTTACTAGCATTTTCTGCCAATTCCATGTCTTAAGGAAAGACCTCATCTGAGTTTTGAAAGATTTATTTACTGACATTCTTACAGATGTTTCTGGATACCAAAATGAAATGAGATCAAGAGAAATATTTCAGAAAATCACCCATGAGATTTTGTTCCTATATGAAATGGCTTACCCCTTTTGGTCTGCACAGTTGGGAAGATTCCTGCTATTTTTTGCTTGGACAGTGTACCACACTAACAGCTTTTGCTGTTTTAGTTTTACTCTTAATTTTTTCAGGTTTGAGGTCAAGAAGTATAAAGTCCTGTGGAAGTGAAGAAAATCAAACAAGGTGAGCGAATGTATTTCCATATTAAAAGGATTCCTAATGACAGAGGAGGTAATGGCTCTCTGAAAGGCAGCGACTTGGAAAAAGTCTCAGGATAAACTAGCAACTCATATTTGCTCTGGTGGGGCGATGTGGTTTAATGGACAAATAATTTTTCATTATTTTTCTTTTTCCATTGAAAACACTTATGTTCATATTTTAAGAAGGATATAAAAAGTCTGAGAAAAAACAATTAGTTATTTAATTTGAATATTCTACAATCTGAGATTAGTATAACATTGAATTAAAAGATTACTTCTGTATAGTAGATAAATACTTTCTAAAGTTAAAAACAGTGATGTAAATGGACTGTGCAGTATTTTTTAGTTTAGGAGAAGACAACAAAATAAGGGCTTTGATGCTGAAGCCACATGCTTGACTGCTACAAAAAGTAAGACACTCACTGTTAACCAGCAGGTATTACTCTCTCAGAAAGAACAAGGTAGTTGATTTTCCACCTCTTAATGGCTTTAAATCAAGATGAAATGCTTTTCTGCAAGAGGTGCTCTTGATAAACACAACCTATGCTTCAGTCAAAGACAAGCTATTCTTCTAAGAAGATTTAGTGAGATGAAAAGGAATAGCCTGTGACACAATGACACAATATAATAGTTCTCTGTCCTTAAATGCCATAAATTTATGAAAACAAAAAAATATATCTTATTTTCTTTTATGACATGCATTTATTGTGGATATTTCTCTTGCAGTTTCTGCCTTCACCCTTTTTAAATCTAATACTTGTGCTCTTATAAGTAAATTTACACACAAGACCAGTAAAATTGAGGGCATGCTATGTAATGCTTATTTAAACCAAGTATTTTATTTCAGTTCAGTAACCTGTTGAAAGCAACTCTTAGACAGATAGAAGAATGTGCTCTTTCTACTTAACTTGCTTTGCTATTTGCATTTTGTTATACTTGTAAAATTTATTTTAAGAAGTAAGAGGAAGAAGAAATTTTCTAGAAAAACATTTTGCTGAGGTCAAGCTCAGAGAATTTACACAAATTTTCACTCTTCCAGTTGTAACAGTTTTCCTGATTATTGATTTGTGAAAATTTTGTCATTTTTGTGTTATGAAATCTACTCTGTGGATGAAGAAGGTCTATTCTGTGAATGGTGATAATACTCATTTGAAAATGACCCTTTATCTGAATTTCTGTTCCTATTTTTTTAATCCTCTTCTGATTTTCCTTCTTTTTCTTTTATATTTTATTTTGTATGGATTGATTAAAATTGCACATACCAGATGATTTGGCTATTACATTGCTTTTAGGAGCTGAACAAAATATAAAATATCAATAAACTACATGTCATCAACTGTCGCTTTTGACATGTTATTACCTAAAACCTCCATGCATATGGATACAGAGATTGTGTATTTTTATATCACAGCTTATATTTGCCTCATAAATATACATCTTAGTTAATAGGCTAGATTTTACTATGCCTGACCAAAGGGCTTAAACAGAAAAGATTTAGAAGAGAGGAGATGAAGGAAAGAAATGTAGAACTAAGGCGTCTTAAAAAAAACATGTGAAAACTGTGAATTGAATGCCTCTGACAAACTGTAAGTGCTGAAGATTAGAGATGATTTAAAAACCGTTAAGAAGGAAAATGGGAGTCAGTAATCCTGAGTTGTTCTGCTGAGGTTAGTCACTAAAGGAGAGGCTGGCTAGGTCTGTTAGGATATAGATGATGATGAAATGGTTAGGGGATGCCTGTGACTCAGAGACTTATCCTAAGAGATTTCATCTTGTGGAAAGAACGTGATGGTAAAATTTGTCCCCAGACAAGTTGACAGGGGAGAGGCTGAGCCTCTTCACCCAAGTCTTTCAAGATTCAGGAGGTATTTCAGATTGATAGAGAGTGTCTCATCATTTTGTGTACTAGGGCAATCTACCACATCTGAAACTGATTCAATTTCATGGTATCACAAGGCACACTTATCTCAGTGCACTCTGCCTAGGTTTTTGCTTTTTCTTATAACCATATTTCTGTCTGCAGAGACAGGGTCCTGCATTTTAACGTGGAACTTTTGCCCTTCATGTGTCTTTTTTCATAGCATGCCCACTGGGGTAAGAGTATCCAAGGCGTGAGAAGTGTCTGCCCTATTGTCTAGTTTGAATGCAGATTACTGCCCACAAGTGACTTGTTGTTTTTATTCTGCCCAAGTTTTCTTCTGGCATTCATTCCCCCAAATTGTAACGAATGCTGATGTGTTTGGTCCTTTGCTCACACTCTAGCCACTACCAATCAAGCATAGCAGTAAAAGAATTGTCGAGTAAATACAGTTAAACCGTGTCATTGGCTACTGCTTAATTAAGTAAACCAGACTGAGAACAATCTTTCGAATTTCCCTTCCCCGCTGTGGCAGTTTCATTACCCATCAATAAAATATTTTCCCAAAGAGTAGCTGTGCCAGTTCTGATGACTAACTCATGAAAACATATTCGTACTAAATAATTGTGAATCCAAAGCTCTTTTACTCATTTTTTTTTTCTGGTTAATTATTGAGTAAATGATGGAAGCCCTTTTTATAACGAAAACATCATGTTTGAGTACGATATTTATTCAACAAACCCAAGCAGTAGCCACAGAATATCAAGGGAAACTTCAGAAAAGATGGTGACGTGAAAAACCCTTTTGCAGAGATCTTGCATCTTCTGAAAACTGCAAATATGCCATTTTGGAGTGAAACTGTAGGTACCCTGTGTCTTGGCTTTCTATTTCCATTGGCCTGAGAGAAGTGCAGATGACTTTCCCTGAGCTGGAGACTGTATATTTACTTAGAGAGACATGAAGAGCCTTCCCTGCACTCTTTCCAAAGCATTTCACCAAAGTTTGGCTCAATGGAAACTTGGTTTTGGAAAATTTTGTAGAAGGAAATCTGACGTTCTTTACCTGAAGTGGTAGTAGTGGTGTCTGCTGAAGGCATGCAAAACATGTCAATAAAGATTTTAGAGGTGTTAAAGTACATCCATCTAAAAGATCTCCTAAAAATAATAAATTCATTACTGCAGATTTTTTTCATAAACCTGAATCTTGCATGGTTCTGTTGTGGTCCTACCATATAAAACAGCATATCGAGGATGACTGATGTCAAGCAGTCAATGCATTTTGTAGAGGAAAAATAAATAATTTTGGGTTATTTTCATCAGTTAATCCAGTCTAGTGTTTCTGTGCGGACAGCACTGAAGGTGTCTTCTTCAGAACTTGAATCAATGTAATGCTGAATCACAGCAATATTAAATTATGCCAAATGGAAGCAAGCGAAGCAGATGAAAACCAGACAATCATCTCTAACAGAGAGGAACAGAAGAAAAGCAAAAAAAAAACCCACAGGAAATCTGTCTTTAGATTCACTCCAATGAAGTTTGCAAGTATTTGAAACTATATACAAGTAATAAAATCTATCACTAATTAGCCAATAATTAAATGGAGAGTAATAAAGACATCAGCAGTAATTCAGGCTTTGCTGTAACTCTGGGTTTAACTGAGCACCATTTAATGTACACATCTCTTTACAAGTATCAGTCAAAGGATTGTAGAGGAAGAAACACTGAATTGTCACTGAGAGTGGAAATATTTCTATGATTTCAGTGTGGAAAGCCAATAAAGACAAAAGAATAAAGTGGACAGAAGGATGAATGTAAACACAGCAACGAAATACAGGTGCAATAAAGTAGGATGATTTTTTATTAGACAGTGATAATTCTAGTATTTCCTCTTTCAGATAAAATTGGGTAGTAGAATTAGCACAATGTTAGTTGTAGAGTCTTTCTGAACTATGAGAATAAAGACAATAAAATCACTACAGAGAATCTTTTTGTCCTTTTACTGTTAGGTAAACAAAACAATTTATGCTTTACCTATTTGCTCGAATAACAATTATGCATTCCACAGAAATTTTTCCCAAGTTACTGAAGTTGACCAAAGTTACTATCTTCTGGAAGACTTTTCTACTACTGTATATAGCTTACTTGTATAATTAGAGGGCATTTACATTTTACCTTCTTCTTGACCTTCTTCCTAGCTAAGTTCTATTTTTATGTACACCTATATGGAAATTTATTATTTATAAATTTAATTTTGTGAATTATTAAATACACAAACTAGAAATATAATTTATACCTGTGTACATAAGAGTGGGATTTGGTTAATTGTCTTCATGTTAATTCAGACATGAAGAAGGAAAAACTGAAACATTTTCTTCTATCTCAAATGCATAAGTAATTGAATTTTATCTATGAAATCATTATAAAAAAGAAATTTAGGTTTTTAATTTCTCAACTATTTGCACATAAAAAATTTGCATTATTGGGCATAAGAATTTGTTCCTTAAATCCTACATATTAATTCAAATAGGAATATAAATGTATCATAATTTAGTAATTAACTAAAAGCAAGAAGGAAAGTTCCAGTTTAGAGGACTTGTATTTTATTTGTAAATTTACAGAGGATAAGATATCTAAAAAAATACAAAAAAATAAGTACCAAGCTTATGGAAATCACAGCATGGTCACAACTGTTCCGTTAGGACATTGAAAGATAAAGGTAAGTGAATCACAGAATGAATGAAATTAGAAATCACCTCATCTAGTTCAACCCTCCTTCTGAGAGCAAGGTAATCCAGAGCAAGTTGATCGGGGTTGTGCCTATTTGTTTTTGAATATTCCCAAGGACACAGACTCCACAACCTGCATGGGTAGGTTCCAGTGTGTGACCACAATCACAAGAAAAAGAAATTTTAAAAAGCAAAACTCTTTTTCTAATGTTTGAGTGGAATTGCCTATGTTTTACTTTGTGTCAGCTGAGTCTTGCTCTGTCACTAGACACCACTAAGAAGAGTCTGGCTTCTCCCATCAAGTAATTATAAATACTGATATGATTCTCATAAGCCCACTCCAGTCTGAAGTCTCCTATTTTTCTCATCCTCAGCTCATGCCCAAGATGTTCCAAGACCTTCATCGTCTTCACAGCATTGCATCAGATTTTCTCCACTAAGTGTACTTCTCTCTTGTACTGGGGAGCCCTGGCCTGGACCCAGAACATCAAATGTGTCTCATCAGGACTGAGTAGAGAGGAAGAATCACTTCCCTCAGCCTGCTGATGAAGCTTTTCCTAACTCAGCCCAGGATACTGCTGACCATCTTTGCTGTGCTACTTGGTGGTCAGCTGGGTAATCACCATGACCATCAGGCCCTTTGCCAAACTTCATTCCAACCAGTTGGCCCAAATGTTTATTAGTGGATGGCACTATTCCCCTCTAGGTGCAGAACTTGGCATTTACCCTTGTTGACTATTTTCAGTGGTGTTCCTGTCAGCTCATTTCTCCAATCATCTGGTGTATCAGAGGCTTGTCCCAGTTTTGCATTCTCTGCATACCTGCTGAAAGTGTATTCTGCCCCATTGTCCAGATCGTCAGAGAGGATATTAAGTGGTATTGGTGCCAGTATCAACCCCTGGGGTAGATTATTGTGGCTGGCCTCCATCTGGACTCAATACCACTGGTGTTAACCTTTTGCATCCAGCAATTCAGCAGATTTCATAATCACTTTACTGTCCATTTGTCTAGCCCATGGTTCATCAACTTGCCTATGAGAATATTATGGGAGACAGTGTCAAAAGTTGTGCTAAAGTAGACAATATTCACTGCTCTCCCTTCATCTACTGAGCCAGTCTTCTCGTCATGGAAGGCTATAAGGTCAGTCAGGCATACATAGTTTCCCCTTCAGAGATTCACACTGACTATTCCCTATCACCTTCTTGCCCTCCATAAATTCAGAAACTGTTTCTATATTGGTTGTTTCATCATTTTTGTAAGGTGAGACTGACCAGACTGCAGTTTCCTGGATAATCTTTCTTGCTCTTTCTGAAAAGAGGGCATTTTCTTTCTTCCAGTCATCAGGGACCTCCCTTGATCCTATGGGCTTCCAAAGATTATCAAGGGTGGGCTTACAATTGTATCAGCCAGCTTCCCCAGCTCTTGTGGGTATCCTCATCCCAGTCTTCTGTGGGTTCAGTTGTTTTAGGTCATCTCTAATCTGCACTGAGGATAAGCCTTTCTTACCCCAGACTTTGCCACTGTTTTCAGGGTCTTGAAATTGTTGTAGTAACGTACACCCATAACAATTGAGATGAAGAAGGTATTGAATTTCTCTGCCTTCTGCTTCACCAGGGATAATTTTAAATTATTGAGGTTTAGTTATGAACTGTGTTTTATTGCACACAGTGCAGATAATATCACACAAAATTTATAAAATAATATTTGTTCACTTCAGTTGCAAAATATGGTAGATCATAGACTTAAATATTGTTGTTTTGGGAGCTGTTGTATGGAACATACTGATTTTAAAAAACCATAAAAACCTAAGTTACAGAATTCCATATGAAAATATTTTCCCCATCGTATAGTAAAATAAGAACACTGACCTGTTTAATCAGTAAAATGTGTCCAAAAGTGTTGCTTATTTATTCAATTTCTCCAATAATAGTCATTCATTTTATGGAGTTAGTACATATATTGCTGAGATAAAGGCAAGGTATGGTATTGTTATTGTCTGCTTGGATATGTTTCTACTTAGGTCTCAAACATTTTTGAGTATAATTCTTCCAAGATAATAAGGTTTGATTTTATGCAACCTAGTTTTAGATGTCTGCTAGGTAAACAGCTTTATTTGAGAAGTCATTTAGATTCCTTTCAGAATCTTTAGAGTAAAAGTATACTTATGGATCACAATTTACCTTAGATGTATTAAATTTTTCCATTAGAATGAACAACTTAATGAAAAATATTGATTAATAATAAAATTGCTAAAAATCTTCTTTTTGGCATATAAATATGATATTTTCCTGTTATTACAAAAAAATCATGGGGTAATAAGGGAATGTGCACTATTACAAACAAAGGAATATAATATTAGCATGCAATTCAATTCTGAGATGAAAAACTCAACAGCTAAATTCTTTCAAATTTTTCTCTCTTTTTCCTTTTTGACAATGCTAACAAGACAAACTTACAGTTTCAATTTGTCTAGTTTCTGGGTTATTGCTCAAATGCTAGCCCTTCTTTGGCTTTTGTCTACAGTGAATAAAGTTAACCTACTGCAAAACCAACGGTAATAAAGCACGTTACAATATTTTAGGTTTCATGTCATTGCTGGAGATCTTTCTGTAAAACAAGTTTGGGTTTTCTTCTGTGTGAATTATCCAGGTTTTTGTGTAGTTTTTTACATGTTTTTCTTCTCTGTGAATTATCCAGGTTTTTGTGTAGTTTTTTACATGTTTTTCTTCAGACAAAGGAATTTGAAAATACATGGAGATGAATAGTCTTGGATCATGGAAAGTGAAATTAGGATGGAAAGTTTAGGAAGGAACAATAGAAATGTCTAAGACCTTATTTTAAGAAGTCTGTTCTCTAAAGTTTTAAAAGGAAAAGAGAGAGAGTGAAGGAACAAAAGTTTTTATGTTTTGGGCCCCAATATGAGAAAATGAACATCAGGAACGAAACTATTTCCTGTGGAAATATAATGATTTCTTATAGTTATTGTTATAATATATGTATTTGTGTGCGTGTGCATATTTGACTTAGAACTGTGTCATCTACTACACAATATAGTTTTTAAAATATTTTGAGTATCAGTCAAGTGGCTGTGTGTGGGTGTTCATTATATTTGCCTGTTGCGGTAATAATGGGAAATTTAGAGAAGTTGTTTTTCCTTTTCATTATTCTCATATCTTGCTTAAGCTTAGAGGAATATCTTTTCTGTTTGCAAAAGGTTGAGAAATGCACAGATGAGGAAATGAATGTCACAGGAAATCACAAGCAAGTCTCCCAGTTACAAGACTGATACCCTGATAAGAGGTGGGAATTATTTCTTCAGGATCTTTTCATTATAACAATGGAATTCATGTTTAAGGACATTTCAAATAGCTGTAGACTGAGATCACTGTCTAGTGGCTAAGTGTATAAACAAAAAGTAGTCCATATCTTTGATTTTGCCACCATTTAGGAGAGAATTTTATTTTGGCGTTACAAAGAGATTTATTAGTTTAACATGATTTCAGTAATAGCATGCTAATAAAAAATGAGGCATCAAAAACCATGAAAATGCCATTTTTCCTTATAAAAGTCATATAGGGAATATACTACAAAGCTCGTTGTCCTTTACTGTACAATATTATTTTGTATTTATTGCATTTTTACTTGATATATTTAATGTGTTCAATTTATCTAATAAAATCATAATAGACCTATTAACATATTTTAAATAACTAATAAATGTTTAAAACCTTTAATGATATCTGATGATATCTGCTATTTTTATTCAATCTATTCTGGCATTGGGGAAACAGTCACTATAACCAAATTAATCTGCAAATGAGGCCACAGACTAGATAATCTGAAATCACACATTCCTTGTCAGCTTTCTTAATAGTTCTAAAATGTAGATAAGCCTTCTGGCAGTGTCATATTTGCTCCTTTCTTGTTAGATTTGCTCATGTACTGGACATTCAAGGATGTTGCAAGATCCAATACAATTTCTCTGAAGGACAAACTTTTTATTGGAAGAAAATGCTTCTTTGGATATTTTTCTTAGTCACCAGGGAGCTGGATGCTGGAGAGGCCAACATTTGTCTTTAAATCGTCTAAAGTCCATTCTGCAAAAACAAATGGGACATACATTAGAATTCAGGTGAGGTACTTTTAATGCACTTATAACTTTCACAGTTATATTTAATTAACAATGGGCACTACAGAAGTGCATATTTCCGATTTCCAGGTGTCTAACAACTAAGACCAGTTAAAATCCTAATACAATCATTATGTTATTTAACAATGTATATAAATATCCAGAACCTTTTAATTTTAATTTAGCACATTTCAGGGTTTTATCCAATCTGTTTTTAAATGCCTTATCTCTATGCTATGTTTGAGGCTGATTCCCAAATCTGAAGCCAAGTCTCTGATATTCAGGACCCTGCAGCTCAACTTTCTAATAATTTTTTTTTGCCAGTGTGTGTCTGTGCATTTCAGGGATTGATTTACTGATTTACTCCTGTCTGCACAGGTAGCAGCATTCTTGTTTTCAAAGTTGCTGCACCCCAGATGAGCAAGACAGAAATTGTGTCTTTTCAGGGAGTTATTTATTTATTTATTTTTGAAATTGGTTATTTCCAAGGTAGCAACTTTCTGCTGTGTGTGCATGAGTGTGAGATTCCTCTTGGTTTCCCCTTCCTCTAGTTTAAGTCTCAGATTTTTCTCTCCTGCCTTTGTAAAAGAAAGTTATAGGACATTGTGTTATTTATTTACACCTGAGACGCATGGAGTCATCTTCATTCCAAACTAAATTATTGTATTAATTGTAAAAGCTGTTTCTAAGTTGATTGCGAAATGATTGTTTGATACATCAGCTATATATCTGGCTTGACTGCAAGTTGACACTAAGCAGAGTAAGTGTTTCTTGATTTTTTTACTTTATATTGGTAATTCCTTTGTAAAGTCATAACTGACGTAGGTGATATAAAAATGCAGTGACGAGACTGTTATTACAAGTTGAGTTTGGAAGAAGACTGCCAAACCAAATTCTCTTAAATTGTCAATGCAGTATCAAAGGGCGTGCATTCCGACACTGATAAGACATGACAACAAATAAACCTGAACTAACAGTCAACAACTGTCAAGCATTAACCAATTTTTTATTTCATTAGTTAGGTGATAGCATACCTAAAATATTACCATTGTCATTGTATTGCACTAGGTACGAGAATTATTCTGTGTTCTGAAGAAACTTCCTTTCAATAAAAAAACTAGTAATCATGCAGAAATGTTTCTTTCCATTAATAGTAATGCACAAGCTCAGTTGCCTTGGTACCATTAGTCAGTAAAGAATCCAAAAAACCAATCCTTTTTCCATGTGTTATTAGCTATATTAATATATATCAAAGAGTTATATCAGTGTTTAATTTTTTGTCATGGACCAAATCTGTTTGAATAACAAAACAAAATATTTTGTGTTGCTTGACTGGATTCCAAATAGCTGTTCAGCTTGACGGTATCCATTATCTTTATAATTACGAAGTTTATTTTTCCCAACTCAGTGCAGAAGAAAATCTAAACAATATGACTTATGTTAGGAATTGTAACTTGCAACAACAAAACATATCAACAAAAGAATATGTTGAACTTCCCCTTTCATAGGGTTTCCAGACAGAAACAGCTTTCAACTTTCTCAGCCTGCTCCTGGAATACCTTTAGTCATAAATTTCCAAGAAAATCTGGCTTTTCTGAAAACTTACTTCTAGAAGAATTATTTGTAAAGATGAGAGAGGATTTGAATTACTCAGGAGTAACTCATCTTTAAGGATAAGTTGAGTTATTTAGTGAACAGGAAAAATGAATTCTTAATCATGAAGAGCAGTGTGGGAGCTAACATGATGATATTTGTGGGAGACAGATCTAAGGAGGAGGAATTCTAATTGCCAGATGGTAAGATATTAGCATATTCCATTGGCTTTTTATGTCATAATGTGGTTTAACACTGCTCCTAATTCTACTTCCTACAGTTTATTTCATTAGAACCCAATCCCATTTTAAGTGCTGCTCAATGTTACAGATGGGACGTTGTCTAAGGGTGTGCCAGTAGTAACAATACTGCTAGTTCTTTCTTAAAAACAGTCTTTTCTGAAGAATATTAACAAATTGAGGTGTTTGAGCAAGCATAAAAAATGTCAAAGTGAATATCTTAAATTTTAAAACTAATATACATGTTAGATATTGCCTATGGTGATTTTTTAATTTTGTTTTGTTTTGTTTTGTTTCTGTTTTCTGGGGTTTTTTTCTTAAGTTATTATGCTCTACACATCTATTTATTACTGATTTTCTCATTTTTCAAAGTAGTGAGAATCCAAGAAATTTTCCTTAATTCTGCTCTCAAGTTTGTAGAGTCTATGCATATATGGGAATATATATTGTGATATATATATATTCTGCACCACGGACAAATTGCTAGTTTTCTTAACGAACACATTGCTCTCTCAAAGAGTAATTATGTATTTGTCACTATCTCCTTCCATTGTCAGTCTCTATTAAGTGCTCCCTACAGGCCCATCGAACACGGGCTCTCTGTGAAATGAAGCATTGCAGTCAGGCAGTTTGAAAACAAGTATTACCACCCTGGCAGATGGAACATCAGTAATTTGGTACTAATCAGCTCAACTGGTTTTACATAGTTTCTGCCTTTAATGTTCTGCGCCTTCATTTTATGTTATTTACATCTGACTTGAGTGCAGCTTCAAAGGCTGGCAGCTATCAGTAGCCGACTGGAAATATCTTGCTATGATTAGATCCACCTTGTAAAGCACTCTCACGATTGGGTGGCCAGGAGGATTCAGATTTTGCTACACACCTGTAAAATTACTTTCCTTATGCTACGCTGAACTGTGATTAGGTAGATAAAGGGCAGTTTGCTGTTGCAGACCACCAAGCAACCATGCTGTTATCCTGTCAACTTGCAGTGCTGGGAAGACAGATGAAGACAAATGGTATATTGCTGAGCCACCTTTCCCCAGGCAGAAGTGAATGAAATGTCAAAATTAGGGTCTTTTCTGGACTATGCCAGCTGCTATCTTTTCCTCACAGCATCAGTTACTACTACTGTTTGAATTATGATTAATATCACCATCTTCTTGTCAAAGCTGTTAAAATTTGCCTTTCATAAAGGGCTATGAAGCAATTCAGGGAAGTAAAGACTTTGCATTAGTTTCTTCAATTTTTTGTTGGTTTTTTTTTTTTTTTTACCTCAATAATGCAAAGTGTATTGTACCAGCTGATGTGTTTGCCTTTAACAGACAGGTATACCTATTACACTACACTCACTTGTGCATACTGCTGGCATGGTATTAATTGAGAAAATATTGTCTTCTTGAAAGAACAGCACCATTTTAAAATTATTCATTCATACTTGCAAACTGAAAACTTGTGGAATGAATAAGTATATGTGTATATGTGTGTATCCGCCACAAAATACTTGTAACCCTATACAAAAATCTTTTTTAAAAAACTTTTCAACTTTCATACTGGAAATTAACAATGGAACCTGAAGAACTTTCAGCTTTTAGGTTTTGTATAGATACAGGCACAATGCCATTACCTGCTGAAATATTCTTCCCAGTCGTATTTTTCTATTTTTACCATATTAATAAGTCTATTTGCCTTGGTACATTTAGAGGAATTTAAACAGTTTATAGACATATAGAAGATAAGACTCAACAATTTTAGAAATGCGGGAAAGACCAGATATGCCTAATTTAGGCATTTGGATCTATGCTTTTAAATTATAGGTAAATTGCTAAGTCCCAGTACAGTAAATGAAAAGAGAAAGGAGTGTTTGAAGGTCTCCAGGGAGAATTTCTGAGCCTAAACTTAGATGTCTTCAAAGGTGGAATGTGGTCTTTGTGATGCTTTGATCCTGTGTGTGTATGTGTGTGTGTTTTATGTCTAGTAGAGATAAGGTCAATTTACTTCCATTCATACTGACTGTGGTCAAGGAGTTCCCTTGATAAAAGTGAAACTTAACTGTAGACTACTCGTTAGTATAAGAAAGGATATCAACAGGGGGCCACTTATGCTGCAGCTTCCCTTCATGACAGTGGGACTGGGTTTTGGCATTCAGCTTGTGATTTTGACTTTCACATATTTTTAGAAAAAAAGCCCTAAGAATGTTAAATGTGATGGTCTTAACAATCATAGCATCCTTTGATTGCTACCAGGCTATTAGGGTTTGCAAAATAGGACTCCAGTTCTTTTTGACATAACCAGAAAAAAATCTATAGAATGAAAGATAAGAGAAAAAATGCTAATATTTAAATAAGTATTTTGAAAAGAATTCCAGGAAAAGGAAAGTATAGTCCTTCTTATGGACAAATAACAAAACCTTTCTTCTGAGGATGTGGAAAGCAAGGGTTGAAGCCAAATCAAATACTAAAAATGTATGTGTTGAATATCAACCTTGAAATCTATCTGTCTGGTATCCATTCACTTGCTGTGCTAGAGATAAGATTGCATTATCAGGAAAGAAACAAAACAACAACAACAAAAACCATATAAACTTCACCTGTCCTTCAGGGAGCATTCTGAGTTTTGACTTCTTCAGGAAGCAGTTTGTATTCTGAGAAGCTGGGAAATTAAACAAACATCTATTCAATGGAATGTGAATTTGTTTATATGGCATCTGTGCCTCGTGGAGGGGTAATATGACTTTGGAAAGTAAATTGCCTGCTGTTTAGATGTCTTCTGATTTGGAAAGAAATGTTTTCCACAAGGCTGTTTTTAACAGGGAGGGTGCATGTTACAGCCATTCGTCAGATGAAATTCAGAAGTTAATTAAATTAGTTTTCAAGTGTGCCTGATAAGAGTGGTAATACTCCTATAATAAAAGTAGAATATAGGACAAGCATCTGAAAAGTGGCCTTCTCCTTTGTTGCACCAACTCTGCAGTGGGTAGAAGTTATTTAATCTTTTTTTTTTTCTTTCTCGGTAGAACTGCTTTTATTAAATTAGCTACAAAATCAGATGCTCTAATAAAGCCAGGTAAAAAGTCTGTACAAGACACTAATCCTGGATACTACCGTACCTTTCATTATATTCTACTGTTTTATTTCCCTTGCAAAGGCAAACAAACTGTTTCAGATCATTAGATAACTGCAATAATTTAGAATTAAATAGAAAGATACACAGTGATGGAAAATCTTTTCAAGCAAGCTGCTCATTCAAAGAACTTGTTAAAGACAAGAGACACAACAAAAAATGAGCCAGATATGCCTAATCTTTAAATTTTTGTGCTTTAAAATTTTTTTATCTGTGAAGATTTTTATATTAGCAGCTCTAAACCAGAAAAAAGCACTTGCTGTTCACACAAGATATGACAGTGGGAAGTTTTTTACTTTGTTATTTGGTATGCATCAGCTGTTAGGAATTTTGGTAGGAGTACTGAAGAATAGCAATGCTACTTTTTCAGTCAAGTAATGTGTATGTCGTGTCTATATGGTATCCTTCAGGGTCTTTTAAAGTGGGTAATTTTCTAGGGAAGCCCTGGAAGGAAAATATTTCTGGATTGTAGCAGGTTGATCACGAGAAGAATATAATTAATTTTGTATATCACAAAGGCACAAAAGAACCCTTATTGATAACTTTAGCTTCATGCTACAAGATTGCACACAGCATAAGTGATCCCTATCCTGTTACCAAACTTTCTCCTGTTTCTCCTGGCATTTTTTATACCTGTATTTTTGCTCACATGTGAACAGAAAATGGAAAAATTAAAAGCAATCCACTAGTTTATTTGGAGCAAAATTTAATAAGAAATATCTCAAGTAAGAAAAGAATTGCATCCAAGAAAAAAAACCCCAAACTTTACCATTATTATTTAAATACTTTATAATTACTACTATTATTTTATATTATTTTAATACTATTTTACTATTGACTGTACTTTATCTGCCTTAAAATCTCACAGTGTGTTCAGCAGGTATCAGAGACAAATTCCCTTGGAAAAAAGATGTTTTGCAGATTTTTCAAAAATAGTTAATAATGTGACAATGAGAAGAAAATTTAAAATGCAACAGCTGTAAAGCCAAGAGGTAGATGCAGAAATTTTAATAGCACTGTATATAGAAAGTAGAGAAAGTGGGAAGGTACACGGTAGCAGAAGAAAACCTGCTTAGTACTTGACATGTCATCCACTTTTCCTTCAAGAAGTGAGAAGTCAAATGAAAATGTAGCTATGAGAATTTTGTTTTCAATTTTTTTTATTTAGTTGCATGAAGATACCGATTTTTTCTAATTTATCTCAGTTATGCTGACTCAGACAGAGTTTTTAAGACCACTCAGTGATACCTTAATTGGTTTTTGTTTGAAGTAAAGGGTAAAACTCCTATCCAATCTGAAAGAAGCTGAGTTAAGTCAAGGGCAAATAACTAAAAAAATGCTTTTCTAATTTCTATAGTATGTTTTAGGGTATATAAGAATGTTCAAAAAGTACTAAAGTTTGGTTATAATCCAAATAATTTTCATTTTTGAAGAGAGACCATGAAGTGGTTGCATGGCACAGTTGCACTTGCTTAAAATAACAGTTTTGATGTACATTTTTTCTAGACTATTGATATAAATCTGAGTTAAAATCAAATAGATTTTTATATAATGGCATAAATCTTAAATTCTTAAACCCAGAATATAAATTCTTTTAAGATCAACATTGATCCTCTGTCAGTACTAAGACATTTTGTGTCTGACAGCCTTGCAACCTCCTGTAACTGATGGCATACAGTGACCACCTTGGTCAGCTTCAATGTCAATGTCTCCTGGTAGTTAAGGTGAGTTAAGAAAACCTACAAAAAGTAATTAGAAAATGTCAAGGGTAAGTGTCCCTGACACACACATAGTCTAATTCTCCTGCTGTGAAAGATATTGTTGTGGAGTCCAATGAGTAGCCTCATTAATGCTACTAATTATCTCCTGCTGTTTTGAAATGTGTATTAATTTTTTTAAAAGTTTGTTTAGCTAGGAATCTGTCAAAAGTCACCAGTAGCATAACAAGGTCTCTAAGTAGATAAAGAAGCCTATTGTAACATGAAGTCACATTCAGACACAGTGATGTTCTTCCATTCCCATTTATATCCAAGGAAAAGTCCACTCAAAACCAGCAGTAGGGTGTTTATACTGTTATTTATTCAGGTGTACCAAAGACATGGAATCTAAGTAAAGCAAAGTTTTCAATTATTTTAGACCTGTCTTTATTTTGGTAAGATGTTGATGGCTCAGATGAAGAAAAGGCAAATAAGTCTAGGGAAAAAAAAAAAAGGTACAGATATTACGAATCTGATTTTTTAGCATTGATCTCAAACTGAAAAATATTTTAAAAGATTCAAAATGTGCTCAAGGATCTATAATTTTGTTCCCAGAAAATCAATAAAAACAAGAAACTTTTCTAGTGATCCTCAAATGTTCAATGACTGTTGATGGTTTTGATACCTTTATTCATTATTGAGGTTATTTTTAGAATGGGAGTTTATATATTTATATAAAAAGTAGATTTATTGTCATTTGGAGTTATCAAAGACATACAGAGAGTACAGTCACTGGAGTAACATATTTAGATACAGCAAATATATGGAGATCAAAACCATAAATGCAACAAAACAAAGTGAAAAGTATTTTTGCTTTCATTTGAATGCCCAGAGACTCCTTGTGAAAGGAACCAACATGGTTTGGGGAGAAAGACATGGCTTTCTCTGCAGAGGCTGGAGGGTTCTGATTTTATTTCGTGGCAGGGAAATGCATTGGTTCTGCTCACGGGAGTATTTCTTTGGGGAGTTTTA
Organism: Falcunculus frontatus; assembly: GCA_013398115.1. Taxonomy (NCBI): domain Eukaryota; kingdom Metazoa; phylum Chordata; class Aves; order Passeriformes; genus Falcunculus; species Falcunculus frontatus. The sequence goes on from VZRV01009049.1 coordinate 1,970,268, forward strand.
ATTTATGTATGTGTGGGCATGGTGCTTCCAAGACTTCCTAAAGATGGAGTTTTTCCTACATCTTAGGCTGTGGAGTTGAGGAAAGGTACAGGTTGAAAGTCTGGAAGATCATCTTATTTTATCTAGTACAGCACAGTGACTGTCTAACAGAGTATATACATGCAAGTCTAGTTTTGAGAAATAGAGGGCTTTGCCCAAAATCACTGTAGTCTATATCTGAGATATAAATTACATATGTACATAGGCAGGAGATTAATTACATTTTCTCTTACCAATTATTATTAATCTAGTTGCCATATTTCAATTTATATCCAAAATTTGAAATAGAAATTCTGTTATTTCATATTCTAAATATTTTCTAAGTTATGGAGGCAAAGAAACACGTTTCAAACAGCTTTGTCTATGTGTAACAAGAATGAGCACTAAACTTTCTCCCTGACTGGTTAATCTTCCTTTCCAGGCATTGTTATGTCAACAAAACTCTACCAGGAAGATCAGGGCCTTGAGTAGAAGTTCAAACTTTTTTACTTTCACCCATCTTCTGTTCATTACATAGACCAATATGTATATATTTATCCAAGGCATTATATGGGTTTCAAGCTTTCTGCCAGATCTACCCTTCATGATGCATGGGAGAGCTTGAAAGAAAACAGAAAATGATGTAACTTTTACAAAATATTCTCACAGCCTCCAGCAATTTCCAATTAAGGAACATCTTGCACCAGAGAAAAAGATAAGAAAAAATTCTTCTGGTGCCACAATGAGAGAAAAGGGATTGACAAGAACTAGCAATTATGTCTGAAGCAGCCTTGATGTTCATTTACTTTGATAGTGAACAAAGTGTACCAGTTATAATCTGTATATAAAGGAGAAAGTCTAAATCACCCAGTACTGGAATGGTGCACATATTTGTAGTAGCAGCTGTTTTTCTGTATTGAAATACTGTAGCTGTAATGGTTATTAGACATTGATATCCCCACACCATAACCTATCACACAAGTTTTTTCATGATTAAAATTAAGAACACTATTTCCTAATTCCTTATATTGATATTGCAATTATTGCTTTTAAAAAATAGGAAATGCAAAATGCCCTTACATTCTGTAATAGCTTGAGAGGATCAAAATAAAATCATCCTGTCTTTACTCTGTATAGTGTATTGTAAAGCTTTTTAAATCAGTGGGATTTTAATATAGATGTGTATTTTAAACATGATGAAAATTCGTTTTCAAGTTTCTTTAGGCTATATTGGAATGTAAGATACAGTAGAATTGAGGTTTTCTTAGATGTGGGCCTACTTCAAAGAGCAATATCTGCACTGCAGTTTTAAACAAAAATTGAATCTGACAATTGCCTGAAACATTCAGAGACATTCTGGCAAGAGATACAGAATTTCAAAAAATACCTGACTTTCTGCCAAAGCCCAAAGAGAGATGAGTGAGTCTATTCTGAATGACAAATTGACAAGAAAAATCGAGTCAACTGGTTAGGACAAGATACTTATTAACTTCGCCCTTCTTTGGAGCATTTTGTTTTGACATCACCTATATGAAGTATGCATGACCAAGGGAAAAGTAATATCACTCTCCAAATTGTTATTCCCACTTACCAAATTAGAAAATGTGATATATTATCTTCACTTCATCATTATGATGATGAAACATATGTAGGTTTCCAGTGTTCTTTGGTGTCTTTTAGTGAGATGTCCTATAGACCTATAAGGTATTGCCTTTGGCCAAAATTATAATAAAATAGTTTGACAAAATAATTTCTTTAAACTCCAAGCTGTTAATAAGACTAGCAAAATTAACTATGAACTGTGTTTAGTGAACTTTCTAGCACTACACCTAATAGTTCACTCACAAATACTCAACTTCTACAAAGTACTGATGAATGGTCTCTTTAAATTGTGACATCCTTTTTCTTTTCTGTTTTTTTTTTCCTCAGTCTTTTGGAATGGAAGATAGAAAAGTACTTATCTGACATAACTTCTCTTCTTTCCTAATTAACTTATGAAGAAGTGTACTTAAGATAGAGATTTAAATACATGAGACACTATGTTTTACAGTTTCACTGACAAAAACTTCTCCTGTTGAAGGGTCTTGTTATTTAAGTCTTAGTTATATTTGGTTGAAATAAAAGAAGTAGCTAAGAGTTGCTGATGTGATTCTTTATTAATAGTTGACATCTGTATTATTCGTCATGAGCTTCATATTTAAAACTATTTTTAATCCTTCTCTGTTTTCTCCTACCCTCTTCCTGATTCTTATTGGTTTTCTTCAAGAACTTTATCCTGTAATAAGTAGTTGGTCAGAACTAAAATTTTCTGAATTTAAATTTCTGCAGAAATATGATCCTAAGTCAGTATTTTCACATTCACCCTGAAATAAGTAGTCAAGCCAGGAGTTGTAGCTTTAAGGACCCACAAGCAGGTGACTTTAATCTCAAGATTTTCTTTACAATGTAACTACAGAAAATACCAACTAAAGATACTAGACGGACGGCTATTGTTGATTTCTGCCATCATTAACGCTGGATTTGTATTGCATTCTAAATCTTGAAATTACACACCTAGTAATCCCGTTTAACTACGACTTCTCAAAGTTTTAAGTTTAATTTTTCATCTTTCATCCACTCTCAGTATTATACCTTCTGTTAGGTTTGCATAAAGTGAGAGCCTTTCAAGCCCATTGTTGTCTCTCACTATCATACTTATACTGTCCAGAACAAACTACTAACAACTAAAATGAGCCCTCTGCACTAGTGAGAAAGTTTGATGTTAGAGTATGTCGGTTAACCAGACAGACGTATCACTATGTTGTTGAACTCTACATAACCTGTTTTCCTCTCCAGTTTTTCACTGGTATGCTACTTGTACATTTTTATGTGCAATTTAAATATACTGTGTTCTCAAAACAGAAATGTGTTTAATTCAAATTGTCTTGGTATGCATTTTGAATATATAAATGTGTATGTATTCAATAATCTCTGTATGGAACTAAGTCAGGCATTTGAATTCTGTTCCTAATTGCAGGTGAGCTTGACTCAGCCAGGTTTCTAGATCTGATTTTTTCTTGTATTTATGATCCAGCTTAACCAGTCTACTCAGGATTTTCCTTTGAAAGCTTATCTGCAAAACAAAACCAAATTCTCCTTCAACACAAATATTATTATTCATTTGTTTGTTAAGATGAGGTAAATGAGAAGTAAACAATACAAAGAATATTTGGAAGAGAAAGCTCTAAACAGTCAGGAAAACCCGGGTTAGTAATTCTTTCTACAACACTGCTCACTGTGTCCATTCTTACTAGTGACTTTCCTAAATTGTCCAAAACCCCTGTTGTTTTCTGAAGATACATGTATTTTATTACAGCAATTTTCTCTATTCTCTCCATATTTTGAATCAGAGTAGGGGAAAAATATAATCCTGAAGCAAAATTATCATGAGAAACATAATTTCTATACCCCTTTTGAGCATTCCTCTGTGACTGTATCAGTTTTCCAGTCATCATGTCAGCCTGTCTCTCAGTTCCTTAAATATTTCTGTGTAAATTATCTCTTGAAAGCACAATGTTAAGACAATTTTAAAAGGTTTGAGCTGTTTCTATAAAGTAGAGCATGCAGCTTTGGAGCACATAGCAGCTTTTTCAGTTGCATTAAACCATTCAAGGTGTGGCTGAGTAGAGTAAAATGACTGTGTTCCACAGCGGTTCCTAGTAGTGAATGAGGAGAGATCTTTCCTAGGAACTGCGTGCTAAAGAAATACTGCAAATACAGATTATGTAGATGGAAGAGTGACAACTAGCTTAGTAATTGGGTAGCATCATGAATCAAAATGCATCTGTCACAGATTTTCTAGGTGAAAGTTCTGGGCAGATCCAAAGCTGGCACTAATCACAGAATATTAATTATTTTCAAGGCATTAAAAAGCAATGAGAGGAATTCAGGAACCCAAATTTAAAGATGACAGGAGAATGAAATAAATTATTTTATATCTGTCTTATCAGTCAACCTCTCCTATAAGTCTCAAGGACAGAAAGATATCAAATGGTATAATAAAATTCAATTGCAATTGCAATTGCAGATGCAATGAAAAATTAAGTTTGAGAACTTTAAATGGACTCTGTACTTTAGAACATCATGTGGTGCCTGTAGATTAATAATGAATATTTTACATGTTCACGTCATAAAGTTTCTCTAAAAACCAAAAGTCTAGTGACTGAGTAGAGACTGTTAATTTGCTGCTGTTGTATGTGCCGAGAAAACAGCCAAGGACTCTTGATGCATGTACATTTATACGAGGGAATGTGCACTGATGTCTTGCAAGGACCTTCAAGGTATAATGTAATTCCTATATAAAAGAGGGTTTTGGGTGGATCTTTAAAAACTATTTTATGCTAATAGATTCTTTTATGGGTAAAGACAAAAGATTGTGAGATGATAGAAAGAATGCCAGGGGAACACAATTAAAAAATTGAAAATGGAGAGTGAGAATCTGGCAGTGAAAACTTTCAGGGATTAGTTGAATTAGTTGTACATATCTCAGAGTAGTGACATTTTCTGTTTGTAATTAGTGATGGTTTTATAGTGATGGTGCAACAAATATCCAGAGTGTATTCATTGCCTTTGTAGAACTATGTGAAGTCGGGAAAAAACAGGAAAATAATAAAAAATTTCCATGGGAATCCTGAGGATTTCTATGTGACATGATATTTGACGCATAACTTTGATCAAGTGCTTTCTGAATGTACCAAGCAGCGTCTTTTCTACAGTCTTTTTCTCTGACAGTAAGACTGCTGAAGCATTTCTGACAACAAAACTAATCAAAAGCCCCTGAAAATGTGTTATTAGTCTAAAAAAGTCTAAAAGTGCAAAGATTAGGTGTACAAAATTGCTAAGCATTTCAGTCTCACTGTCCACGGTTTTTAGTAGTAGGCAATATGGTTACACTGTGCCTATCAGAAAAAAAAAATCTAAATTATCTAAAGGAAAGTTGCGGTATTAAGAGTATTAAATATTAAATGATGTTTACATTACTTTGGAAAAATTATGTGCTTAAATAAACACCATAATTTTTAAAAATATGCTAGCTAGGTGTTAGGGAATTTGCAGCTCTTGGGTGCTCAGCAAATTAAGAATTTGCATGTCTTAGCAGCTTCTTTGCATAGGTTCTTTGGATAAAATTGAAAATTTACAACAAGTCTTCTTTGGTTAATTCTGTAAGAAAGTGCATCCTTATACCTGGTACTTACTATGACAGTAGAATTTTAGTTTTATATCTGGCTGGTAACAAAATCTTCATGAAGATTTTAGAAAGTTTAATAAATCACAAGTTAAGCTACATTTTTCTGCCATTTCCGGTCTGTTTCAGTAAAGTCCATACATTTCATAGTAAGGTACTGGGCTTCTGCATTTTTAAGTGAAAAAACTGAGAATATAATTCACTTTGAAATTTCTTGAAACATATTCAGAGTTAATAGGGAAGACTGTTTCTGAGTCCTAGCATAGAAACCATGTTTGAACCCAAAGCTATTCTCTTCTGTTGATCACTTTTAACCACTATATATTGCTTGTAAAGGTAATGCATTAATTAAAAAGCTCTCTTAATTTATTAATCACGATGGAAATTGACAATCTATAGTCCTTCAAGGAAATACTGATTGAAAATATAAAATAATACTAGAATATAGAGTTTGCAGTCTACTAGTGTACTGGGACCTCTACAAACTCAGATTTAAATCACTTGGATAATTAAATATCAGACACCAACCTCTCTCAGAAAGAACTTATTTTCCAAGTACTGTAAATAAATACTTGAGCAAGTAGCTATTCCTAATTTCTAACTAGTCAGGCCTTTTGGCAGAGGTAGTTCAGACAACATGGCTATTTAGATGTCATTTCTCCTTAGTGCATTTTGCAGCTCTGGGGCACTTTCGCTGTGGTCAGCATGTTGGCTTGCATGCAATCTTGATAATCTGAACCTTGAAGCCAGCTAAACTCAAAGGATGTCAGGGCATCATATTCATTAGTTAGATCTTATAACCATGGTTTACAGCCATGATCCATTATTAAAGGCCTGCTCACAAAAACTAGTTTGCTACAAATCAGAGGGTATGTTACTCTTTATTTAAAAATGCATGGTCCAAAGTCATCACTAATGCATTGAAATTTGGTTTATCCAAATGTTTTTTGGATCCAATGTTTGCCACAGGTTAATCCTTTTGGTTTATTCAGGTTGGTCAGATGTTCAGAAAGCTTCCAGACAAAAGTAAGGACACTAATATCCCACTGTTTAGGCTAGCGATATTTAAGTACAGTTCTATCAAATATATGTGGCTATGTTTGCCATTTCCATTTCAAACAGAGTTGCTTGCTATACATAATAAGATGGAATCAAAATTTGGTTTACATTCTGAATTGCTTTATTGCATTTAGGGCTGAGCAATGCCTCAGTTCTAAGGTCATCAGGTTAGATCTTAGTAGCTATGTTTAAAAAAGAACATATATGTGTCTGAGAGGACCTTTTTTTTTTAATACTGTGATATGCAGCTAAAAAGAATAAACAGAAAAAGGGGGAAAATTAGAGCTGAAAAAATGGACGATCAAAAAGATTGGGCACGTGTTAAATAAAAGGTATGTGCAGGAACATGAGGATTGATTCATCACCCAAAGTATCAAAATCAAGCTTAGAGCTTTCAGTATCTTCCAGGTAGTATACCTAGAGAGGATTTTTTGTCTTTTCCCTGTAGACACTTTTTCTGCTTCTCTCTTTGAAAGAGGCACTTCCTACCAATGTCTTAACTTCCACTTACCTCTCCTCCACAGAGCCCTCCATCCTTGCTGCTTAATGAGTGTACTTTCTTCCATGTCTTGAAATCATGGTGAAATTACAGTTTTCTTATAGTCTGTTTTTTTTTTTTGTGCAGAAGTCCTTCAAAATTACTGTTGGTTTATTTCTAAAGTGTTGGAAATTATGGAAGTGATTATAAGTTCTAGTTTTAATTTAATGTGAAATGTGTTACTTTCATTTTGACATAGACATGTCCAATGTCTACCATGTTCTATTTGCTTCCAATATGATATGTAACTATGTGTGGTTTTGTGTCAATGTCTATTTACTTATTTATGAATAATTATGTTGGTTAACTTTTTAAATTCATTTTATAATTTTTATTTAAGTTGAACAAATAATTATCTTATTTTAAGGTGAACTTTTAACAGAAGTTCAGAATTTCTCTCTGTAGAAGTAAAATTTTGCCTGAAAAGCAGGGATCTACAATTAATCGGACATGAAAATTTGGGTGTCCTTTTTCCTCACTCTTCCCTACAGTTAGGTTCTGGCACCAAAGCACAAATACTAGACAAAATTAAAAATCAGGAAATTTATGTATTAGGGAGCTGTTTCATAGTCTGTGTGTTTAACAAATAGAGATAATATATTTTAAAGCGCTGCATCTCTTGACCCACTGCACAAATTCTTCATCATGGGAACAGTTGACTCAAGATGTCTATATGTCTATTAGGTTTGTTGGGTTTTTGCTGGTTTTTTTTTCCAACAGATCAAATCCTTATTCTTTGAACATTCATTAATATGGCAAGCTTCTCTTTAGTTTAAATGTAATGTTATTGGGTTCTGTCTTCTTTGTCTGGTGTATGAATGCATGTATTTGTTTTTAATTGTGCACTTTTCCTGTTGAATTTACAGTGCTTGTATTTCCACTTGATCTGACCCCAGCTCAGAAGAAGTGATATTGATGGTTGTCAGTTCATGTTGGTCTCACAATACAAACATCTTCAGACAAAGAAATTGCTGCATAGAGTAGGATTTGTGTTTGGGTTTTTTTACTCAGGAAAGTATACGGGTACCAGAATATGCATTTCTTATTAGAAATAAATAGAATGGTGAAGCTGAGAAATATTCTTGTCTTCTGGGCAGAGCTGCAAGAGGCAGAGCTGCATTGGCTAGGATGCATGCGACTTTTACACAAGAACTTAGTGCATGCACTGCTACCACCAACTCATTCTGGAGGTAAGATATCCCACATGCCTGTCCTTCCTTACCTAGGGGCTCAAAGCTATGGCTCTGAGGAGGTCATCAATGCACCATGACAGATAAAGGTAGAGGTGAAAGTAAACTTTAACTGGAACTGGAAAACACTGGAGAATGTTATTTTCCCTCTGAAAAGCCACAGGCTTGCAGTCAAACCACGGTTATCACCTTTCTGGTAGCTGGCACCCTGATCAGAGCCAAAACATGCCTTTCATTCACCAGAGGCCACGTTGATTTCCAGGCTCCCAGGCATCTAACACACACTTGTGGAATCCATCTGCAACAGGTGGCTGAAAGTCAGCTTTTGCACAACCTAAATTGGAGCTGCCAGGTTCCTCTTTTTATTTTTATTTTTTTTTTTGATCTAACTTATTAATTGAGAGAAAGAAGTATTTTAATCGTATTGTAAAAAAAGAAGATAAGTAGTGTTCTGAAGTACAATTCTATAAGTCATTGTCTCCGGGGAGCAATTTAAATTTTAACTGCAGCAAAGTGTAAAGATCCTCTTACTGACTTTCTACTCTCTGGACTTCAGTGTGATCAAATAAAAGTAGCAGCAGGCTGCTCCAGGTAGCAATAAAATTTAAATGCTCAAAATTTAGGAAATAAGTTCAAGGACTCAAGACTAGTAAGTACTATAAAGATGAAGAAGTTAACTGTTTTAGAGGTAGTATTGCAGTAAGAAAAGTAACCTGTAAAACTTCTAATGGAGAAAGTCAGCATGGATTAGGATGAAGAGAGGAATGGTGTAAGAACATGATGGGACTCTGCAAATACTACTGCCTTGAAATATGTAAAGAAAGAGAAAAAGTAGTGGCTTCAGTGTCTTCTCCAGTGCTGCCAGTTCTCACTATTTTAAATGCAAGTCCCTTGTTCTGGGTTTGAAAGCTTTAATAATTAAGTTCCATCTAAAACTGCCCACAAAACCCTAGGGCTCAAGTAAGAATAACACATAAACATAACCAGAAGGTTGATGTCTCAACATTTAGTACGATAGCAGAAATGTTAGTTGTTAGAGCTTAAAAATGCTTGTACATTAAAAGTATTGTGAAATGTTGGTCTTGTGCTTCTATAAGAACTTTTGTGCTTACATGGAACTTAAAAAAATATAATCCATTTTGTGACACACATTGTCATATTTTTTATGAAACCTAGGTCTCATACATGAATATGCATGCTTAATTACAAGTTCAAGGAAATTTTCACACACCCAAACTGGTATTTAAATATTCAGCAACATGGGTGCAGCATATCGGTTCTGTGTGATGCAGACTCGAAAAAGATGTTGAAAGCTTTAAAAGCAGGGAAGAAAACCCCAACAAAACAAAAACCCTCCTGATTTTTATATTCATGAAATCAAGATAATTGATATATTCTACATATTTTTTAATAGGTACTTTGGTCCTTATTCTAAGAAATTAAATTAAACGAGTATCAATACTGTTATTGAATTTTTTTCTACCTATAAAATAAACTGAAGGTAGTGAATAGGTGAGAAGGGGTATAAGGTCAGGGAAGAGAGGAGAGGCGTTTGTAGAGCAGTCAAGAGGAAAATCCCACACTCTTCAGTTTCCAAGTTACACTAAAAATCTTCTCAACTGCTCTTCATCTTTTTCTGATATCCATTTCCAGCTGTAGTTATTAGGCCTCTAAAAAACCTTTTCTTTGTGTCTTAAAATGATTTGTAGCAACTTTGGGACAGTATAGACATATATAGAGAATAAATTTCTTAAAAGAAAGTAAATACTTATATACATACTTCGGAAAAAATGGAAATTATTTTTCACAGAATACGACAAATATAGTGTTTGAAGTAGACACTGAAAATGAAAGTACAAAATATTTTTGCTTTGCAATACTCCAATTTTCCATTTAAAACATAGCATTTTATTTGCCTTGTTATATTGTTGAAACTTGAGTTAAAAGGGTTCTTGAAACTTCCATGGTATTATTTCTCTGCATTTTCATAAAGAGGAGAATAATATTACATTACAGGTAATAATATGTATGCTAAAAAAGTATTTTTAACACACTCCTGTGCTGCCTAAATGTTCAAATTTATTTTCTGTTACATTTTGTTAAGTTTAGCTGGAATTTGAGATGGACTTACAAATCCCCAGGGGTGTTTTGTCCAAAGACGTTTATTTTCCTTTCTCTGCGTATCTACAATTGTTATTATGATGCTGTCTGATGAATTTTTGTAGACTGACACTGGCTTGGTTGAATGTGTTGGAGGGAAAGTCACGACATATTTTTCCTTTATACCTGGTCAATTGAAGCAATCGCCTGTAATTACAATGCTCAACCAAAAGCAAAAACAAGCTCCAGTGACTCCCTTAGGTAAAGATGGCTACGTATTCTTTGTTGTTTTCCAGCCTGATAGAAAAATAATAACACATTTGATACGTCTCTAAAGACACTGTAACTCAAAAATTTCAAATTTTTTTTCCCTTTTTTTTTTTTTTTTTTTTTTTCTTATGTAATTGTGTGGGTCCAGGTCTTCAGGGAGATGACAAAGTTCCCTCTATCACTTAGGATTTTCTGGCCACAGCTGGACTAGGAATGCCCTTTTAAAAGATACTGATTGTTTGCACAGCATTTATTGTCTAGTTGCCATGTGGGCTCACTTCTCAAAACCACAGGACATTTAGTTTTGGAGGGTTTGTCTAATCAAGTAATCAATACCTACTTTTATATGAGGGCATCAGGCTTTGCTCTTTAACTGAATTATGTCTGGCTGATTAAAAGAGGTTTTGTACCTCTAGTTTTTTTTAGATAACCATTTTGTCCAGCATGTAGGGTGGATAGTGACACACAGAGAACCTCACACAAAGATGGATCTTATCAGCTGATGTAACACCTCTGTTTTGTGTGAGAGCAAAGACTATTTTCCTTGTACAGAGACTCCTACCAGGAGACAAAACTTGACCTATTCATTGCAAAGATCCGAGAAGACTTTTGTGGGTGAGTCATGGTCTTGGGTCCACTTAACCTCCTATCACTAAGATATGTTCAGGTCTCAGGCTGCATGGTGAACACGAAATATTGCTTCAGAGTGGAACTGAAGTGCTCAGCAGGGCTTCCTAATTCTGTCATTGCCTTGTTTTCTCTCCGTGCACAGGCTACGCACACCCAAATCCCGAGAAGAAAGATGTAAGCTTTTTCTTGGAGCACATCAAAATGCCCAACAACATGAACTTTTCAGGTGTCCTTTATCCTTTATCTTTAAAGGATCTTTAATATATATTTTGTATGTAATTTCACAAAGTGAAGCTTTCTGAGTGGCACCAAGTTCAGCTGTGTGGGACTGCAGAGAGAATGTGGTTTCTGGAGTGCCGGATTGGACTCAGAGGACTGTGCTGTTTGCAGTACAGGTGTAATTAGCAGCATGAACAGACTGTTGTCTTCGCTAAGCCTGGCCACAAGGAGCATCTGGGGCCCAGGGTCTGCCCAGGGGCATCACCAGAACTTGCTGGGCAAACAGGAATGATCTGGCTGTGGGAGAGATTTTAGACCGATGTGGTTTGATTGTGTTTACAGATCTCCTCTTCCAATACAACTTTCTTTTCTGGGCACTACATCTGAATCCTTAACATGGTCATGCTGCCCCAGTACATGTAGATTTTTGCAAAATAAGTCATATTTCTCCTTTTTTAGAATGAAGAGTGCCTGTGAATAACACACTGAAACTTCTTCAGAAGCAGCAAGTGACCTGACTGACACAAAAGAAAATATAACCTATAAGTTGACTTGCTCCTAAAGATTGCGTGGAGTCTGCATTAGAACTGATTGCTTATATTCTCCCTGACAATGTTGAAAGGCAAGGAAATACTCTCTTATTAGGGATGTGATGTTTTTTATGGATGATTTTTTTTTAACACAGATACTTTACTTGTGTGAATTCTAATATGAAATATATAGTTAAATATTAGGAGTACAGAGTGAGAAATATTTGTTGCCCCAGAGCAAATATGGGAATGCAATGGAACACTGACAAAACTTCTCACCTATTTTCTATATTTCGTACTTCAATATTTTGCACAAATTACTTTATTCCCAATCATGATTTCATATGATTTCAGATAATGATGTGTTCCTGTGAAATAAATAATATTTAATAAATTAATAAATATTTGCAGTGTGAAAGTTAGGGGTTGATCCATTGCCCCTAGCAGTTAAGAAGAACTCTTGCTGATATAAATGAGCATTACATTACAGCCTGAGTATTCCCCACTGATTAGCCAGACTGTCACAGTTCAGAGAAGAGACCCAGATACCTTCAGGGGCTCCTCAGGGATGCAGTGAGAACTGAAAGCACATGATGTAGTGCTTAGGAAAAAGTTTTAATTCTACATATTCTAGATAGAAAAAAAAAAAGCGGAAAGGACAAGGGAAATTAAAAATATTGCCATCAACTTTTTGTCCAGAATATATCAGGGTTTTTTTATGAACTGGAGTATTTTGGTTTTTAATTCTTAGAAACACTGTACAATGGAAAGCGTTCAAAAATTCAGATAAAAGTAAGGCCGTATTTACAGTATTTCAATTAAATGCCTGATTTTAATTTTAAAAATAAATTTTTTAGACCAACATTAACTGAAATAGGCTTAACTAATATATTTAGAATTTGAGTGAAAGTGGGTAGGAGACAATGAGACTACACCTACACAGTCAAACCTTTCCTAATTTCTTTGAATAATTAATGTATTTTATGTAAATTGAAATACACTTCCTGATAAGTTACAAACAGAAAAAACCCCTAAATTATTCATTGTTGCTGTGTATACCTAGTAACCTTCACCTGTTCAGTAAATAAACACAGTATGAACTTGCTGCTTTTGCCATATATTGGTATATATTGCTTTATAGTTATGTATATAATAAAATAAATTATGAACATCACAAGAATATGCTTATTAATATATTTTATTATGACTCACATATATAATTAATTAAATAAGGGAGTCATTTCTGAAATGTGATTTTTAAAAGTCTTATTATTTAAATTAAATTTATAGGTTGATAATCAAAATAAATTAACACAGGGATTCAGAATGTTTTGGTGGGAAGGGTGACAAAGAACCCACAACACAGAACCTCCAGATCTAGATTTTTGCAATTAATATCATTTGTAGCCAAATGTTACATGTGATTTTCTCTGAGAAATTCAAAGCACATTAGCAGCATTCATGATATAAAAAAGAAAAGCTTAATAAATGTTTATTACACAGAGTAGGCACAAGTGGGTAAAACTACAGGCTGATTAATAATTAAGACGGTTTGCTAAATATGTCTTCTTAATTTAGTCAAGTGGGTTTCACTTTCAAAACATTTGCTGTGAGAAAAGGAAGATTGAAGTTCAGTGTAAGTGGGGCAGTAATTCTGCAAGCAGTGAATGGCTGCTTGTGAGCTGAATAGTGCCACGGATAACAGCTTCTGCAATTAGATCAGTAGTATGAATTGCTACAGAAGTATGCTACTGAAGTATGCATTGCTACAAAATTATTATTAAAATGTCTTTTATTGAACTGTAGGTTATATGAAATCAATGGGTATTTAGCTGTATGAGAACTGTTACCTGGAGAGTTTCTTTCCTTTAGAAGCACGGTGAGCATACACAGATCTGATTACCCACATACCAGGTTGTTCGAGTGGACCAGATAGACATGGGAAAGAAGGGACCAGGAATGTTAATATAGACAGGCTCTGAAATCAAAACAGATTTGGAGAAGGGCGAAAGAAAACAATAGTTCAGTTTCTTTCCAAATCAAGAGACAGTGGTCACTCAATAATTTTAGAAGGACGCGGTTAAAGCAAGCACTTATTTTTCACACTGTGTAAACTGGATTGCCAAGAGGACGATGTAGAGTCCTGTAGAGACAATGAATCTGACAGATTCGTAATTGCTTGTGAAATACAACACTGAATATGAGAATCTGGAGAGAAAAGAGTGAGGGAAGGAAAACTCCAAGGTAATGGTCCAGCTAGACACGTGGCATAATCTTTTCCTTGAGTCATCCATCTCTTGATGGTCGTTGCAAGGGACCTACTGTTTCCATGGATAGGCCAGAGATGTAGACAAACACTGGTAATAGCAAATCCTGAGATCTAAATGAATGCCATGAATGTTATCACTTTGGATAAATCTGAGTGTTACTTGTCATCCTGTGAAGTGATGGGCCTCTGAGCAAGCAAAAAAATACTAGTATCTATGCAAGTGATTTAACTGCACATGGAGAATGTCTGGGATTACAAAGTAACTCAGAAATTTTTATTTTACTTTTGCAATTACAATGAATGTTGACTATTCAGGTTGTAAAAACCCCAGTCTTTAAATGATCTAATCATGCAAATGTTTTTTAAAATCTTTCTGTGTCTTAATAGATTAGTAGAAGTAACCACCACTATGTTTTATGATAAATGAACTAAAGCAGAACTCCAAACTTACTGCAGTGTCTTCCCTGTTGGTAGTCAGTGTGTGCCAGGCACTATTCCAGTGCTCAGAGTATATGTGTAATTTCAATTGATTATTCCTTGGCAACTGCACTGTGATGCTCATGCGGGGTGTTGCTGATGAGAACCGTAACATATGTTTCATGGAAGAAGCAGGTTGTGTTCTGACACTTAACCAGAGAGATGCAAGTGAGCATGTTTTATACTACAATTATAGAAGACATGATTTTGATTTATTTTAGTACTGGACCTTTAACCAAAAGAGTTAAATATTAATGGTTTCATAAAATACATTCTGAAAAGCCATGCAGTTGATAATACACACTTTGGGCTTTCAGTGCTGCTTTTTTTACCCATTTTTAAAAATAGTATTTTTTTATTTCCTCTTTAAATCCCTCAGAATTTCCACATTTTCTAAGCTGTAAAATCAGAACAAGATCTTTAGAGACATTCTTGGTATGAAAATGAAACAGAAAAGACATATTCAGAAAGTTGCTTGCTTACTTTTGTCTCTTTCTTTTCTTGTGTTTCTAGCAGGGAAAGGGAAAAGCGGTGGTCCCAGTTTATTGCAGTTGAGAAGGTCTCACTGGGTTCATTCTTTTCTTCTTTCTCTTTTTCAAATAAGACAATTTTTAAATTTATTTATTTTTCCCGTGGAGGAATGAGAGCAGAAGTGGAAAGAACAGGTAATAGCAGTACTTGAACAGTGAAGGTACAAAGGAGTTAGTGAGATATTCAGGATTTATGATTCATTCAGCCAGAACTTCTGAAAAGTTCAAATATTACTGGAGCATCAAATTTAATGGTTTCAGGAGCTCGGCTTTTTGGGTGCTGAGTTTCTGTGAAAAATATGGTCTTCAGGGACATACTGGAGGTGCTAAGCTATAAGTGTTTGTGAATGCATGGACTGTTACTTTGGTGCCCATGAAGAAACTAAGCTGTCTTGACAGCCCTGTCCCTGGTGTGCAAAGGCACACAGTGTGGCTTGTGGTGGTGTCAGGAACCATATGGTGGCGGGACAGTGGAAAAAAAAATTCCATGAGGCTTGGAAAAATGTATGTATTGCTACAATCAAAACTTTTGTTTGTATTATTAATTAGTGACTCCTTATAAGGCTTAAGTTTTGTTTAAGATAAAAAAGCCAAAGAATCTTTTCTAAAGAAAACGAGGAGTCTGTTCTTGATTAGCAATCAGAAAAAACAATATTAATATCCAGACACCCCGGGGCTGGTTTTGTTCAGCTCTTTGCAGGCAGGAAAAGAGCTCTAAAATCATAGTATAGTGTTGTCAAAACAAGGGAAAACTGAACAAAAAAAGAGCCCTTGAGAAGACAAGAGTCTTTAGAAGCAGTGCAGAAACTGCTGACATTCATTCCAGCCTCCCAACACTTCAGCTTGGTGTCCCGTGGTTTGTGGGTGGGAGTCTCCTGTCACACCATTATGGCAGGAAGGACAAGAGAAAGGTGCTTTTTTGAGCATCTTACATAATTTTAAATGGAATATATAAATTAGGAAATGTAAGTGCCTTAGGAAAAACAGGTTCATAAACCAGATTTGTCCTGAAAAATTATTGTGCTGTAATGCATCTTGGTGGCAGTGCTGAAGCTTCACAGCCAGCTATGGAACAATTCCCAATATGGATCTAGCAAAGAACTCCCTTTACCACCCGCATTCACAACGCCTTAAAACAGTGCTTTCAGCTCTTTGCAGAAATGGCTGCAGACTAAGGAATATATTCATCAGGAAGTTACATGATTCTCATTTCAACCTGACAATCATTTTCCTAGAACATCTGTTTGGTTTTATTGTACTTCTGACATTTTTGGCTGACATTTTCTTGGTTTTCTGTAATTTAAATGTGAAAATTACTTAGCAAGTGAAAAACCAACTATAACAATTCATATTGATTCAAAACATATAATATTTTTCCAGGTTTTTTTATTACTTTATAACAAGTGATTAGATTTCAATGATTTAGTGCAACCATATATTTAAACCCTGCTATAGCTTCTAAGAAAACTAATGCAAAATTAAGATTGAGAAATGTAATTTACTTCTGCTTTGGATAAGTATTGTCACAGTAAAAGGTGTTGCCGTAGTGGCTTAAGAGGTTAATATTTGAATGGAAGACTGGCATCTTTTATTAGTCTAATTTTTATAGGTAGAAAAGTTGGAAAATCTTTCAGGTTAATAGAAATCTTCCTATGTGACTGAATGTACATATATTTTAATAAATTACTTAATGTAATCAGAAGACCAGAAAATCTTTCTGGACAGATCCTGTCTACTAGTCTACTAAGGTGCCTCAGTTATTTTTCTTTACATGCTGTTTGTCACCAAAGGAAACTGAGCTACTATGTAGATGTTATGGATTAATAAATGTTCAATAGGCAGAAAAAGTGGGTAGAAGTACATGATAATTTTTAAGTTGTAAGAAAGTTACCAATTTGACAGCTGAACAATATTATTTGTCATCTTTCTCATGAAATGAAAAGGAATGAAAATTGAATTGACAAGGGGTTTAAATACTACAATATTATTTGGGATAATCAAATCTGATCCTGACTCTGGAGAGTTGCAGAAGAGTCTAGCCAAAGTGGCTGAGTGATTAAATGAGAGGTGAAATTAAATGACAGTAAATGCAAAATAATGTACGTGAAGGAAGCAAAAAATTCACATATTCAGAGATTGATTTTCAGGAAAATAACTTTTACTGACTGTAATCTCTGAAAATATCACATCAGTATTCAACAATGATACAACATGTGCACCGGGTTGCTTTCAGGAAAGCAACAGTGAATAAACAGAAAACATATTTGCATGTATTGCAATCCAGATCGGGAAACCCCAGAACCTCTAAGTGCTGGAAAGTAATAAAAAGTACCTCAAATTTCTGTCTAAATGAGCGGGTTTTTCTGTTTTTCTGGGTATCCTCCATTCACTACTGCAAGAGATAGTATTTTAGGCTAAGGAAATATTTGGCCTGTCTCATTGCAGAAGTTCTTACATCATTTGAAATGTATTATTTTGAAAAGAGATTATTAAAAAAAAGAGTTGGACTAGATTCCTGCATGATAATTGATGTGGACATGATAATGGTTCCTCTCAAGCCTTCAGAAACAAGGTGATTTACATTAGTTGAAAATTTCACTTACTCTCCACCTTTTCACTATGGAAACTACTTCCAGACATTTGTACCTTTATTTGTTAATTATGAATTCTGGTTTATGGATTTACTAAATTCACTCCTCTCTTTCCCCTGTGGCTATAGTTATTCCACTCAAATAAGGACAAATGTTTTCTTTGTAAACTTTCTAGTAAAATCTTCTTAAATCAATTAGAGGAATATCTCAGACATAAATTGCTCTTATTCACAGTCACTGAGAATAGACAAAGTACTTAAGAAACTCTAAAAGACAGTTCTGACACTGCCAGTCCTATTTATAGTTAGCCTGCTTGAAAAAGACACACTGAAATCAGGAGATTTTCTGAAGAATTAATTTAAGAGTTACTATTACTCACCATGGTTTTGGGGTCATTTTCCTCCCTAAATCATAAGACATGTATGTCTGACTAGTTTGTTGGGGAGAAGAACTGTTTTTATAACTAAAGTGGGGTAGATTAAACCAAACAACTGAATTCTGAGTTACGGGGTCAGAGATTGTGAAGGAGACCGGGATACAATTTTGGAAAGGCACAGATATGTATTGTCACATATACACTATTTAACAGGTCACTCAAAATTTGCTGAGGAATTGTGCTCTTCATGGTATCACTTCCCTTCTGACAATAAAATTTGTCAAGATGTGCTGCCATGTTATACCTGCTGCTTTGATAAGTGTTAATCTTCACACAGATTTTCCTAAAGCATTTTGTGTGTTCTCAGGAGACCAAAATTTTTATGTAACTTAATCCATAGTTCTGACTCACACAGTCTCATAGAAAGAAGTTTCTGGTGACCAAAGCAGTGACACTGATGAAGAGCAAGATTTTCCAGCTTCAATAAAGCTCTATATAGATAGCAGTCAAGATCCTCCTTCAGCATATGCTGTTATTTTCCTCCTCTCCATGCTGTGTTAGGTCTTGCTTGTAATTACTGTTTCTGCTGTGTTAGAGCTGCCCAACTCCCTGAGTGATACAGCTGGGTAAGGCAATGCAGCATATTGAGTGAAAGTTAGAAAGCATAGCTAGATCTTGTCATGTTTTCCATGCCTTAGTGTGATACCCTGCCTCCTTTCATCCTTTATGTCTTTGGGAGTTACAGCTGCTACATGACTCCTACTGCTGAATGGGGCACGATCATTTTCTATCCCTTCATGAGCTCATGCCACCATCACTTTAAAACTGCATGCAAATGCATGTGAGATGAAAGTGTATTCTACTATCAGGAGTATTTCACTGGATAAACTGATTCTTGGAGAGTTTAAATGAAACAGGTTCACCAACAGACAGGAAACGCCAAAACTGGTGTTTTCAGACTTGAAAAATACATTAAAGATTCAGATTACTGAAACACGGTCACAAATATATGAGATGTTGCATGGTCGGTACATCCTTTCTAAAGTTTTTGAAAATACTGGTGAAGGAATCTTGCTTTTTTTTTTTTAAACATGTCTTTTGTGCACCTCTTATCTGTTTGTCCCTGGACCTCAACATCAATAACAGCAAGAACATTATTTCTACAATGCTTATATATTAATGAAACCCAGGAATCCGGGAATTTCAATACATACTAATGCAGGTCAGTTACTTCAAGCAGAACCTAGCTTGGGGATTGGTGTGTGATATAATTTTTACTTTGACTTTGAATAAACAGTGTAATGGCACAGCACTGTTGCCATTGTCTTTTCCTAATCTGCATCAGGCAAATGCTACCACAAGATACTATTTCACTCATTAAAGGGCAATTATTCAAATCAGAAAATCTGTCTCTTGTGTTTGTAGAATGCCCCAGAGTGGAAATTCCTGATGAGAATTGTACAGATGCTCATTGAGAGGAAAATCAGAAACATACTCCATATTTTTGGAACTAGGCCAAACTATTTATGTTCTTCTGAACTGGGACTGAGATTACTGGTGCTGTTGTACAAGTATTCACTCAGAGGGTGGTTTATATATAATATACGGCATAATTTCTAGGCTATTGCTGCCAACTGGGGAGTCTTCCAAAGAATTATATCTCGAATACTGAATTACATTTGAATGGGATGCATTTCCCTGTTATTTCCCAATACATCCATATTCCATCTTGCCTTTTTAATTAGTGAATATATTGACTGTATATGTGTTATTATAATTGCCTCTGCCAGTCTGCATGCTTTTAATTGTGGATAAATTATTTCCATCATCTCTCCCTAATTGTAGAAGTCTGTGTTTATTGCAATTACTACTGACTGCTGGAAAACGGTCTGCCTAATCCCAAGTCTTAACCTCTGTCATATATATGGTTGTGATATTTTTTGTTATATGTACCCTGTTCTTTCCACCTTATCTCTGCCTCACACAGATTTTGATTTTTTTGTTAATGTCTGTTGTGACAGTAACAGACTTCAAGATTCCTGAGTTTTTTACTATAGAAAATACAAATTATCCCTGGATAAAATATTTTTAATTGTCCACGTACCCAGATTGGCTTCTGATACAACATGAAGTATGAAGGACATTATCAGTAATGGTGTGTTTGTCTCATCATCTAACATCATCAAGCACTAATATATTTAATAGCAATTAATTTAATATTTATGGCCATAAAATAAAACACAAGAAGTTTCACCTCAACATCAGGAAGAATTTCTTCACATTGGGCATGGCAGAGAACAGGAACATGTTGCCTAGGGAGGTCATGGAGTCTCCCTCTCTGGAGACATTCAAAACCCACCTGGATGTGTTCCTGTGTAAGCTGTTCCAGGTGACCCTGCCTTGGCAGGGGAGTTGGGTTGGATGATCTCCAGAGGTCCCTTCCAGCCCCAGCAGATCTGTGATTCTGCAAATTGAACTCACACTATTTTCTGAAAGAAACTTAATAAAATTGAGCACCAGTTTTATAAATGACAGTGCTGGGAAGTCAGCGTTTATATTAATTTTGAAGATGGAAAACCTAAGGAAAACTTTTATTTGTCTAAATGTCATGAGTTCCACAGTTGAAAATGACAAACCAGTGCTCATCAGTGTTCTCTTACTGATCTGTACTTCTATGTATTACTCCTACTTTCCAGGTACAGCCTGATTGTGATGCCTGAAGAGACTCAAGGCATCAACTGTATTTTTGAAACGGTACATTTCTGAATATTTTGTTCTCTGCTCCACATTTACATTGCCAGAATGGATCAAAAAAAGGCTTATTACTGTTTTCATACTGAGATGATATTGTTCAGAGCTAGAAGCTGGTTGTGCATCTGGTTAAAATGTCAGCATTCAGATTATATTCCTGTTATTTCCCATTACTTTTGTAAACATCTTTCCTATGAGTTTTTCCAGTGTAAAGGGTAAGTTCTCAGAAAGAATGAATAACATTCTTGGTTGTTTTAATACTTTAGCTCCTTTGTGCTACAAAACAAATCTAAGTATGACATAAAAGCTCCTTTTCCTCTTTTGTCACCATCATTCATGGCAGTTAAAGTGGCAATGGGAAAAAGTTATTGCTTTCATACAGATCCAAATTGTAACAAGCAAATGATGCAATCAGTACCTAATTTTTATTTCTCAATATAATGAGCACTTTATTTTCTTGGTCTGGACAATTCAAGCAAAACTATTCTGTGTTTCATAGTGACTCATAATTTAGGACTTATAACCTTCTGTTTAAAGTTTTAGCTTCAAATGGATTATACTTACTCATGTAATTGTGGAATTAAGTAAAAGCTGGATAAGATCTCAGTCCTGTTTCACCACCTGACCTTCTCGGGAGAAGTGAGAGAGTAACGATATCAAATGAGTAACCTGTTGTTTTATTGCACTTGAATATATCTTCTTTACTCCTTAAAAGCTGTAAAAGATGAAGAAACAAGCACAGTCAGAAGAACCCCTTCTAAAAATATAAGACTTAAATTGGTAAAGAAGGTGAAGATGAAGCTGTCAGGCCTTAATTCTGATCTTGAAAATTTTGTCCTCAGTGGATTAGCAATGCAAATAAAAAATTAGACAAAAATATATTTGTTTTTCTGCATATATTTTTTGACTTTTGCAAAAACCAAAAAAACCCTCTTTATAATATTTTAAGACTATTTTCTTTGAAAATACAATGTTCACTGGCAATCACAAACCATCTTTATATGTGAAATAAATATTAAGAAACTTAAAACATTATATTAGTTTGATTTATATGTGAACATATTTAAATATCTTAGTAAGTTATGGAAAGGAATATTTGAGGTATTATGTGACTTTTTACTGTTACTGAGGAATTTTGGTAATTAGAAATGGAAACAAGTCCAGCATCTTGAAGAAATCTCTTCAATGAAAAATTGAAATACTAAATCATTTGCAAAAAGCAGAATAAATAGGGTCTGGAATAAAAAAAAAGTCATCAACAAGGGTTTCCTTTTCCAATGGCTATTCAGTCATATGAAGAGATTGAATTTTCTAAAAATTTTATGGCCAGCTTTTTAGCAGTTCAGAATATAATGTAATTTCTCTCAGTAATCCTTCTTAGCCTTCTTTAAATGTGTTAATCCACAAATTCCATAAAATACATGATTGGAGCAGTCAGCCATATACAGTTAGAGGTAAGCAGAAACCTAAACTTATACTAATAATTTTTCTAATACTTTAGCTATTTCTGAACAAATCTCAATTTTCGTTTCTGTGAGCCCAGCATTTCCAGGGGGATATCACAGATTTACTGGGTGCTCCTGTTATTTGCATTTTGTGTGTATACTTGTGTGGAATTGGTAATGTTGTACAGAAAGGAGAAAAACATATTACTTTCTAAATTAGCTCTATAAGGCTGATTTTGTCTCTGGTAAGGGTGGCTTTTCCACAGTAACAGGCTTTTTGATATTAAAAAATCCCAGATTAAATAGAGTTTCTTCTTAAGGAAGAACCACAATTCAGAAAATGAGGGAATTCCTGAATGATGATTTATGTGAGATCTTAACTTTTTGAGTTGACCCTTCTCAGTTCTTTTTAGAAGAATTAATTGAGGCTGTCAGTTATTTCCATTTTCCTCTCATTCTCCCTTTGTGATCTGCAATGTTTTATGCCTTGCTGGGACTTCTGCATTTGGTGGAAGGTTTCTTAACTAACCCAAATCCACTTTTTTTTTCCTTAATATAGTACTCTTGACTTAGTCAGTGAAATTAATTACAAAATGAGTAAAAAAACTCCAAAGCATTTCAGTGCATTTTATAAAAAAATAACAAAGTTTTCAGATAGAAATGCGCAGTGCCAGACCCCAGTTTGAAGGAGGAAGCCTCCAGAAGATGTACAGATCCAAGTTCTACAGGAAACTAAATAAGGTAATTCATGTAGGATGTGCAGCTAAAAAATGCAGAAAAAAGGCACACTTTTACACTGAAGGAAAGCTACATACAGGCAGACTTTCAGGGCTCATCCCTTGGTCTCTTTGAACTTCCAGTCACAATTTCATAGAATGTAGTTCCATTGATTTGTATTTTGACTATGAGACTGTAGCTGTGAATGAAAGTACACTCTGTTTCTCTTCAGTATCCTATTCAACCTTTAAGGATGTCTTTTTAATTTTTTTCAAAGTGATTGAGAGAAGGATTACAGATCTTTTTGAAGGCAGACATTCCCCTCAACATCCAGGCCTATTTATGGATTTGAATGCATACTATGAATCCTCTGCTCCTCCTTGCTGAGTTTTAATTTTTCTTTTCTGATTGTTGCTTTATTGCACTCTCCAAGTGTGGTGGAAAATATGCATCTGAGCTTCCAAGCACTTAATTTGCTAAAATTCTCTCTTGCAGGAGTTCCAGTTCAGGTTTTGGTGTACGTCTTAAAACCAAATATCTTCAATTGGAAGAAGAATTTGGCTTTTTTTCCTTCTATTTCCATGAGCTTCAGTTGTTGTATCAGCAGACAAAAAGCATTCTTGTTGATGAAGATGAATGGAGGAACAGAGCACAGAATTTTTCTGGGTTAAGGTCAGAATGTTTTCACCATCTTAGCAAATCTGTGCATGAGGAGCCACTTCAAGAACATTTTGTCATTGCTTAGAAGTAAAAACTTGAAGAGCTTCCTATGAGAGTCTCTCATAGAATTGTACCTTAGATGTCATCCTCCCAAAGGGCAGGTGAACCTCACAATTAAAAATCACATAGTTCTGAAGGGTCTTTTTGGGGATCTTCTCTCAATTGACTATTTTCACCTAGACAGCTTCTCAACACCCAGGTTCTAAGAGATTCTGGAGTCTCTTGAGATGCCTGTCATGACTTTGTAAAGCTTTTCCTTTTTTTTTTTCCCACTTTTAATAGAAAGAAGGAAGATGGCTTTAGGCAAAGGGCAAGTAACAAAGAATTGTCATCAGGGCAAAACTACTTTGCTCTTGCACCTTCTAACAGCAGGGATTTGCTAATTCTTCCTATGTTTTCTCAACTATATAGAAAGCAAGCTCCTTACTCACAGTTCATTCTATGACTTGCTCTCCATCCTCATGCTTTGAGTTCTCACCAGAATTTTTGATAAGTCTACAAGCACTTGTAGAAGTTATATCTTCAAGTTATAAATATTCTGCTTTACAATCAGCTGTCTTTGCATGTGTTTGTTAGTATCTATTTTCTTCTCAAAATATTGTACACTTTTACAAAGTAAAGTAAATCCTTACATTTTCTGTGTTTCTTTTTTTAATTTGGCTGCAAGTAAAACCAAGGAAGAAAATGCTGAAGGAGGAAAATTGAAATGACCATGATACCTATGCCTCAAATAATTTTCTTCTAGAAAAAAAAAAAAAAAGAGGAGCAGAAGAGTTCTTGAGGGCTCATCCTTAGTTTAAATTCACTGGGAAAACGGAAATTGAAAAAAATCTTTTTTGCATTCTGGTTGTGTTGTATACAGTACAAAAAATGTGAGTTTTCTTACTTATACATGTATAATAGGGAAAAACCCTTCTTTATTTTTAGTACTCTGACTCAGCCCAAACCATTACTACACTATAGGCTGACCTTGTCTGACTAATAAACGTTGTTTCCTTGATTTACAATCCAAGCTGGTTAATTAATGCTTGGTTTATCAAAGTTCTTGGTACGTCAAGAATTTAAACTGAAACCTATTCTATGGTCTGAATTTACCCAAGGATTTGTTAATCTGAATAAAAATGTTGTTTACAGACAAACCTGGATTAATCAAGTCATAATGAATACAGTTTGGGGGTGCCCTCTTTCTTACTGGGATGAATTTAAGTAGCTGTTCTCCCTCACTGCCCTTTCTCTGTGGTAGCTGATCAGACCACAGCTGTAGCAAATGTTTCTCCCTGTGTCAGACATCTCTCACAGCACAATCAATACATTTCATGGTATGTTTAGCTCAGACAATGTTCAGCTATCAGAGTGAAAAGGAGAAAGTATTCATGAATCTGAAATGCTTTCTATGTCTAAGAGAAGACTGGTGATGACCAAAACCTTTTGCCTCACACAATTCCCTTCAGTGTGTCCCCCGTGTCTTTCTGGTTTAGTCTTTCTGTGTTTGTTTTCTTGTTGATTTCCTTTCTGAATAGCTATTTGTCTTCTGAGTGTTTAAAAAAAAAATTAAATCTGAGGCCTTTTTTTTTGGTGTGTTTCTCTTCGCTGAAGTCAACAATGTAACATAATAGTGGTGCTTAAGATATGTGTAAACAAGCACGATTGTATCTGTGTTCAGCTGTACAGTGGGAAAAAAAAACTCTAAAGAATTCCGTAACTGGGTGCAGCTTAGAAAGAAAACAAATGTGTGATGAGTTTTCATAAATTGTCTGTCTTGGAGGAACAGTAATGATAGACAGGATTCAATGGGTCAGTCCCTTGGATCTGTGCTAGTAAGTTTAATGACAATAATAAAGTGATTACCATTTGAAGCAGTGGGGTGGTCCCCAGCACTGTGCTGGTGCTGCAATTGAGAAAGAGACCAACATTCATCTTGTAAAGCAAATGGGGGCTTGGCTGCTCCTTCTCAGAGCAATGGTTTAGCAGATAACCATGAAAAACAGTCCTTGTGAGAGCTGTATCTTTATGCCTATAAATTCTAGAATACTTTAAATGTGCAAGTGAACTTAAAATGTACTACTTTGACTGAATGGAAAAGTGCTAAGTTTGAAACTGCAAAATTTTTAATATTTAGTTCCTTTTTTTCCTTTTTGGCTTTCAGCTGTGTGACAAAGCACCCCACAGTTCCAACATATAAATCCAATCTTCAGATATTTTGTACTCTATTCAGTATGTAATACAATGTCTGTATTACAGATGTATCCAAAGGATGACTGCATATATATTTTTCCTCTCTAGCCCAATGAGTGTATCCACTCCCTGTAACTATCACATAGGGTAGATTGCTCTCTGCTATTTTGAGGGTGTAAACTGTGGAAATAGTTTCTTTCCAACCATAAAAAGGTTACAAAATAAAAAGGAAAAAATGGAAGCTTGGAAGAAATTATTTTTAGAGAACAATGTATTCTCAAAAAGCCTTTCTTACAGAGGAGAAAAAAAGAATGTTGAGAAATAAAACCACAACACAGAAGAGTATCTGAAATGAAATGTAGAAAAGAGAACATAAACCTCTAATATTGAGCTTTAAATTAGTCACCATGGAAATCAGCATCAATACATAAGGAAAATTTAAATTCATGTTAGCAGAACAAATCTTCTGTGACAGAGGACATAAAAATTCTGCTTGTGTTTTCTGTAGATCTTTACTTTTTTTTTTACTGTGAACTCATGACAGAAACAGTCATTCAATAAAGAATTCAATCTTATTTTTTAACAGTTTAAATTGACAAAAGATAAATGAAACCAATTTACTACGTATTGGATTGATTCAGCTTAGTTACAACCAGTGGTGAGAGTCTTCAACTAGACTTGAACTGCTATTTCATTACATAGCAAAACACGGATCTAAGAGATCTTGGTCACACTCTCTACTCCCAGCTATTGCTGTCATTCACAGTTATACTTAAAAAAAATAAACTATTAAAATATTTTACACTATTTTGCTTACTTTTTCTTTACCTAGAGGGGTATTCCTGTTCCTTACCATGCTTATGATCAGAAAACTTCTAAGATTCAGCTTGAATGCATTCAGGTTCACTTCATAACAATATGTTCTTATCCTTCTCTTAATGACTTCCCTTTCTTTCCCTTTCTTGGTGTTGCAGAAAGCCACTTCTTTCCTGTCAGACCCTGTCTAGCCAAGCCATAATTATTCAAATTCCAACCATATTTTCCTCCCCTGCCTGCTTTTCTGGCAGGTTTAGGAGGTTCAAAATTTCAACATTTCACAGGCATCAGTGACACAGATGTGTGACCAGTGATGCATTCATCCTGCTCTGTGTGTCTGACTGGAAAGCATAAGGAGATGTTGGCCTTCAACACACTGCACTACCAGTGGCAAAGAAAGCATATGAGACAGAGGGTCTTGCAGGCTGGATAGCCCATGTGACTTGAAAGATCCCAAGTCCTGGGCTGTGAAAACCACTTTGGAGCTCTCCTGGAGCAGGTGAGCTCAATCTTTCATGTCTTGAGTGTCTTGTTGCTCTTTTGATATTGTATTTTTACCTGAAAAATTCAGCTGAACATTTTGCAAAAGCAGTGAGTGTTGCATACAAACTGTATTATCATCTTAGTGTGAATTTATTGCATTGGTTTTTGCTATTAATGGTATGTGTGAAATAGTGCCCCTTGAAGAACACCAAAAACAATACAGTAACTCAAAATGTTTTAAAGAGCAACGGAGTATTTGTTTACATGCTTAGTATATGGTGAATAGTTCAATCTAATGCAAAAATCACTTCTTTTCTGCAGTGATTAAATTAGGTTTGTTTTGTCTGTAAAGATCAGTTACTCCACTTTTATTCATTATTCCATACAAAAACTGAGTACCTTTACTGCATCCCTGCCTAAAAGACCAGTGAATATATATTTTTAATACAAGAAAGTTTGAAGTACATGCATTTGCTCATAAGTCTGGACATCACAGTGGAAAGATGAAAAGGTATGAAAGAATCCACACAGTTTTATAAGCAACAAGCTGTACAGAGAATAAAGTGTACCTTGAAATATTGTTCTAAGTAACTTGTCACTGTCCTTTCACCTAAGTAAAAAAGAGCATCACTAAAAAATAACTATGCCATTTCTAAAATGACATTTTTTCTGTCTGACACTTTGACATGCTGGTGCAGTAATTCTTCCTTTACCCTTTAAGTGCCCTTAGCTTAATTTAACCTTGAAAGTAGTATAGGCATAGCAACTCTTTTAAAGAAAGCATCAAAGTTTCCAGTCTGTCTGCAGTTTAAAGGTTAATTATGCACACTGCCAATTTCTGCGAGCAGCCAGGCTTTGTACACTCTTCTGGTGTAAAACTGAAAAGTACTGTTGAAAGAGGATACACATTTTAAAATAAAACTTGTGAAGTCCCCCTTTTCCATTCAAACAGCCTGCACTGTCAGTTTAGCTAACCTTTGTTTGCCTGTCACTGTGTTCCCATGATTAAATGTGAAGATTATAATCATTAACTGTGCTGGGGGTTCACTGTGGGTGGAATTTTGATGGGTGGATGACATTCTGTTTATACGACGAAGTCAAAATCAGACTTCATCTCTTCCAGCTCAACACCCGGAGGTCTCTAGGTTAGCTACCACAGCCTAGATGCAGTCGTGTCACCTGACTTTAATATTAAATACTGCATCCATGGCAGATTGGAAGGTATTTTACCATACTCTTTAATCTTTGTCTTTCCTTTTAACTGGAATAATCTAGTGGACATAGATGAACTTGATTTGACCTAGAGATGAACTGGTATAAAAAAAAAGAAAGATAGAATAACAATAATAATAAGGGGTGAGACAGAGAGAGAGAGCTAGAGAGGCAAAGAAGAAACTCTTATTTAATGTGCAGAAAACTAGAATTTTTGTAGGTCTTCCATTATTTTTTTTCCTTTTCTCTTTTTTTTTTCTCCAGTAAGTTAGCAAATGTTTTAAATTTTAATTTCCCTTTTGAGATCAGTCATAGCTTTTTCTTTAATAATCCTATTGATGGCATAAGAAAGTAACGAGGTTTGAAAGTTATATTAGCATAAGAGCTCTTCAAAACATAAATCTGAAAATAGCATTTCTGAAAATGCTATTGTAATTTTAATTACAATTACACTTCATTAATGTTAGTTTACTTTCAAAGATGTAGATTATTCCTAATATTTGAATTAACATCACACAGAAGGAAGACTGAAATCCTTTCTACATAGTAACAGGAGAAAAAAAGTGCCATACTAATGACTTGTTTGATTTACTTGTTTATTATTTGGTGTGACATCAATTGTAAAGCAACAACACATATTATATTCACTTTTAAGTATTTTTATTTTATTTGTGATACCATTTTGTTAGCCAGCAGAGATTTCACAGAAAATCATTAAAATTTAATGGCATGCAGGTGATCAGGAAACTCTCCTAAACTTTATGAGATCCACTAGCTTAGTCAATTAACATTACAGAAAAAAATACACAAAAAAGAAAATAAAAAAGTTATTTACTGGACAGTTCCTTGAGTTTCTTGTTAGCTTGCATCATCTTTTTCTCATTTCCTATCAGGCTTCACTATCAGATAAACACATTTCTGAATTATATTGCACCTAGATCTCAGTAGCTTTCACGTGTATGCTCAAATCTCAGTTTTCTTAGCTTCAGTGTAAAAATATTAAAGTGAATAGAATTTGGAAGGAAATTCTGGCAGGTATCACAGGTTTAGCTCAAATAGCCGGTGACTTTTTCTGCCTTTACCAAGTGAATCTTAGAGGGCTAAAGGGCTTGTTCATCAGCACTTGAACCTCTGATGAACTCTGATCTTGCCTTTAGCCATGCAGACTCTCCTTCTCATCACCTTTAAACTCATGTACTCGGTCAGAACGGGGCTGTGCAGAAATAGCTTCAAAGATTCTTTGCTGCTGTTTTCCAAGAAATCTAGGCAATCTAATATTTCATAATGTTATTCAGCTAAGTGTGTTAGAGAAGTGAATAATCTTAGGAAGCCTAAACCACAATTTTCAATTTGTCTTTTCTTTTAACTCGACGTGAAATCTTTCACTCTAAATGCCTTCAAACATCTAGTTCTTTTCATGGTTTCTCAGATTTGAAACACTGTCTGTGTTGGTCAAGTCACTACCACTACCTTGCTCAAATACTTATTGAAAATGCACTTCTATCTTCTTAATAAAATTTTTCAATGCATAAAAATCACAGCTTTCACAGACTTTTTACCCTTTTGGGGGGCCTCTTAGAATATCCTCTATTTGCCATCAAATCAGAGTGGAAGGATTTATTCCATTGTGCAGTATCATATCAAACCTGAAGGTGTCGTTGGGCTAACTCAGTGCAGAGAAATGGATATCTTAAAAGGAACAGAGTACCCTCCTCTATGTGTGTGCTGTGCATATGGATATGCATTGATTCTAATATAGAAGACATGAGTGGCAAATGTATACAAAGATTTGTTACCTAAAATCCCATGCTGTTCACAGCACAGCAAGATACCCTATTTTCTTATAAGCACATATAATGTAGGAAGAATATTGCTGAAAACAGAGAATAATGGAAAACTCGTCGGAAGATTTCATTATGACTATTAAATATTTTTATGAGGATGCATTACATTAAATCTGTGTGTTTGTGTAGAGCACTTCTAATATAAATGTCATCCAAAGGAAAAATAGAGGAAACCTGGTCAACATTTTCCATTCAATTAAAAGTAATGTTGTAATTATTTCTTCCATTAATTGGACATGATTCAAAATATAGTGATTTCTAATGTGTATAATGGTTGTAAAATGTTGACAGTTGGAGAATATCTCATTGACATAAAAAAGATTAAGGTAACAGTTTGGAGGCTGTTAAGCTATTAATGATAATGAGTATAAGAAATGTGTAACTAGCAAAGGTGGAATCCCATTTAGCTGTCTTCACAATGGGTTTCCATAAAGCAGATTGAAGGTAAAGAGGTTGCACTGAATTTGACTGCATGAATTTAGTATCAAGGATAGATACAGCTCAGTTGGTACTTAATTATTTAAGATTCATATAAATAATTACTGTTGAAATTGAAAACATGTGCACACGGGACCAGGATATAAATATATTTAACATATCAGAACATATTTTTAAGCCAGCAGTCCGGGGATAAGCTCTTTACCTTTTTCCCTCCCCCCGTCCCTTCTCCCTGAAGTCTTTTTAATGCATTGATGCTGAAATAAAATTAAAATTGCACTATGGACTGCATTCCACCATAGTATTTGGAGCCTGATCCTGCTTCAGTAAAAGTCAGTGAAAAACATTCTACTGATCTTCCTTAAATAACATTAGAAACAGAATCTTAAAGGAATTCCAGAAGTCCTCTGTACTTCCAGACTGCTGAAAGATCAGATTATTAGTCAACATTGTGAATCCATGTCTCTGTGTGACCTTCCTTTTCAGTTTATTTTGAAATCCAATAACAGTTTTGACTCTTTGATCACCTGCACTGTTATAGCATAATGAAACTACTGCACAATACTGGAACATAAAATGCTGCTGCCAAAAAGTATGTAACTAATTATCCTGCCAGTTGCGCATGCATTGAAGTTACAGGATCTGCAACTGCAGCTCATAGTTAATCTGTTTTATGGCTTCAAATAGATGCTTAATACAATGGACCCATTGAATAAAGTAAATTAAAATATTACAGAATAACATTTTTCAGAGTAATATGACTTTTTTGCACTTGTTTGTCATAATAAATACTTGATCACATGGTAAGAGTTTATTTGGACCTTTACTTAAAACTTGTTATAAAAGGTATACACAAAGCCTAGTCTTATTAGGGGAGCCAAAGAACTCCGGAATAAAATTGATTTTCAGCAAATTAAATTCAGTGTTTCTACCCAGCTCAGGGTTCATAATGAAAAAATTGTTCAATCTGTTGCAGAAGAGAAAGCAAAACATCATCATTCAAATATATGGCTAAAGCCTTCCTCCTACACACAGACTTTAGTGAAAACTCTAAACTGAATATATGTAAACTGAAGTTCTAGACTCACTATGGAATATTTAAAAATTATTAACTTGTGAAAATTTACATAATTCATCTGTTGCCCACACAATTTATGAAGAGAGAACACTAGTGTGTTTTGCTATCAATGTGTATTTTTGTAATAATAAATTCTTGAAATAAAAAAGAAAAAAAATTTCCTCCACTGCAAGTCAAGAGGTGAAATGAATATTTTCCTTGTGGAGATATTCTTCGACTGGTCTCTTGCTTCTAGTGAGAAGCAATTTACTTATTTACTGGCAAAATCCACTACACTTGGAACTATATTAGAGTGATGAGACTATTTTTCTCTGCTTGATGAGAAGCTTTGAACAAATTGGCTTCACTCTGGCTTTCAGTAATGCAGAATTTTCATGCTGCCAACAGGAGATTCCTGCCAAGCCGAGAAGCAGTTGTTTGAGTTGGTAAGGTAGCCCTCATAGAACACAGACACACCAAATGAATTACAAGACAAAATGTAAAGAGAGAGTAGAAAAGCTTGCAGATGATATAGAACAATATAATGAAGTCAAGATAAAAGAAACAAAAGCTAAGAATAAAAGGTTAAATAAATTAAAGAGAAATAAACCCAGCAGTTTCTGTCAATTTCTGTACAATTTCATTTGCATTTCCTGAATAGCTGAACTTTATTGTATTGATCTTTTTCTCTTGTGGAAGCGCTTGTATCTCCATGCTTATGCTGTTCAATTTTCTTATAAAAATAAAGCTTGCTTTATTCCATATTTAAATAAATAAATAAATAAATTCAACAAACAAACAAACGAACAAATAAATAAACAAATGGAGTCTCTTTTCACAGATACCATAGAAATGGTACCGGGGGGCAGTATGTAGGTATCCACTTCACTCAATGTCATTAAGCTGTGCGGACTGCCACAGCATGCATCAGACCTGCATGCACTCTGGTTTTGAGCACCTCATACCTTCCCTGCCTCCACTGCCATGGAGTCAGCACCTTCCATCAGGCCACCGACATGCGCTTGAACAGTGCAGAGAGTTTTGACCCATTTGTATGAACTGTTAACCCTACGCTGGCCCCAGTCTTATATTCTGTATGGGACTAAAAGCCACCTCTTCTAGTCTCTTCTAGAAATATAAGACTTTTTTTTCCCCCTTCTCATTATTTTCACTATTTTGCATCATTTTAGGATAATTTACTCGTACTTTCGAGCAACGTTTAAGTTGAGGTGAACAGCCTGTGCAAGTATTATTAGAAATGAACCCTACATAAATAGGCAATGATTAGAAATAAATTCCTGGTTTGCCTATAGGAAGAATACCAAACCTTTGGCCTGCTCAAAACTTCTTTTGAAACCTGAAGAGCTTACAAAACTGTATACACCATAAATCATTTTTCAGTACTCAAAATCTGAACCCATTTAAGCATAGGTTCTTTTTGTACCGGATATTCATTGACAATGAAATGATGGAAGGAATCGAAATGTCTATATGCCTATGGCTAGCTCAGTAAAAACATTGCCATAATGCGTTGTGGTGAGTATGGAAGTCCATACACCTGATTGTGTAAATGTGTACAGAAACAAAGAATGACATATTTTTTTAAGCATTAAACTTTTCTCTAGGTCTATTGTTATATCTGCACTATAACAATGGTGACTGCAATTGGTCACAAATATATTCAAGCTAGGTTTAAGCTAGTTAACTCAAGTACCCGTATCAATTAGTCATGGCAGCGAAAGGCAATATATTTTGTATCTTGGATGAGTCTTGCAGTGACTCAGTGCCTGCAGCATTGGCATAGAGTTCTCTCATTTCACAGACTGAGCAGTCCTGGGTATCTTATCCAAAAATCTTTTCCTAGAAGGATTAAGAGATTTTCAGATGAAATGTATTGGGAGTGATGAAAACTAAGCAAATAACCAACAACTGAGGTTTCTAAGGTGTATGGAGGCATAGAAGGTGGTATACTAATAAAAATTCTACATTCGGAAAATTACTATTATTCATTTTTGCAGCCCAACTGGAAAAATATAGAAAGAGTAGCCAACAGGTTCAAATACAGGAAATAAATCAAGGAACTCATTGCCAAGTTCAATCAACACCAATAACTTAAAAGACTGAAAATTAAGTAGAAAGCTTAAGTGTTTCTTGTTTCTCCAGAGCAAGAAAAGATGTTCAGTAACATGAGGTCTTGGAACTCAGTATATCTTGGGCTCTGATCATTGGCTCAGGCTAGTAGATGTTGCTAGCCACTGACCTTAATTAGCCAAAACTTTTACCCTTTCATAAATGAAATTAGAAGTGACTACATATGCCATTGTAATGTTTTTATAATGCAATCTGTCTTTGAGAATAGTGATAGAGAAATGTGTGATCCTCTTCCCTTAATGCATTCATCACTAAACTTCTTGTTAAATAGACCTATAAATTATATTCTACTGTGGAGTCAGTTACAAACAGTAAATAGATTTAAAAAAGGGATTCTTAAAGCTAAGGGAAAACAGAAACGTGTGTGGCTTGAGAGAGAAGGAAAGGCTCAGGCAGTCCAATAGGACCCTGAAACAATGGAATCATCAGCACTGCTTTACACAACAGTCTAATTCAATGTGTCAGGCCATAATCAGCTCCGTTTCACAGTGCTTTGCTCCATAAAAGCAGATTTGTTTAACCACAGCCTCTATTTCAGCTTGACTGAGAATGAAGAATAACCAATGAAGCCAGGCATATCTCACGGGTTATGTTATGGGCATATAGTGAATCCATCATTTGCTGAAGAGGCAGAGAAAAAGTGACAGGCTCATTCATGCCTTAGAGTCATTTTTAGGCCTATTGAAAATTTTAATCTGTGCACTTTGGATGAACTTCCCCACTTCTCAATTTAGTACATGTAGCCATGTGATAAAGTCTGTCTGCCTCAGATAGGGCAGACTTACTTCTCTAGGACATCAGCTCCTCCAAGCAGTTTTCTTCTATGGATTCAGCCTGATTGCCTTGAACTTTACACAGACACATAAGCCCCATTTACAGGAGTCCAGAGTTAATTAAATGCCGAAATCACATGTGCCCGAGGGCTAACATAACACTGTTCCAGCAATATTTTAAATTTAGCATTAAAGATAGCGTACATTTTAAAACATATTTTATTTTAAAAATACACCTCTAAACTTAACAGCATGGTTCTTCTCTCCCCTGTCTCTGTATAATATAAAAGGTGTTTAAAAAAAAAGGAAAAGAAAAACAAAATTTAAAAAAAAAATAAGACGATTTAAGAAAACGTTGCAAATCAGCAAGTTCAGGGAAATTGCTTATTTAGAAAGCGTATGCAGCTGTCAAATAAATGAAATTGTTATTAAAAATGGTGGCGGGTCAGATAAATGAAGTAAAAGCAGCAGCTCAGATAAATGAGCATTGGCTCATTTCTGCTAAAAGATTTCATGTTTGCCTCTCAGTGCCATAGATTGTGCTGCACTGTGCATTTGCTGTGCATGACAGATACGTTTGAAACACTGGAAGTACTGAGGCACAATGTATATAAATGCTTGACCTAAACTTGACAGTCCCGATTAATAATATCAAGTTTGGAAAATGGCAGCATTTACAGCACTCACGCACACCCTGACATTAGATTTTACCCTTTGCAAAAAACCTAAAATGACATGTGAGTTAATTTCTTAATGCCCAAAGTGAATGAAAAACCATTCTTCTGAAATAGATTTGTTTTAAAAACATTTTCACATGAAATAGAGTAAATGCAGTATCTTACATTCATTTTATTGACATCCCTGGGCTACAATATATTCAAGATGGCTGCACTTCAGTGAAATACGCAGTTTGATGGCTCATGGGTTTATTGTGAACCTTGGGAAAGAACAATCACTCTGATGTTAAAACTTAAGAAGAAGCAAAAATACTTACATTTTACAGGCGGTAGAACCTTGAAAATTGTGGGTGGCTTTGTTTTCCTTTGTGATTTTGTGGCCAGGTTTGAAGTGAAGAGCTTGCCAAGTGTTAGGTCTACATCACTTCACTTTCTTCCCACTTCTGCCTAACCTCCCATTTCCAGACATTTGAATTGAACATTAAGAGGCAAAGAGACAACTTACTCAATCTCAGGGCTATGTATGGAGAGAAATGATAATCAGCCTTGTTCCTTTCAAACTTCAGATTTAGATGTAGAACAAAGCAATTTGAACATACTCTAAGCCAGCATTTGCCTGATTAAACGGTAAAAAGTTCAAGGGGTGAGGAAGACCAGAGACAACAGTGAATGAAATTACTATAGTGAAACAAAACATTATGAAATTAGGGCAAAGCATGTCCAGTCTCATAAATATTGTTTATCAGAGGCTTTTTAAAAAGCACTTGAGCAGTGGATAAATTTGGGCATTAATTTTTAAGAGTATTTCAGCTATTCATTTTTGTTAACACAAAAAGAAAGTAAGGGGTATAATGGAGATATTAAGAGCACTGTCAACCAGCATAATATATACAGTGTATTAATGACACAATGAGACTTGTTTCTTTGCACTCATTACCCATGTGTGTATTTATATTATAGAATTTAAATCTTATTTGGGGCCTTTAGAATTTAACACATTTAAAGTTATTCATTTTACAAACAATTTTATAAGATTCCTGACAGAATTAATAAAATGCACTTGTTCTTATGCTCTGTCAATATTCTAAATTTTCATAAAGCAACTATTTTTTTCTGAATTCTATAATTGGAAAAGGAAACTCATAAGAAAAATTCAACAAAGTAACATGTATAGCAATATGAAGAAATGCATAATCTTGCAAGTATATTAAGTCAGATGAAAAAGTCACCACTGAATCTCCTCTGCTTAGGCAAATGAGATCATTTTGGAGACTTTCAGAAACTGATAGAAGCGACATTAACTCTGCATTCTAAAAATGTTACCTAAAGTGTGTATATTGTCTGTCGGAGCTATCTCGATTTTTCTCATATTCTGCATCACATTATCAGGTAAGAGAATAGAATACATCTTGAATAATGCTTGAAATGGCAATGTCCTTCTATTTTCTATGATATAGATACAATGTTTCTCAGGATTCAAAAACCTTTATATTAAGAACCAAGGTCTTGTTTTTGCACGCAGAGGCTGAACAAGGGAATGCAGGAAACCTGTAGAAAAGCTTAATCAAAATTACCACAGTGCTTTGGTAAGTTTCTGAAATATCAACATCACACATCAGCATAAAATACTAGGCGCATAACCATAAAAATTAATTTGTCTTTCATTGCAATTTTATATGACAACATTCCTTATTAATAATAGAATTTTTAAAAATGGATATTCAACTGTATTAAAATGTCTGAAGTCACATATTTGTACACAGATGGTAGCTGGCAATAAGAAAACTTGGATTTGACAGTTTTTTCTATGCCAGGTCTGTGCCATGACCACCACTCTTCAGATGAGAAGTAACTCCAAGTCTGGCTCTCTGAGATTGTTCTCAAAACTCTGCTAGCTTGACATGTTCCTGCTGGGAATGTGTGTATCTCCAAGAGATTTCAAAGCTGAGAATAATTTGTCAGGTTGAATTCTTGCCCTCACATCTTCCTGTTTGACTTGTATTCAGCTCAGAATAGCCATGTGTAACATAGACTGAAATAAGAAAAAGAAACTTAAAATGGCCAATATCTGTTAGGATTGTGCATTGTGTGTTAATAATTCTGTTTTCTTTAGTTCTATTTTAAATATTATTCTGAAAACAGGAAATTACCCTAAAAATTATGATTAGGTGAACACCGAGTATTGATGTATTGAAAAAAGAGCTGTTCTCTTATATTTGTTAAAAAATATTATAATCATAATCTTTTATACCATATTTTGTAATGCACTGAATTTATATTTTTCTGACATAGTTCTTTCTAATAGTAAGATACTATTCAGTAATTTTTTCTATTTATGTAGCTATTACCAGAAAGAACAATTTTTATGGTCTTGATGAATTTTACAGTCTGACAGATTTGTAGTATATTTCAATGAATCAGAATAATTTTGATTTTCATATTTACAAAATTATTCAGAGGTTTATATGATATTATTATATTACTTGTTCATTTTTTACATACTTCTCTGGTTTTGTGATCAAATTGAAGCTTTATTTTTAGCAAGAAATGGATTACTGAGAGGATTTCTAATACTTATGCATCTAGAGATGAAATAGGGATTTCAACTGTGAATCTCTCAGATCAGATCAGTGCAGATTATAGTATTTTGACTTTTTTGATTCTTGCACTAGGATTCACATAGAAACAGTTACTCAAATTATTGATATACTCAGATATAATTTTCCAGTTCAGCTTGAATTCATTCAGGTTGGTTTTGAACCAAATTTCAGAAACATGGATAGGTTATAAATTCAACTGTTATTGAAATAAATATCTTCCAGCATCACCTGATCAAGCTTCCTTGATTTTTAAGAAATCAAATGATTCTTACAAATTTCAGTGAATGATGTTTGACTGTGGTACAGAACATGAAAATTCAATTACATAGTTATGGTTTCCACCTTTAATCTTTTAAATTCAGAATTCTGGTTGATATCTGTGAAAGAAAGCAATTATTTTTTCTTTCAAGTTCAGGAAAAATTAGTGCTTTTGGAAAATGAATTAAAAATAAAATTTGGTTTGAATTGAAGCTATTAGTACATATACATTGAACACAAGACACACTCCCATTTCTTGGAACAAGATAAAGGAAATCAGTGGTCAGCAAAGCCACATGCAGCTTTTAGCCAGAAGGCAAACATTTAGCACTTTCATCAGTTTCCTTTTATCTGC
The DNA here is from genome assembly GCA_013398115.1 of Falcunculus frontatus. NCBI lineage: Eukaryota > Metazoa > Chordata > Aves > Passeriformes > Falcunculus > Falcunculus frontatus. Next base: position 2,008,761 of record VZRV01009049.1, read on the forward strand.
CTCTGTCTGTCGGTACCACTCAGCTCAGCCTTCGATCTGATGAGAGGGCACTGGTGTCATGACAGAGAATGTGAGCTAATGAAAGTGTAAAGCTTTGGTTCAACAGAGTAGAAAATTCCCATCTAGTCAGCAGAAACCGCAATCTGATATGATTGAGTATTTAGTAGGTGTTGCTATTAAGTCCTTAGAGGTCCAGGATGGTAAAACTTGTGATCCTCTAAACATTAAACATTAAATATTTGATTTTTTTTTCTTTAATTACTGTTGTGGTCTTGTTTTGGCAGTTTGGGATTTTAAGGGGTTTTTTTGCTGGTTTGTTTGTTTGTTTTGCTTTTTAAATTTATAAAGGCTTTTAACACCAAAACCCAGCATGTTAATTTTATTATGTAGCATATCTCATTAAATTACAAATACTTTAATTAATGATTCCACAGAAGTGCAAGAAATCTCAGTCCGGACTGAGAAATAATCAAAACCAGAATCAGATTTCCTAAGAGTTTAATATCAGGTTCAAGTCCGTATATGAAATTTGTAACAAAGTTTTATCAATATAGTAAACACACTTGTGGAGTGTAAAACCTAGGCACACATAAAATTTGGATTCTCATTTGTCTTGTATTTGATTATCTCACTCTCAACCTACTATCCTACCTGATCACCTCATTAAATATTTCTGAGGACAATTTGGTGATGTAACTACTTGCTATTGAGTTCCTTAACATCTGTGTAGAAATCTAGAAAATCTAAAGAAATTGAAGAGGCTGGACCACAAGAAATAATGGATTTGCTGCTTGTTGCCTTATTACTAATCATGGATTTTTCCTAAAATAGTTTCTTGTGTGAACATGGCAGGAAATAATATAACTTGACTTAGACCTATAAAGTTTAGAATTCAAATTAATTATTCAAAGCTGCTTATTTAAACACTTGCAGAGGTATTTCATTCCTTCACCTTAGGCACTCTAAGTTGTTCACAAGAAAAGTCTTTCTCTCCATTGACTACTTGAAAGAAGCCCAAGCTGCCAATTTTCACTAATGCCCAGTTTATGTTGAAGATCAATCCAATTAATCAAACATCTTTTTTTCTTCAAGGATTGCTCTGAATGCTCATTTTCACTAGTCTGGCATTTTGCTGCCAGCTTGGAACTCAACTTATTTTGAACACCCTGAAGAAAGGCGAGAAGTCTCCAGTGTGCAGACACCAATATCGAGACAGTGATACCTGATATACATCCATCTGAGAAAGACTCAGCAAGGCTGGAGCAAAGCTGGCATTTAGAGCACCTTCAGAGAGGAATAAAAAAAAAATTCTTGAAGGCTGCAAAAAATAAAAATACAAACTATAGATCTTGTATTATTTGTATTCGTATTAAAAATACAGATTATAAAATTTTGTATCATTCACTCATAGTTTTCTATTTTATGAATAAAAAGGGAACACTTTGGGTAAATTATTTCCTTGGGATGTCTGCCATTCCATGCATCATTACACAGGAAATGTGGGATTTCAAAAAACATTGATATTCTTGGCTAACTTGCTGCGAATGCTAGTTTTGTGTGAACCTTTGACTGTCAGCATCAATTTTGTAGTTGGGAGGTATTTGGTGGTCTTTTCAGCATACAAGATCTCTTCTGAGGATCTGTCTTGTGCTGGTATTTGTCAGATATCTTATTTATAGCAGAACTATCTTTTAAAGAAAAAAGTCATTGTAGACTCTGAGCAATACTATTTTGTTCAAGTTTTGCATAACAACTATGGTTTTCATCATAGCACTAGATTACTATCAATTACACTTAGGGTTTCTCTTTCATTTTAATTCTTGCATTTCTTTAACAACTCTGCAACATCGCCCTAGAAACAATTTACAGCAAAATTAAGATATATGCTTTAGCAGCTCACAGGAATTAAGAATACGATGAGATGTGGTTTTATGAATATTTAAAATACTATTAACATGCTGCATTTTTTTCTAGGGAAACAAGTATTCAGGTATTTAGAATGTGAAAATTACACTGTTAACTCTGCCATCAGTGATAATTTGCGTCCACTGCATTTTATGATAATGATTCTAAGAATAAAAAATGCCTGAAAATTGTCTTGATTGAAAGAGTTTCTGATATTCAAAGTAAGTTGTGGTTAATCATTTAGCATTTCTAGGAAGTCTCAAGATTCAGTGTAGGTTAAAGTGAATCAGACGAGTTGTAGCATCTCAGTTAAGAAGAATTTTGGTAATTATTTTAAATAATCATTTTCTTTGGTAACATGAATCTGGCAGTAGGTCCAACTAACTATTTCAGTGTAAAGATCTGCTTTGAAATTTAAAAATTCAAATGATTGATTTAACAATGGCAAGAAAAGCCCCCAATGATTTCAAGCTCTAGCTTATTTTGCATCACGTGATTCAAAGAATAATACATGCAATGCTCCAGTGTCAACAATGTGGCATCCATTAACACTGATGCAAATGTATTTTGACAGGTGATATTGCACTTGAACTTTTTCACGTTTCCACAAATGCACAAAAGAACCAAGCAGACAAACAAATGATATTTTTTTTATATTACCTTTTGTGTTCCTGTTCATTGTGTTCAACACCCTATTCTCTTCTTTCACAGCTAATGTGAAGGATAGAAGGTCACCAACAGAGCCCCATTCTCAAAGAGAATATTTTTTATTGTTTATCTTCTCTTCTACTGTTGGTAGCTGCTTGACCTATTCCAGCTTTCTGTTGGATGACAAAAAACATCCATCTGCTTTTTTATTGCTGTTTTATTTTTTATTTATTTTTATTTAAAATAGACCATAAAAAATAAAGGCCAATAAAGTTCACTTTATGCCAGTGACAAGCTAAGTGTTCATTTCCTTATCCCTGTAATAGTGTCAACAAACTTCTGTGGGTGGATAGTCTGGACACAGACATTATCCACTTACAAATTTTTCATATAGTATTTCAGTTATGAAAGAAATAAAAAATGTAATTTTAATTATCCAAACAAACCTCAAACCTCTGAAAGGAGGGCAGAACAGATTTGAGCTCCAAAGAATTAGAAAGGATTTTGTCTGAGACAAGCCACAGGGAGCAGCGTACATATTATTTGATGCAATTCAATTCCAGCTTGACACAGGACAGCAGACAGAAAAGTATCTCTGAAAAACTGAAAGCAAAATGTTGGGAAGTGCAGTTAGCTGGCTTTTCACCAAATATTTAAGCCCCTCCTTTCCAGCTTCAGCTCAGCTAAAAGGAAGTTACTGACTGAGGGAAATCACTGCTATGTCTTTCACTGGTGTCCCTTGAACGGATTGGTTAGGAATGATGCATTTTAAAATGTGTTTTCACAAAATGTCATACATTTCTGTGACTACATGCATGACCTTTAGTCAGAGACACAATCGTAATATGTTAATTTGCAAATACTTGTCAGATATACAGGTGACAGCTATTCATCGCTTACTGCAAGGAGGAGTAATAACAAGGATGCAAATACTGGGAGTGGAGTTTGTATCATGAATCATGTCCTTTATACAGCCTTGTTTCCAAAGCAACTTCACTAAAATCTGTGGTATTCACATTTGGTACTGAGGTGTTTTGCTGTTGCTATATCGGATCAGTCAATAATAATTGTGCTTTCCTGAAGTCATTCAAAATAGAATATACAGTGAAAAATAGTATGTTAATGTTGCATTTGTTACACAGTGTACGCTTAACACTTGCCCAAGAAAGCCCAACTTCCATTTTTAAAAAGAACAATTAATAACATAATTTTTAGTGGGGACACTGTTAACTCACTTGTAATTTGTACTTTAAAACTACTTTCATAGGTATAGTTTTCTAAATGTGTGTGCTGTTTCTTTCCCCCCTACACTTCACAGTATCTTACCTGATCCTTAGACCTGCTGACACTGGTTTCCTTCAAGGAAATATTATTCAGGGAATGGCTGCTAAAAATTGGTTAAGTGTGAAAAATGTTGTGTGGTATAATTATACCTTTTACAATCAATAGATGTTTAAACTGACAATATCTTTTGTGGTGTGAAATTCTGTTTTATCCAGCTCAAAGTCCAGAGACTAATGATTTGTATCAATAAGGTACAAGCTGTGGTGTTAATTCTCTCTTTGGTGTCTGTTTGTAGCTTATTCTGTGATTAACAGATGCTTTTAAAGCACATTAAAACTGAAATTTGTGCTTCTCTGTAAAGTGTATTCAGAAAGTGTTGTGGACTCTTACTCCACCACCTCTGTAATTGCTACTGAATACTGTGAACTGCTACGAAACTCATCATAAAACTTATTTCCATGTTTAAAAGTCACAGAATTTCTTTTTGTAATGTAAAATCACTATCTGATGTCCTTGAATCCTAAATTGGAAATATTTTAGGGGAGAGTTTGTACAATGCTTAAATGTAAAAAAAAAAAAAAAAAAGGTTTTAATTCACAGCATGTTTTAGTTTAGACTGAATCTAACATTTCTTTCTTACCTTAATTTTCTCTCAGACTTTGGTGGACACAACATAATTACTATGGTCTTGCAAAATAAGTAGAAAATATTATATACTCTATGTAGTGTTCTTCAAAATAAAAACTTTGACACTTGCTAGATTCTGCATGTATTCATTCTCATAGAAACAAAAAAAATCCTCCATTGTAAAATACTGCCTGTTGGTTTGGTCTCTGTTCTCTTCCCTAGAACAGTTTCTTCTTGAGTTTGTACAAAATTCCTGCTTCAGAGTTAATTGTATATTTTGCCAGAACTGAGATCAAAATGGTACCTGCCTTGAAATGAAAAAATACCTGCTATTGTAGAATATTATCCACAGTAGGTATCCCACGTTTCCACAAAAATTGCTAGAGAATTGGAATATAGAAACTAAGTAAAATTCTTGCAAAAAAAATTTCTTAAAAACTGTATTTGAAAATGTAGGATTTTTCCAAATATTATTTTATATGTGTTCTTATGGATTTTTAGTCATCGAAATACCTAATAACATTCTTTGCTGAGTGCATATAAACTCAAACGCATGTGTAATTACTGAAGGGTAAGGGAGAGGGGCCCTCCTACTGGCTTAAAACTCTTATGAGATGCTGATTAGTTTTGGTATGAAATGTGTGTTTCTCAATATATCAGCAAAATTAAAGTAATAAACTTACCCCAGTTCTGCCTAATGGAGCAGGACAGTGTAGCAGTTAGACAAAAAGAACAGTAATTTCTCTTCTATTTTTCCAGCCAATTAAATAGAACTGAAAATATTTAGGAAAACTTTATGACCTAGGGTTCAAGAAGCAACAGGGAGGTTTTCACTCTATTTTTTCCCCCAGAAGTGCTGCTCGCCACTAATCTATCTAAAAATATGAGGGAATATGTATCAACATGATAAAAATCAGTCAGTTGCCACTGAATTTTCTGAAGTCTTGTAAAAAAGACAAAATCTTATTTTCCTGAATACAGACACTGATTTATAGAAGATCATTATTGAGGGGATATTGGGCTGCTGCTGCCTGTTCGTACATTGAAGATACTTGGTCTGTTTTGTCACAAACATTGTCAGAACACAGAGATACTGTATATAAATATGGTTTTTGTCATAATTGCATCAGTTACCAAACAACAGAGAGCTTTTCACTTAATATATGTTTTAAACTAGGTTCTTGATAAAATGAATTTAAAGATGAGTGTTCTCTTAGGTAATTGTCAAAGTTTGAAATAGTGTTCTATTTCTGCAATTAAAAAAATGAAGAAATCTGGGCTTCTGGAAGAAAAATAATTATAATTTTTCAGGAAACAGTCAGAGGTAAATGGTCAAGTCTTAAGCCTGCCATTGAGAACTTGTCCTGTGTTGTGAATTTCAAGAAGATGACATTTTAAAATACTAATGAAAGGACTTTTCTCTCTGAAAAAACATACTGACTCAGAAAAATATCTGTAGTTCTTGGTACTGATACTCTGTTCCTCTTTGGTGAACATCTATTACTGCAGTTCGTAATCTCTGTATCCACTGGGTTTATTCAGTCATATTTAGTAAAATAGGCAACACTGACTGAAATAGGCTTATTATGTTAAAAACTTGTCCTTTGTATGCTCCATGTAACAGGATAGAGGCATTGCAGACTTCCCACTCCCAGTTCACAGCTATGTAAGTGCCAGAGAAACAGTCTGCCTCTGAATAAGCACAGTGCCTTGTCTGTGAGAGTTTCATGCGTGCCTTTTCATGTTATTTAGCATCTGACACACTCTATCAAGTTATACTTCTTGTTGCATTACACTACACGTTGGCACGATGCAGCAGGCCACCCCACATACCGATACTTAGGACAAATTCATGACCAAAGCAAGGGCTGGGAGGGTATTTCTTCTCGTAATGACATTAGTAACAAATAAAAAATTTAAGACTCTTGGGAAGTATTAAGTTTGTGTTGCAATGCAGTAGCCTGAATTGTGTCAAAAGGCTCTTAGAACACCCCAGCCCCAAAAAGGAAAAATGTGTCTTGTTATCTGAGTTAGCAGATGCAAGTGCATTTTATTATGTCTCTTTGCATTAGGAAGCAGCCATTAAATAAAAGCAAAGCTTTCTAAAGTGCCCTAGAGGGAATACACATGGAAGTGTGCTTCAAATGCCCTCTGTGCTGTAAGTATTACTGCAAAGCTTGTTTCATACACAGTAACTTTTCTGCTTTCTCTTCCCTGCAAGTGACACTGCAGTTGAAATGATTTAATGCTGAATTATTCACTTCTGAAATAATAGACACTATCCTTGTTCCCTAATGATAACATCATTGCCTGCAACAGATTTTTTATGACATATTAAACAGCAGAAATAGCCTACACAGCTGTCAGCTACTATTTTCTGGATAGGTAACAATTATGGATTTTTAAGGTATATACAGTAGAAAGAAATAACAAAGCTAGCCACTAAGTAACAAAAAAAAAAAAAAAGAGCTGAACCCTTCTTGTATTATCTTATTTTTCAGAGTAGGTCACTGAGCACTGAAAATAAAACCTAATTACTCCCAGTTGAAAAGTTCAATGTCACTATTATGGTATGACCTACTTTCTGAAGCTCTGAAATTTTTGGCTGGGTGGATAATGGTTGAAAATATTTTTTCACTATATGGGCAGCCCTTTGGATCATTTTTAATATACCACAAAAATCTGAACATTCACTTAAATAAATTGATACTATAATTAGAGGAATATATGGAAAATGCAGGTGAAGCATGACAAGTAACAAAGTAGTACAATTATGTAGGGCTAGAATATGTATTTATTATTAGAATCAGATGCAAATTCCACTGTATAAATAGCATGAAAGAGAAATAATATCTTTAAGGAGTTATACTGATTATTAGAATGAAGTAAATATAGCACCCACCATTAATTTCATAATAGGTATTTATGGACTCAGCATTCCAACATTTTTTTTCTAATGATATTATTCATTTAAATTTTGATCCGTGCATGAATGTTTCCACTGCCCATTAGTTTTGTTTAGAAGTGAAGACATGTCATTTTGTGAAAAATGCGAGTTATTAGGAGTTTGTTGGACTGCTCCTGATAGAAACCATGAAATTAAATCAAGTAACTGGCTGCTTTTCAATTTATTTTCCCCAGTATCTAGACTGAAAAAAAAAAATCTAAATGTCTTTAGTGTTTTTACACAGAGCTAGTCTTTGACCTGCTAAACTTAGCACATTATCCTCAGACAGATATCCTAAAGAGCTGAAATATGAGCAAATGACAGACTGAAATGTTTAAAAAGATGGGCTTTTGACATGTAAGATAAATATAACAGACACAGTACTTATGTAAATAAGTGAACGCTGAGTTGCTAAAATAGAAATATTTAAATTTATTTCCCTGCTGTGCTGTGGAAAATAAATTTAAACTATTACGATTTGTGGCAACGTAGAATAGTGTGCTAATTGCTTTCAGAATCTCAGGTACCAAAAAAAGTAATCACAATTGTGGCTGAAGGAAAGAATTGGATGGAAGAAGTTCACAGTGTATAGAGACTATTATTAAAACAATTTTTTGTCATGAGCTATGTGAATACACCTTTTATGTTAAATGAATTAATGTCAGTGGATTTCATTTAAAATTTGATCAAACCCCCTGCATATGCCCGTAGCAGACATTGAACTTGTTCAAGAGTAAGAAATTTGAAGGAAAATTTTCATCCAAGTGATTACTTAAAAACTACTTCTTTATTTGCTTATTAGTTGAGACAAAGAATCACATGGATCATACTATAAAATATTTATAATGAATATGTAACACTTGTGTTAAAATTGTGACAGATATCATATTCATAAAATAAGCCTTTCCAAAATTAACCGTGATGTCTAAAAGCTTTGCTTTTTAGGTAATTATGTTCTATGTTCAGTGTTTTATTTCTCTTCCTAGGGGAGAAAAAGTTGCGCACTTGCAGCTGAGAAAGTCAATTGTATCTTAGGCTGCATAAAAAAAACATGTCCAGTAGGTCGAGGGAGGTGATTCTGCCTCTCTACTCTGATTTTATGAGACACCATGCAGAGTACTGTGCCCAGCTCTGGGGTCCCCAGTACAAGAAGGATATGGGCTCATTCAAGTGGGTCCAGAGGAGGCTGTGAAAATGATCATATGGCTTGAACATCTCTGCTATGCGGACAGGCAGAATTTTATTGTGATGAGTGTGGTGTGACACCAGAACAGGTTGCCCAGAGAAGATGTGGATGCCCATTCCTGGAAGAGTTCAAGGCCAGGTTGGATGGGGCTTTGAGAACTCGACCTAGTGAAAGGTGTCCCTTTCCATTGGCAGAGGGGTTGTACCAGATGATCTTTAAAGTTCTTCCCAACCAAACACATTTCATGATTCTAAGATTTTTCTACTTATATCTTGCCAGTGCTTTTTTGTCAGAAAATATTAAAAGCAATGTGGAAGAGATACAAACCCAAAGCTATGTAAAAAAACTTGTCACAGTTTTGTGCTTCTCTTTGCAGGAAATGTTTATAAATGAGAAAATGAAGAATAACCAAGGAGTAATGAATAACATACTCCTATAGGTTCTGAAAAAAAAAAAAAAAAGTTAGAAAATTATTTTGAATGCTTTCCCAAATGGCACTTTATTGGAATGATTCTATGATTATAATGAATTATATAAAGTATCAAAAAGTATAGTCCAACAAAATAAAGACTGTGCCAAGATGATTCACTGGATTCACAGAATCACAGAATGGTTTGGGCTGGAAGTAACCTTCCTTTTAAAGACCATCTACTACTCCAAACCCCCTGTAATGGGCAACAACATATTTTACTAGATAAAGTTATTAATGCCCATCCCATCTGACTTTGTATATTTCCAGTGACGGGACAAATACACTTTCTATCATAAAAAAGTTTTTTATAACCTAGAAAATTCATTTTGTCCAGGCTGAAGGACAGGGGTCCTTACAAATATGTTATTTAAGGGCAAATGTTTCCATTTTGCAAAAAAAAAAGGACGCTTAACTGAGAATTAAGAAGAATATTTTAGCTTAGGATCTTAAATCATAAGCCATATTAAATTGAAAAAAGGCCTCCAAAAGATGATTTCAGTGTTATCAGTTATCTTTTGTTTTAATTTAAAATTTTACTATAATGCTTAGGATGCTTCCCATGATCATCTTAATTGATCCTTTGTTGGAGTTATATTGGAATGAAGTGTGGAAAGGGCATAGGAAAAAATCTCTCATTGAATGATTAAGTTTCATAAGTAGACAGATTTCACTCTTCAGACCTTATTTATCCAGTAATTTTCAAGTAAAAAAAATAAACAATTATTTCAGGTTATATCTTTCAATATTCAAGTCATAATACATATATAACTATAGAAATGCTACAGCTATAGCTATGTAACTATAATGATCATCGTTCCAGTAAGGGGATGGCAGATTCTTTCCATTGAGACTAGTAAACATACATTCACGAATTAAAGTTTACAGAAAAAAAATGACTTTGCATCTCAGTTCTGATGTTTAAGATATTTCCTTTTATTTTTTTTTTTAAATTTAGAAATATAGTCTGTTTAGGTTTTTTCTACATATAGGCAAAAAAGACATTCTAGCCTAATACATGCTACTCAGATTTTCAGCAGAATTTAAAAAGTCTAGACAACTAATAAATAATGCTAACTAAGCAAAAATCCATCCAGTATTAATTCTGTCATTTGAAAAAAAAAGTGTTCTTGTATAAAAGATGAAAATTTGATTGAATATCTATTTATTCGGGGTGTTTTTACTGTTTGAATTGAATGTGTTTATGTGTGTTGCTCCCTTTAAGTGTGTTATGAGCCATGATGTTTCAGCCTGGAGCTGAAAACTTGTCTTTGAATCGTCTGAGTCTATAGGCAGTTTTTTAAACCACAGAAATGACCAAATAACAGCTTGAAGCTGGACTGTGACACCTGCAATGCATTTTTCATTCTCTTTGTAGAGAAGATTTTCAATATTGCTATAATCAATAAATGACAAATTTTTACAATCAACTTTATCACAGCTGGCTTAGGTGTCAGAATAAATTGCATATACCTTTAGGGATGGAGGACACTATACATTTGACTACTTTTATTCAAAACATTATTAATCCTTGCTTCACCAATGTAAATTAGGCACTACATTTCTGAAATTAGATACTTTGATTACTACATATTTTGCAATGAAATCCATTTTTAATTTACATTTTGTGTGATGTAATTATGTAGAGACCATACATGTCCTGGTACCAAAATGTTCTTCCCATGGTTTAGGAATGGTGGTATCCTTAACTTACTACCTTTATCCCCTTCCCTCTACCTCCCTCCCCTTCCCCCTTGACTGTCCCAAACCAGGCACTGATTACTCCCCCCTGTCTCACTCCGGGGATGGAGCTGAGAACTGAAGGCACAGAAAGGGAAAATTGCAGGTTGAGATAAGAACAATTTTCTGGAAACAGTCATGAGATAAGAAAATTAACAGTAACAGCAACAATATAAATAACAAAAGTGTACAAAGAAAGGGTGATTTACATGCAAAATTGCTCACCCACAAAGCCCAACCTGACACAGCAGGACCCTGAGATAATGAACAATGGCCAATATTTTCTCCTCTTCTACTTTTAAGCACATGTTAGGTTATTTGTATAGAGGTTTGCATAGCGACACACTGCTACTGTTGTTGCAATAAATAGGTGTATGTATTTTTGTATTTTTTTTTGTTTTAGTACTTCCTCAGAAAAAAATTGGTATCACTGTAGTCATGTATCACAATACATCAAATTTTTTTGTGAAAAATTTTGATTTGATGTTGACTATGATTGATATAAGATGGCTTTTTTCTATAAGATAAAGCATGTTTTTTAATAATGAAGGTAACAGTAGGAAAATTATATTTGTCTTTGAATTGATCTTTCAATTTAAAACATTATGATGTTATCCAGAAAAACATCGGTTTTTAGTAGCCAGCACTGGTTATTTTGAATCCGGAAAAATGGTATCAGTAATTAGTGTAGCACAATGCTAACCATTTCCCCTTGGATTATAGGGGCTTCATTCTTCCCTCTGTCCCTGTCTTCCAGCTCAGGGGTCTGAGAACCTGAAGAGCAACTTTTCTTACTCTGGAATACTGAGGTAAAGAAGGCATTCGTTACCTCAGCTTTTTCCTCATTCTTAGTCACTATGTTTCCCCTCTGCATCCAGTAAAGGATGGAGAGTGTCCTTAGCCATCCTTTTGTTGCTAATGTATTTACAGAAACATTTTTAATAGTCTTATTCACCAGTAGCCAGATTAAATTATTTTTGACAATTTGTTGTTTATTAAATGATTTATCAAGATTGCTATTTTTTTGGCAAAATAATAAAGTTCATTCATACACTAAGTGACTATTCTTGTTTCCTGAAAGTGATGCTAGGAGAAGCTGACATGTGCAAATTCTGACCTTTTTTTTCCATAAGATCAAACTGAGTCTAATGAGGATGTAGACCTGGAAAAAAAAAATCTTATTTCCTGCGGTTATAATTATTAGCCTATTTGTATTTCTTGTCTCTTCAATTCAAGAGTCATTGATGTATAGATAAGAACTGACTTGTGGTTTATCACAGTACATAGGAATTATTCATCAAAAAAAATTTAACCTAGATAATTGAAAATGGGCTTCCATTATGATTTGTTTATCTGAATTGCATTAGCAATTGACAGGCCAACAAGGTGATAAGTTAACTGAGACGATTATCTACTGTATATTGAATACTTTTGTATGAATATATATTTACAGTTCATACTATTTATAAAACTATTTTTCTTTCAGTTTAATTTGCTACATCTCTGGTCCTGAGTCATCTCCATCTTGACACAAGAATCATCATAACGTGCACTGAAGCTTTTGTACTGCTAGAAATGTTGACATGCATTTGCCACCTGCCAGTCCAGTATGTTAATCTGACAGTTTTACTGATCTCCTCTGTTTATTTCATCTCTGTTTTTCCATAAAGAATATATTATTTAAATAGAGGCCAATGTCATCAACCGTGAAAATAAAAGGAAGTTACTACAGATATTGTGGATTCGTTAGTCTTGCCTCCTCTTTCATCTGCTCTGTACTTTCCTTTTTAAGAATTTTAGGGGTTATAACTTTAGAGGAGATCAGAGAAAATGATTTCAGAATACTAACCAAATTATTACCACATGCAATTACTAATGGAAAAATATTTTGGCACTTACATGATATACAGAAAATAAGGATCTTCAAACCTGATTTTACTATAATATGAATGTTTTCTAAAGTGAATCATTACTCAGTGTTCATAATACTGGAAGATCCATTCATGCTAGAGAATTTTTAATAAGATGAAAATCAGAGATAATTATAAAGAAAAAGAAAAAAGGCAACCTTCAGTCTCTTCCCTAAAGAAACTGAATTTCAGGGATACACGCTTATATGTAACTAATACATATTTCATTTTAAAAAATGTATTTAGTGCTTTATGTTATAGCAGATTCCGAATAGTAGACAAATTGGAACGGCATTATAAAAACCAATGGGTTTCTCACTTTCCTAGAGGAAGGAAAAGGTTGTGGAAGAAAATATTGTGAACTGGCTTCTTAAAAGTATGTGAGTTTAGGAAGTATTGTTATTGTATTGTATTATTTTTTAAAAAATAAAATTATTCATCCCTATAATATAGAATGCTGCCCTTCTTCTGCAAATATTCTTATTAACTCAGAATTTTATTAGTCTGAGATTTCAAGAAAAGTTTATAATTTTTTGGAGTGGTCCAGTGCAGAATTGAAACTGAAACAAGCCCCACATCTGTTGTAGGCTATTGAATATGTAGCAATCAGTGCTGCAAAAAAACAACTTAACTACGACTTTTGATTTGGTTTTTTTTGGGGAGAAATTGAAATCTTGTTTTCATTCATGCAAAAAGCTATTCTAAAAGCTTCTTCTACAGATCTTGAACAAGTCACCTCAAGTCTTATGAGTTACAGCTCTTTAGGCTTTGTTGGTTACATATGTACTTATGAGTGTGATAAAATGTCACTGGGAACTGGAACACACATGTCTACAATTTTATTTGTTAAATATATTTCCAACATGATTCTACCATTTCAAAATTAGCAAGCTCCAATATCACCCTTGGATAATTTGAAAATTTGCATGAACCAGGTACCATTCCCAACAGGCATACTGTACTATACTAAGCCATTCAATTTTGGATTGGAAAATTTTTTAAAGTAAAGACAAAGTCCATTCTGTGCTTGGTGTTAAGTTTAATTCATGAAAACAAATGTAACTACCTGGACTGTTCTATGAATTTTACTGCATTTTGTAGCTATTTTTGAGCCCCTTTTTTCTGATTCTTGCAGTTCTGCTAAAGCATGGTGTATTGGTTTGGCACGGCCTGGTTTTAGGCAGTGGGGGGACACAGAGATGGCTCCTGTGAGGAAGCTGCTGGAAGCTTCCCACCATGTCCAGCAGAGCCAATGGCTGATGGCTCTGAAGATGGACATGCTCCTGGCCAAAACTGGGCTGGTGAGAGAGGTTGGTAGTGCCTCTGTGATGACATATTTAAGAACAAAATCAAAACAAAGTCACAAGATTTTGGATTCTAGTCAGAGAAGAGGAGGAGGTGAGAACATGTGAGGGAAAACAACATGGTGACACCAAGGTCAGTGGAGAAGGAGGGGGAGGAGGTGCTCCAGGCACCAGAGCCGAGGTTCCTCTGCAGGCTGTGGTGCAGACCCTGGTGAAGCAGCTGTGCCCCTGCAGCCCATGGGTCCATGGGGGATGCAGAGATCCACCCGCAGCCCGTGTGGAGGTGCCCGTGGCAGAGCGGGTGGATGCCTGGAGGAGGCTGTGATCCAGTGGGAGACCCGGTGGAGAGAGAGGGCCCTGCTCCCAGGCTGGAGCAGCCTGTCCTTGGAGGACTGCACCCCGTGGAAGAGAGACCCATGGCACAGCAGATTTGGGAGGACTCTGTGCCCGTGGGAGGGGCTCACGCTGCAGCAGGTGTGGTTTGGCTGCTGCTTGTGAGAGTGGATCCACGCCGGGAAGTTCACAGAGAACTGTCTCCTGTGGGAGGGACCCCACGGCCTCACAGGAGAGAGCTCCTCTACCGGGGCAGCGGAAGGAAATCTCAGTGATGGACTGACCAAACCCCCATGCCCTGTCTCCCTGAGCTGTCAGTGGGGAGGAGGGAGGGGCTGAAGGGGTGGGGGAGGTGTTCTAAGGGCTTATTTTACTTCTCATTATCCTCCTCCAATTCTGTTAGTAATAAATTCACTTCACAACTTCAGTTGGGCCTGTTTTGCCCTTGAAGTGTTTCTCCTGGTCCTTATCTCACTCATGAAGCCTTCGTTAATTTTTTTTCCCCTTTTCCCTCCTCTGCCCAGCTGTGGCAGGGGAGGGTGAGCAAGCGGCTCTCGTGGGTGCCTGGCATTGAGCCAGCGTCAAACCACGACACATGGATGTCAAAACAAGATATCGTATTGTATTAATGGTTTCACTAATACTATTTTGGTTAGGATTTCTCAGTGGAATGGAAAGTCAAGCAGGGAGGAGTCTGTGTCTTACAGCTTCCTGCAGTCGTTATCAGCCAGTGTAGTGTAGACAACTCAGGTCATGTGAAGCAGTTACTGCTTTCCACTCCATTGAGTTCAAAACACTTTGTTGGTTTCGTAGCTGGGTACTTCATGGATTTAATTTGCTTCTTAAGTTATCACGACATATTCTATTTTTTTTCCTCCCATTATCATTGTCCAATTCCTATCCTTATCCCTTCCAGTATCATTTCATGTCAGTGTAATCTGTGATTTGCTCTTTGTCTTACTTCAGGGTTGCAAAGATGTGTGGGCTACAGATGTGAAAATGAGGTAATGTTCTGAAGGACTAATGAGTTTTGAAGATAGATGAGAATGGAAACATGTAATAGAAAAATTATGGGTAGAAAAAAAAAAGTAAAAAAATCCCCCATTCTTATAAATTGAAGTCCTGACTGGATCAAAGTAAGTATTAGAGCTTCCCCTGCCTTCATCAGGGCCAGGATCTCACTTACCTTGTCTATTTAACATTTTCTAAAACCAAAGAGCAACCTTGAGTTCAAGCCAGTAGGAAACATGCTGACATAAATATGAATGTGTTTTTAATTAGAGCCAAGAGAATAATGGACCTTTTTTTTTGTGAATAGATGAGTTGAAAATTCAGGAAAGCTTTTTATTAATTTAATTCAATTTAATCTCATTTTCTTTTGATTTTCACGCTGGCTAACAAATACTTTATTTGCTCTCTCCTATTTTTTATTATTTTGCCTTGTAAAAATATGCTTTTTAAAATAAAAAGCAATAAAGCCTCCCATAAGCTTTTGAAACAAAGTTCTAACCCTTCTCAAAAACAATAAGCTTGAAAATTTGGAATGGGAGATGTTTTCTAAACTATTTTTGTTTATTTTGTAGATGAAAGCTTTTATTTAGCTTTTTGTGTCTCTCCCAATGGGACATCAGGATGAGCCTGAAGTGTGTTCACTGCACATTCAGAATATTTTCATCTTCCTTATACTCTAAGTCAGAGTCATAAATGTATAGGTAAGAGAAAGAAATAGCATCAGTTTTATTATTAGCAAAATGTTTACACATTTGTACTCCTACCATTTTGGGACAGCTGGCATTTGTTTGTGTATTATTTTGCTCTTTCCTCTTAAACACAAGGTATCATTGTTTTCATTTGGTATTGATTTCTCCATTACACTATTTAAATGCTTCTTTGTCTCAGGGCCTTTGATGCTTCTCTTCTGCTAGAGAAAAATGTTTCTGAGGAATGTCCTCATTTACCATACACCTTAGTGTGTCTGACATTTAAAGGTTTAGGAAGTCATCCCACATGCAGTGAAGAAATCACCGTACTTTCAGGTAATGGAAATTTTTTGGCTAGCTTCTTGAGGGGCCATTGCATCCAATGAGCACTACTAGATTTTTCATGGGGTGCTTGTGGTAGGGAGAACCCTGAGCATGTGGGCAAGGACAGAGAGGTCCCATGGCACCCTCAGGGTCAGGCACAAGGTACAACATGGCTGTTGTTGTTTGCACCTGGCTCAGTTTCACTGAGAATATTTTTATTTTATGAGAAAACACATGAGGTAAAGCAATGCAAGGCGTGTTAAGAACCCAAAAAGAAGCACACCTGTTGAGAGAAAGCTGATCCAAGGATAGAAGAGGAAAAGCTCTGCACTGCAAAGTTATAAAGGTCCAAGGAAAATGTCATCAGAATACGGTAAATCAGAAATATCAAGGGTCAGATACTTCAAGGATCAGTGGGGGCTGACCTGTCCTCACCAGACTGGAAAGTGGTCGGCTTGCAAACACTCATCAGGTTATGGGTCTGCATCAGATGTGGGGAACATGTAATGTTTAACTTAGCAGACCATTAGTCCCGGCTATTGTATATATTAATGAATAAAAATTTGCTGTGTATGCCTAAATGGTACAAATTTCAGCCCAAACCATTCTATGATTCGATGATATCATGCTCATGGGGGTCTAAGTCTGCATGGTAAAAGAAACTGGAACAAAAATGACCTGATATATTCTATGTACAAAACTCATTGCATATCACGCATGAAACTTCATTAGGGTGTGACAATATTTTCTGTCTCTATTTCATTAAACAACTCTGAGGGCTTGTCTCTGACATTACATCCTGTGTGTTCTCCTTATCAGAGAATACCTTCCTGAACGATTCTGACATCTACTTTTGTAGGCAGAATTGTAAAGGTAGGTAAGTGTCAATAATGAGAAGCAAAATGCAGTGATAACCAGTTCTTCTGGGTAAAAGAAAGACTTTTTGAATGGAAAATGGTTATTTCTACCTGAGAAACTTTTTTTGTTTCTCTTTTCTTCTCTCCTTCGTACCCCTGGCCCTCAAATGACTCATGTACCTATCAAGAATATCAGAAAAATATCAATTCTGTGTCCTGTCATAGCCACTGTGAACACAATGAATGAATTATTAAAATTATACATCAGTTGTGTCTTAGATAACATTCATTGGAAGGATTTTCCACATTAATATGAGAGAACAGAAGAGAGGGTCTCCTCCTTTTTGTAATATACAGGAATTGAATATTAATTGGTATTAATTAACAGACTTCTGTTGACAGCACACCTGTCCTTGTAATTCATCTACGTTTTGCCAAGTGTTTACACATCCAATTATCCATAAGTGTGGGCAAAGCATTCATATTTGAAAATAGTATCTCCCTTTTTATCATGTCTAGTAGCAAAATGGACCATTTTTATATGTAGTATCTGTCCTTCCAGGAGCACATTTAAATAATAAAATGGCTTCATCATAATATTTTTTTTAAGATTTAATGATTGATTTCTGAAAATAGACATCTGGATTCTAGGAGAGGAAAAAGTACAGGTCTCATGTCTACCGCAGTTGCAGAAATTTGAAGGCTGAAACTGTTAAAATGGTTTCTGGCTGATATTTATCAGGAAAATTAGGTAACAAATACAGTAGTTTTGAACTGCAAAAAGGTATGGGTACTGCAGCAGATAATCACATTTTTCTCCTTTTTTTTTTTAATCTGGATGTGTATTTTGAGGCCTTTGGAATGCCATTGTTACTGAAAAACAATTCACTTGTAATACATGTACTATCAGAAAAATCAGTTTAGAGGGTGAACACAATCTGTAGATATGTGATAGAGACTGAAAGCATAAAAACAGCCAATGGTTTGCCTGCTGTATTTAATTCTCCTGAAGCCACGCTGCAGAGTGGAATCCTGTGTTGACAGACACTATCGCGATAGTACAGATTTGATCTCTATAATGCTAGGACACATTTAACTAAGCATGTTTTCATATGGAATCACTGTGATTAAAACACAAAAAAATTTTAAAAATGCTTATTAAACCCATGCTGTTTGTTCAACCAAAGTAGATAAAAGGGCTAAGCCTTCACTAGATTAAGGGCTAACATTACCTGATGTGGGTTAATCTACTAGGTTGCTTCTGTGGCCAATAAAAGATGATTTACAGTACCTGAACTTTTTCTTTGAATGTGCCTCAGAAGGAGCCTCTATTGATGCTAAAATGAAACCTGTACTGAGATTTGAAATACCACCTCAAAGTGTGTGTTTCATCAACATTCTGACTTACGCCCTCTTTGCTGAAGAGAGTTTTGAAAAAATCTAGGAGACTGCCTATTAGAAATCCATACAGTAAGCTGAGCTCAGCTTCTGTTTTGGTTCTATTCCACGTCATAATCTTTTATTCTATTGATTTTCTTAATTAGTTTTGGCTTTATCTTATGTGCATTGAAGGCCATGTCAGTATTAATCCTTAACATCTTCCAGCACTGACGGTATCATTCTGTTAGTGCCGACTGGGAAGGCACGGCTGCCAATGTTTAAATAGCACTACATGCAAGTCCCATCTTGTTTGGGTTCAACAATGTGAGGACGGAAGTTCCATCACCTACCCCTGCTGTTCCTTTTGAGATGGCAGTAGCAAAATGACATTGCTGTGTTAACTCTTGTTTAATGGCAATTAATAAAATGTGGAACTCCAAGTGTGGTGTGAAAAAGAAACTAGTTGTATTTTACTAATAAAGTGTCAAAAAGTTGCAAATATCAATATCCCAGACTCAGAAGGCAAAAAGTACTGTTAGTAATATGAAAAAAAAAAAGTAATTTGATCCAGTAGAACAGAAAAGATTTTCTCAAGCAACTGCTTTTTAAAAGGAAAGCTATGTGGAAGGGAGAGTAGTTAATAATCACTGGTAGTGTGTTCTTTAATGCAGCAGCAGAACAGATAAGGTGGGTTGGGTTTTTTTGTTGGATTTCTTTGGTGGACCTCTTTCTTTTTTCTTTTGCTTTTTAAAGATATCACTTCTGTTGGTGCTAGGAGGTTCTCAAGAGCAAATGTCAAATCTCAGTGGAATGGTTCAATGAATGAAAGGGGCCATTAGGTCTCTCTGGCATTGTACCTGTTGCCTAAAGGGGAAAGTAGATACCAGCTATCAGATAAAATCATATGTAAATATATTATACTATCATTATATATCTTAACCTCTGTATTCCTCTCAGACAGTTTCCCCAAATATATTTAGTACATCTGAATAAGTGTTCTAAAATATTTGAGTGATGTAGTTTACGATTAACAGCAATTTTCTTCCCTGGATGAAAAATTACTTGTTGGAATATACCTAACACATCCAAACAACTTTCTTTTAACATGCCCAACTTCACATATTTTGTTTGGTATACCCCTGTTTAGCGCAAATCTACCAGCCAAGCGTAAAATAACTCATATGTATCTATGCTGAAGTTAGAGTTTTCATTTTTTCCTTTTGAATATGGCAGTGTAGTGTTATAAAGCTTTCCATGAGCTGACACTTTGGTTTTCCTTGAGAGAATGTGTACATGCATACATGCACTGATGAATGAAAAGAGAGAACAAAGAGCTAAATTTCAAAAAGTGTAAATAAGAAAAATCCCATGGAGGTCAATGTCAAATTAGTGAGGCATACACCTGAGCTTTTATCAGCAGAAAATTTCTAAATCCTTTACATGTCTGATGAATTACACTAGATATAATTAAGTCATGGCAAATACATTAATACATCCCTAAAGATATCATTATTGGTTTTAATAATTTACACATTGATAACCATGGATTGATCACAGCTTAAAGTATTAAAGATGGTTTTACAGAAAAGTAGACCAAAATTATCCATCAGATTAGTATTTTATGAAGTGTGGAAGAAACCGCTAACAGTTACAACAAACTCATTAAAATACAATGGTAAGCACATTGTAAGCTAAATTTGGTTTTCAAAATGTCTCAGATTTTATAAGTTTGTTTTATTTAAGGTACCATAAAACCACTTAAAGGAAATTGTGTGGTTTAATGAAAAGATGTTTTTTTCCTCAGAATAATTTTAGACAAAAATAGTTTAGGGTACATTGCAAGTAACATTAGAGGGCATTACTACTGTAAAAATGTTTTCTTTTTGAAACAGAGCAGAACAAGATATTTTTATTGCATGTTAATTCCTGTCTCTGATTTCCTAATATTGATAAATTGTATGTAAAGCTGCAGAAATGTTCGTTCTACAAACATCAGTGCATGCTAAACAGAATGGAGAGGATATATACAGAGATATCCCCTGGGCAGTGAAACATTGCCAAGTGTAGATAAAACAAAATATTTTTGTTACTGGAAATAAAATAAGTTGCTCTTTTATAGGGGTAAGTAGCAAATTCAAAGCTATATTCCATTGCATAGCGACATGACAATACGTGGCTTTTGGATATAGAAGAATATATAAGGATTCAGGAAAGCTTAAGAAGAAAATACCTTTATTTGCATTGCTGATAACTGTAGTTGTTCAGTAAATACTATGAATTCAATGAGCTTTATGCTGAATGAAGACAGAGGCTTTGTAGAAATGGAGACTTAACTTTTCTGGAAGATTCAAAATTGTTGAAAGATTAGACCTGCATCTGCATATCATAAATCCCGAAGACACTGCAGAACAGTACATTTTACACTTTTTTACCCATCCTTTCTGTTCATGTTAAATGTACTGCGATTAGAAAGACAATGTTTATAGAACTCCATTTTAAAGTAGCAAATTTCTAAAAAACATATGAGAAATTAATTGGTAAAGGCTGCTGTGTTTAAAACATAAGGATTAACATTCTTTTGCATGAAAATCAGCGACAGTACAATGTTGGCAGAGACAATATAGGCTCTATAAACCTCCCTCCCCAAATGCCACCTGGCATGTGGGACCCCTCGAGTCTGCTCTGAATGGAGACCATCAGGGCCCTGAGCTGATTGCTGCAGACTCAGACAGCACTGGTGCTTCTCCTTGGGGCTGGGGTTGGTGGTGTGATGCTGGCAGGTGCTGTGTCCTGGTGGGGGCTTGGAGGTCCCCAGGAAGGTCTCCCTGCTGGTGAAGTTATGTTCGGTGGATGAACTCATGCACTATGGAAAGTGAGATGGGAGTGCATGGAAAACCTGTCCACTCTCCAGTCAAGTAAGGCATTTGTTTGACAGTGGAGTTTAGGATTTGCTTTTAGAAAGTAATTAGTCCTTCACTGGTATGGTACAAGATAACTTTATCTAATCACTTTTGGAAGTCAAGTGTCAACATGCTGGTGGTTGCATGTACTTTTGGCCACCATGAGAAAGACAAATGGCTTCTTACTTTATACATTTAGAAGTTCCTAAAGTGCCGTAAAGTCGTGAAACCCCAAAATAACTAGCGATATTTGCATTGTCCAAATGAAAAGGAACATTTCTTCATCACTCCCACAGAAACAATGTGCTTGCGTGTGTTTAAATAGGGGTTTTGAGATGTTGACTTAACTTTTTTTTCCTTTGAATTTTGGTTACTTATTATTCCTAGTTGCAGTTTGAAATAATAGAAATCTGTCTTTTAAAAAATACAATTTATGAGTCAGAGAAATGAAACCGAAGAAAAGTGGCATATAATTACCCAAACATAATTGGAGATTACAATAGACATACTGGTTGCAGGTGGCTGACAGTAAGATAGCTAACATAAAGTAAACACTATTAGCAAAGTTTAAATTATTGTGTTGCATGCAAAATTAGTATGTGACAAAAGAATCACAAACTAAAGAATTAATATGGAGAAAACTAAACAAAGTAACCAAGTTGTTGCTGTATTTTATATTATGAGAGTTGTTTTGTGACAAGGCTTTCTCATGTTTGACTTGGCTGCCAGATCGATCCAGTGTGAAAGACCATTAACCAGCCTCAGAGAGGGGCTGGCAGAGTCCAAAAGAATCCTTTTGAGATCGAGGAAAAGCACAAAAGTGGTCAGCATTGACAAAAACTCACTTAAACCCGCCTGGAAAGTAGACACATGGTGATAGACTGCAATCTAAAATTAATGTTTTGTCTTAATGGTTCTTTTTTACAGAAAGGTGTAAAGCTGTTGAATTTGCTTTAAAATCACTTGGTGCCTTGCCTTGCTGGAATAGTCACATTATAGACACTCGTATTTTATAGAGCGTACATCCTTTTTATGGAGTTTATAAGCCTTTTCATATGAAATAGTCCACACAGAAACCAATATTGGGAACCCCAAAATGTCAGCACTTTGGAACGAATTTTGGCTAGCAAGATTGTTTTTTTTTTTCCTCGTCCAGCTGACAGACTAAGGTGGATATTTGCAAAACTCATGACACTATGTCTTTCAGACTGGCTAAAGAACACTGTAACATAGAGCCATCTCAGCTAGTTCATCTCATGCTGATCTAGGAAAGAAATGAACAGAAAATGGAGCTTAAAGACAGGAAGCCAGTGATGACAGGCAACAACACAGCCACCTCTTGCAGCACTTTTGCATGGACTTGGAGCCGATCACCCCGCTACTGGACGTGATCTGGAAAGGCTGAAAAGTACAGTGCTTCCTAGCCTGGATTTCTGTGTGACCTTTTGAGAATGAGTAAGGCCTACTCTATGTTAGTGTGAGTGTTAAGTACCTGTGTTCTCCACTGTAGAGGACAAATGTGCCTCGAGGAACCTGCCGTTCTCACGATCACTGCTGACATTTTCTCAGTATTTACTCTACCCGTTGATACAATATCAGGCTGTTAGAAGAACTCACTTGACAGCTGCAAGTAAGTCGTAGGAATCAGTGTAAAGAGCCTTGTGTCTGTAGGAGAGTGTGGAGCTGACACAGTGGTCTCACACCACAGTCTTAATAATTTCCAGGAAGAAGGATAACTTTTATTAATTACTATGAGATAACACAATTCTCAAATGCTATTGAAAACCTCATATTTTCTATAAAAAATTATGATAAGAAAGAAGAAATTGGAATGTGTTTCCTTTTACCAGTGAGATTATTTTCAATCTTATTAATTCTCCTATTTAGAAGATTTTAAACAGCTGTGTGATGCAATTTGAATCAGCTGAAACATAACATTTGACCTAATCTCATTAAAAGTGATTATAAAAATAAATGAAAATCTGTTTCCAATATTTAGAAGGTGAAGGCTAATACCCAAAATATTTTGAAAAAAGAGATAGATGCGCTTACTATGGGTATGTTTCCTGACATGAGACCTACATTTTTAATTTATTTGTGTGCTTCAGGGTTTACATAAAATAGAATTGATTTTGCATAACTGTTTATAAGGGCTTTATGCATAGCAGAATATTGACAATTGCATTTGAAATTGCTATCCATTTAGTTTGTTGTTTAATTTTTTTCAGTAATAGAGTGTTTGCAACTTTCTTTATCAGTGAAGCCATATTAAGGAAAAATATTATCTCATGATGAGCTTTGATTGAACCTTCAGTGTCTTCGTTTTCTTTCTGATTTGACTCCTGGAAATCTTATTTTGCAGAAAAAGCTTAGAGTAAATCAAGGTCTGGTCAGGCTGACTGCTGAGTAAATGCTAAACTTGTTGATATTTGAGTTACTATGTAGAGAGAGTGAAGTTAACATAATTACTTAATTCATTGGAAAACATAAACACTAAAGTCCAATAAGGAGCAACTAAAATTTTCATGTATCAGGAATTGTAGACCCTAAAGTTTTATTTTGGATGAAAAAAGAATTTTAAAAAAATCCTTTTTTCTACAGAAGAGACTTTGTGTTGTGAATTTAGTGTGAATCATAATACCAACAACAAAAAAAAAGTAAATACAATAAACCACCAAATATTCATGTTCCTAAGTGTGATGCATACAGTCAAGTTTCTAGATAACTTAGGAAGGTATTGTTAGAAGCAGGTCTGAAGAAGTTTGTAGCCCACTCAGTGATTTATATGGAATAGCAATTTCTGAGCACACTATTAGAATCCTTCTCATATTTTGTTGAGTCCCAATGCAGCAATCACTGAACAATTTCATGTGGCTTTAACTGTCTTAGAAATATTCATTATTTGTGTGGCTTACATTATCCAGTAATACCTAATGAATGCAGAAAATATTTTAAACTTTTCTGAAATTACATCCACTTTATAACTTGCTTCAAATTATCACTACGTATTTCAACCACAATTTTTTGTGTAACATCTCAATATCTTGTTTGGGAGATCCTTTAACTCAAAGGGAACAGAATAGAAAAGTTATCTTCAATTCATGCACAGACTACATATACCTTTATCATTTGAAGAAAATGTTCATTGTTTTGATGTATCTAATTTAGTCTTCTTCTTCGGGGATTTGGATACTAAAACACAAAGTGTTCTTAGAGTGAAAATTATTTAGAGTCCGTGCTGTGACTATTTTACTCTCTGAATTTTGGGTTGGAGAGGTGGACAAAGACTTTTCCCTGCTATAAAAAGCATTCACCAAAATTGATGGTGAGAAATGAAGGATTAGGTCCTTATGGTAGAGGATGTATCTCCCTTGTTTTAGTCCCAAGATTAATATAAGAATATATTTATGAGACTAAGAGCTCAGACAAATCTAGTGCTCTTGTCTCCTATTTATCTGCCCTTAGTACTCATTCTAGATATTGATGAATATACTCACAGACACTTCGTACAAATAGAGAAAATAAAATAATATATATATATACACACAAACCCCATATTGCAAGAAATATGTGTGTGTACAGTCCCATATATTCCTATAGATACAGAGGCATTCTTTTCCTCAAAGAACTGCGTGCTCTTGTGAGAAGTCCTACTCCATCTTTCTCATACGCTCCTTTCAGGTACTGGAAGGCTGTTATTAGGACACTCCAGAGCCTTCTCTTCTCCAGGATGAGCAAACAAAATTCTCACAGCCTCTCCTCATAGGACAGAGAGGTGCTCCAGCCCTCTCGTCATCTTGTTGGCCCTCTTCTGGACTTTCTCCAACAGGTCCATGTGCTCCCTGTGCTGGGTATCCCAGAGCTGGATGCAGCACTGCAGGCTGGGTCTCACCAGAGCAGACCAGAGGGGCAGAATCCCCTCCCTCTCCCTGCTGACCATGCTGCTTTTGGTGCAATCCAGGATGTGATTGGCTTTCTGGGTTGTGAGTGCACATGGCCAGTTCATGTCCAGCCTCTTATCCAGCAGCACCCCCAAGTCCTTCTTAGCAAGGCTGCCCTTGATCGGTTCATCCCCAGCCTGTGTTACTACAGGGAAATGCCCCAAGGTGCGGAACCTTGCACTTGGTTTTACTTAATCTCATGGAATTCACAAGGACCCACTTCTTGAGCTTGTCCAGGTCCCTTTGGATGGCATCACATCCTTCAGGTGTGTCAACAGCTCCACTCAGCTTGGTGTCATCAGCAAATTTGCTGAGGGTGCACTCAATCCCTTCATCTATATCATTAATGAAGGTAACAATAATACTGGTCCCAATACAGGTCCCTGAGGGACACCACTTGTCACTGATGGCCATCGGGACTCTGAGCCATTGACCACTACCCTCTGGATGTGACCATCCAACCACTTTCTTATCCATCTAACAGTCCTCTCA
This sequence comes from Falcunculus frontatus, assembly GCA_013398115.1. NCBI lineage: Eukaryota > Metazoa > Chordata > Aves > Passeriformes > Falcunculus > Falcunculus frontatus. Next base: position 2,034,708 of record VZRV01009049.1, read on the forward strand.
TCAAATCCATCTCTCTTCAGTTTAGAGAGAAGGATGTAGGCTGAGTATAACAGGAAAATATTTGGATAAGAGTCAGTGAAGTAAATAAAAAACCAAGACTAAAAATAAGGTGAGAGGAGAGAGACATCACAGATAAAATGATAAGGGATATAGCCCACTGCAGTGCTGTTGCCTATGCCTGTATTAGCAGGTAGCACAGGGAATTACTTGTCGATCTGTAGAGAGAAATAAGTAGCGCTGAGGACCTGACAACTACCTACCTATATATGTCTTTCTTTTTTTTTTACTTCAGAGTACTTCTGGGCTGATGGTCAGAATTTCCATTAGTGATTGATTTGAGCACGCTAGGCAAGGTTCCAAATTGCACTTTCCAGAAGACTTGCTGATGAAAGGACTCCAGGTCATATACTCTAAGACCATACCATTATGTGAATCAAAACCCAACAGATCACACCTACATCTTCCTTTGGATCAGGTGTAAATTTGGAAAAGTATTCCCCAGCTGTTTTCCCTCATTGCTCTTTGCTTCTTATTGCAGGGAAATCTTAGAAAGCAGAAAGTGTGTCTCTTTAGATGAAACTAAATTGAAAGGTGCTTTACAGACAGCAACTTCAGACCAGACTAGAGCTATTTCAAGGTCACTTTGTACTGTGCTGGGTCCCCAGCAACCTATTTCATTTCATAGAATGGCTCCTATTCCACTGTGCTCCTTGCTCCATGTGGATGTGTGGAAGACTTTCTTCTGGCATGCACTCCTGGCACAGGCTGAACTGCTAATGTCAACGTATCCATAGAAAATAAAGTCTGTTTGGTTTGAATTGCAATAAATATCAACAAAATATTATTAAAATAACTAAAACAATCCTAGAAAAAGAAGACAGAACAGATTTTGATACCAATATTGTCTTTGAATATATAGGCCAAAAAAACCATTTCTGCTGTTTGTCATCATGTTTTTTATGATGACAATAAGTCATCAAGTGTTTCTGACATTATTATTTGCACTGGTTCTAAATAGGATCTAGTTTGCAATTTGCTGAAGAACAGAATTTGACCTTGGGCTGTAGAAGAGTTGTGAATGAGTGAAATATGTCAGCAGCATGCCTAAAAATAAGAAAGGAAATAGAATACAGAATTTTCAAGTGACAATGATTGATATGTATACATCTCTATAAAAATGGATGAGCAAGAGTTTTCTAAACACTGGCAAAAGTGAATTAAAAATAAATAATGAGGAAAAAGAATTGACTAAATATTTAATAATTGGAAAATTTGATGTAATAATTATTGTTCAGAAGGAGGAATGTGAGACAAAAACAAAGTAGCTTTGTATGAAGTCCAGAACTTGATCCAAAGCTTTTGAAGTCAGCAGGAAGCCACTGGCTTCCACACACTTTTTGGCAGCCTTGTACTGTACTCTCAGTGGGAGAAATCTGGCACATCTCTCAGTTGCTCCAAAACTCAGTCCCAGGCTCATAATACTGCTTCATCAGTTCATTCCTTTACCCATCTTCCTAAATTAATCTCATGACAATCCATTTTATAGACTCTTTCTGACCTCTCTAATCATGATGGTGCTTGTAACCTAAATGATGATTTGAATAAGATTCCCCTGTATTTGTCTTTCCTCCCCAGAGTAGAGAACATTTGCCAGGGTCAGAAATAAAAGAGAGTAACTTACTGGGGAGAGTGATTTCTATTATATCACAGGTGTATCAATGAATTAGTTAACTTTTTTAACTAAGTCTTTTGCTTATAAATTGTTACATTTCTGTCCATCTTACTTTTTGCTTCACATTCTGTCTGATAAGCTAAACATTTACCTCCTGCCTGGCATTTCTGCCCTTAACTAAATCATCCCCCCAATTTTTTTCCAGAAATGTCAGGTCCTCAAGGAATATGCAAACCAAAAGGAGTAATAATATCTTCAGGCTGTCAGAGAAAGAGCTGGAGCTGTTCAGCAGAAGTGGCAGAGGAGCCAGGAGTGTTGCCACACTGTGAGATCCACAGCTGAGAGATCATGGCTCTCTGTACCAGGATATCCTGTCAGCTCCCTTAGATCTACAGCCGTCCTGACAGGTGTAGCTTGTGCTCCCAGAGGATCTGGGCAAAGCTGGACAGCCCTTCAACTGGCTGGGCCTCCATCCACATCATCACTTTTGGCTGCGAATCAACTACACGATAGAACATCAACCCCCATGATTTTAATAATCTGATAACTTTAGAGCAATGAAGGCTTTGCTAAAGCTGAGAGTGCCAATCTGGTGCTGGTCCAGTGTAAAACTACACACCTGAAAAATGTAAGAGATTTAAACCAAACCAAACAGAAATAACCCACAGAAAAACAAAACCAAAACAAAGCTATGGTAAAGAAGACAAACAAAATTTTAAAAAGCCCAGAGTTTTAGCCATTTCTTTATTTAATATTGTTTAAAATATTTAAGGCATAGGAAGCTTTTCACAGTAACTCATTTGTCCTCAGTATTTCTTAAAATGATTTTTTTTTAATAATGAATGCTTATAAAAAGAGAAATATATATTAGAATTAAAAAATGTGATTTGAATGGAAATAAGATTCATTTAATTTGCAAAACAGGATACATTATTTTTGGCATAGAATTTCGAATGTGCAAATTCAGTACTTCATTACAGGGTTGGTTTAACCTGATGGTACTGGTTTTATCTGTTCTGACTGAGTTTTAGGACTGAAATAATTGTTTTCTGTTGCTCATATTGTCTCAGGATCTAACTAGTTCAACTTAAAAAAGAAGGCAAAAGAAATGACTGAAAAAAGGAAAGGATATATTGCTAGGTCTGTTAGAGGGGTTTTAGTATGTGTTTTTTGTTGGGTTTTTTTTGCCTTTAATAAACTTATTGGAAGGCTTGGAAGATTATGTGATATTCATATGACAACACTGTATGGTTCTGTATTCTTATAGAGTATTCTGAACACATGCAAAATAAGATGTGCAAATCAATGTCTGCTAAGTGAATCATCAAGTTCAAATAACTAGTACTCATGGACAATCACGCTAACAAAAAATTTTAGGTGAAGGGAGGAGCAAGTAGGATTACAAAAATGCAATTGTCGTTGTTAAAAATTAATTAGATACAGAGATTTCAAATTTGAGAGGTGAACACATGAGCAAAATACAAACAATCAAAATGAGAGTACAAATGAAGTTGTAGGAACATGGCTGCTGACAGGTAAAAAATCCAGAAGTATATCACAGGAGTCATTGTAAACTAATACACATGTATATGAGACATAGGCAATATAAATTTTTTTTAAAAGCATTTATTTTTAGGTTTTCAAACGTCAGAGAGGACTTTGACATCACTGTTTTTCTTATAATGAATATAATTTGAAATATTTACCCTTTTTTTGTTTCTCCCATTGTTCTGATTCACTCTTTATGAGAAACCAAGCAAAACTTCATAGTACTACTTGCTTGTATAAAGTGAATAAAATTACATGGTTTTTCTAAATTTCTTGAAAATATAACCTCATCTTACTTTCAAATATAGTTTATACATAAAGTATAAATATATAAAGTAAAGTAAAAGTAAATAACTTCCTTTTTTTTCCTGTCTTTTGAAAGGAAAAATTCCGAAGAACCTGCGGTTTGTTCCTCACAGAGATAAATTTATTTGGACTTTCAAATGTCAGATTATTGCAAAACAGATTTGTATCAGCTTGTGTTTAGAAGCAGCTCAGGCTTATACAAACAGAAAAAAACCCACCCTGCAGAGATCACTGAGAATGTAGACATAAGTTGTTCTAGAACTGCTCCTCTTAATTGTCTTAGATGTCTTTGGAACCGACAGTACAGAAAAAGAAGAACTATTTGATTGTGAAATTTATATTAAATTGAAACAGATAGTTGTTTTCCTTGTCAGAGCCAAAAATAAGGAACTGAGACAGGAGAAAAATGCAGTAAAATCCTGATAACTTGTATTTCTTTTTTTCTCCTAGCTGGTCCCAAGACCATTCCCTCAATTACAGCTGCACAGCTGATATCCAAAGTAAAACAAGCACAGAAATACAACCCCCATCCAAAAAAAAAAAAAAAAAAAAAAAGGGGTAATAGTAGTTCAATTACTGAGAGTTCCTCTCAATCTTTGTTACTGCTTTTTCGTAAAAAAAGCATGGGAGAAAGAGCACAGAATTCTAGTGTTTCAGAAATAAAACTTGATGCACTTTGATGCACTTTGATACTTTCTTGGAGTCCATTAACTCTCAGTTAAAAGGTGGAAAAAGCAGACTTCTGGAAACCCTACAGATTCTGAGTGCTATAATGGAGGAAGTTGTTTTTAAATAAGTCTTCACTAGAAAATAGATAGTCTGGTAATGTGTAAATCTGAACAGCTAAATGAGTAGTAAATAAAATAACAATTGGAGATATTCTGCCAAATAAATGCCTCAGATATATTTCAGTCTGTTATGGGCTAGACAGTTATCTGACTTGCTTGGTCAGTTACAAGTTAATTGTAGGAATGGGACATGCTATCAAATAAAATTAGTACCGGTCTGTCAGCCACACCCTAATCAAAACAAAAGGACTCAATTAGTTGCCACTGTGATTTCCAACAACATTTAAGGTCGATTTATTTCATTCTTGGGATGAAAATCAGAATTCTGATAAGATATATCCTTTAGTAAATTATCAAATAATAAGACATTTACATATTAATGTATTAAAGCTTTAAAATTTTGTTTGAGGTTTAGCTCTGCTAACCGATGATAATTGATTTTAACAAGACTTTTCAGTAAATGAGGGATTTTCAGCATGCAGAAAAGAAAGAACTAATTCCCTGAACAAGTTCTGAAGTAGACATAAAACCCGAAGAAAGGTACATGGGGTGTGAACACCATCTTACATTATTCCCTATAATACTTGAATCTGGTGATTTGGAAGCATTTATTCTAAATTTATCAGATTTGAATTTACTTCCATTTGAATTCCCCCTGTCATTGTCCCTTGCACGGTTCTGGACAATATCTCCGATGAAATTTTCTGAGTCTGCTATTTCCATCTGGAGTTGCTGGTGCAGGTTTTGGATGTTTGTTCCTTTTTTTCACTACTTGTGGTAACAAGGAAGAAGCAGATTTATAGCTTTTGGAATGGAAAGATTGTGTCCTATCAATACTTAAGGCCTCAGTAGTAAATAGATTTAAGTAACCCGGAATGTAAATATTGGTTCATATATGTTTTGTCTCTGGTAAATTGTGTGGTGAAAAACAAAAAGCATCAGAGAATTATGCACATGTATTTGTACACAGAAATAATAATACAAAAAAATGCTGTTCTTTCTACTACTGACAATAAATTAAATATATAAAATGTCCATAATTACTTTTCTAGTTGTAAAAGCGCACATCTAGAGGATCTGGTTAAAAGACTCAACCTACTAAGGGTGCTTAAATTTTTCTGCGACCCAGGGTTTCTGTGGGTGTTCAAGATTGCTTGCCCTTGCAATAGAGATAATAATTTCCTTTTACTTGAGTGAAGTACATTAAAGCTCTTAGCACATTTGAACTTAGGGCGTGAGTCTACATTTTAGGTGAACAGAGGAACAAAGAGCTTAAAAGGAAGCAATGACCAGAAAAGCGTGTGTTGAACTGCCTTAATAATTTCTATTTTTTTTTTTTGTTATCTCAGCCACATTGTTAACACACTCCCCCCTCCAAAAAAAAGCCCCAAAAACCCACCAAAAAAAACAACACAGAAAGCCTGAAATATCAAAACTAGTCTATCAAAACCAAATTCCATTTAGCTACAGAATGTACAGTGCACTGTGTTGTATTTCAAATGAATAAATGAATGACAACTCACTTCAGTTTTTCATTTAAGGCACGACACTGTAATCCATGCTGGTACTTAACACTGCAGAAGTATCACTGAATTAATAGAATTGCCTGAGTCAATGCTATTCACAACATGAACGAGGATTGTAAAATAATTTTAATCTTCTTGGAATGACCAAGTGCTTCAGTCACATCACTGAAAGAGGTTTCCTATATATTAATTCTTTGGTGTTTCAAACATAATTTTTTTGTATCTTACCCCTCTCTCATGTCCCTTTCTTTAAATCAGTAAGTAATATATGCAAAGGCTTAAAAGAATAATGAAATTCTCATGCATTACATAAATAGCATTTTGAATAGTTACTTGATGCAGTAAATCCTTGGTCAATGAGTCCTAATTATTATTTTTAATTAAATAAAAGATTATTACCTTTGATAGATTTAAAGTTTTGATAGTAAGGTTTGGCAACTTCTCATCCTTCTGTTAATTCATTCTCCTAATTCAAAGGCCAGAAGTAACTTAATGACTCTTTTTCAAAGTCTAATAAGATACACTCTGAAGTTAATTTAATTTACTTGGTCTATAAGCAACATATCATTGCAGCTAAGCATTTTCATCAATGTACACCTAATGATTGAATGGATCACCATAGGAAATTTTATTAACTTGGCTACTGACTCCAACTCTAATCTAGTTCCTTCGTCAATTTCATCTGTTATATATAAAATATCTCTGAAATTATTTTAAAGATAATTATGTCTGGTTAGTAAAATGAGACCCCAAAGTGCAGATTTTAGATTGCTTTTTCTCCTTTATTTCTTTTATTTTACCTTTTCTTACCTATTTTTTAAGACTCATATAGCGATTGGATCTTGTATTGTGTGAAGTAGCCACCACAGAGAAAAAATTTTGTTAAAGACACATTATTCAATTCTGATGAATACCCTCTCTGGTGATATTCCCCTTGTCTCTATTTTGATGATAAGCAAAAACAAAATTCTCAATTATTGTTCATCTATATTCTCATGAGGAACTTCAAAGGAAGATAAATGCTCTCAAGTAATTTACCTTGTATGGATTTTATGTACTCCAAAAGTTTTGCTGTTGCTGCCGAAGATAAGCACAGACCCTCCAGAGGAAAAGGGAATAATATTTCAAAAAGATATCAATATATGCATTTAACACACAAAGGATATCTATTTGACTTTTGATAACATATTTTGATTCAAAATGTAAAAAAAATTCTGCTTGATAATAAAGTTATTGTCTGTTGTTCTTATTTATAGCCATCACAGAATCACAGCATGGGTGAGGTTGGAAGGGACCACAGCAGGTCATGTGGTTCAGCATCTCTGCTCCAGCACGGCCATCCCAGAGCACAATGCACAGGATTGTATCCAGATGGCTCTTGAATATCTCCACTGAGGGAGACTCTCCAAAACCTCTGGGCAATCTGTGCCAGTGCGCAGTCACTCATCCACATAATAAAGAAGTTCTTCCTCTCTAATTTAGTCATATTAAGTTTGGAGGTTTGTAGGGACAGTGCCATAACTGGCTGTACACAGTGGAACACTGGGAAAGTTCCTTCAAATATTTTGTGGGGTGTAAAGCACCTGAGTTTCACTCTAGTTCTCGTTCTGTTACTCTCAATTTTTATCTGTCTTGTCTATATCGAAATATAACTATCTGAGAGAAAGTTGTAAGCAGGACAAAAAAAAAAAAGATAAGTCATTTATGTATTTATGTCTGTCCCTTTTAATGAACAGATATCAGTTTACTAAATATTTGGTGAAAGAAACTTGAAATAGTAGTTATTCTCATCTTTCAAACTTGTCTGGTGAAAACATCAAGTAGCAACATACATTTTTAAGAGTTGATATAATATGAGGTTTAAAAAAAGGCCAGGTGGAATTTTTAATGCTGTCCTTGGCTGTCCTCTGTTGAGGGTAGCAAACTCAAAAAAAAAAAAAAAAAAAGGAAGTTTTCTAGTATCTCTTAAAGATCAAAACTCAATATCGTAACGCTGTTAGTAACTACGGCTTGTCTCATGCAAGAGTCTGCAACAACCTTTAGAAATTAATCCACTGTATAAAGTAATTAGCACGTCTGTATTAAGGTTCAGGGGTCAGTGTACAGAAGGATTTAAAATGAGATGTACATATCGTCTTACTAGGCAGGAAAGTGCACACTGCTGTTACTGGATGTTGAATCATCAGCATGGAAGTTACACTCTCCTGGTCTGCCAATATTAATTTTTTTAAAAAGTCAATATTTAGTAGAGCTGAAGGAGATGAAAATGGTAAAAATATCTCCCATTGTCAAAGGAAAGAAAGGAACAGGTTTACTGTAAAAAAGAAAAAAAAAAAAAAAACAAAAAAAAAACCCACCAGGAAAAGAAATTGGCTGGGAGGATGGAAAAGTGAAAATGGAGAAACAGAAAGGCTAAGTTATTGGTATACTGATATCCCAATATGGGAATAAACATTTTTAACTTGTTCCTGAATGAGAAGAAAACAGAAAGTTTGTCTCTGCCTAGAATCGAAGGAAACTGAACCGCATCAAAAGGATAGGCCATAATGATGTCACACATGCAGACTGAGAGTCTTTAAAAGCTTTGTGGACATCTCTCAGTGCTGTACCATATTGGAATACTGGGATCACAGCTGAATGAGACAGCTCCAATACAGGAAGAAACCTAGCCACATTTGTACAACATCATATTTGGGCTAACTAGCACTACTGGAAAATACTAGCCCTACTCTTTCCTTGTTTTATGCATCCCTCTACCATCTCTGCGTTTTTTCTACCTCACAATTAAAAATAAACTTACAGCTTTGTACCTCTTCTTTGCAGGAGAAAAAATGATCTGTTAAAGAAATTAAAGAAAAGGGGACAAAAAAAGAGAAAAAAAGGCAGTTTGTTCCCTGTCCCATTTATAACAACTCTTACACTCTCACATGGAGGCTGCCAGACTCAAATTTTTTGCAAAGGTTGCAAGTCTCTTTTCTGTGGTCAAAGCTGTGAACAGATGCACAAAAGGAGAAGACAGACATTTAAAAGAGTCACAAGGAAGGAATAGATGCAGGGAAATTTTTAAACCTGAGATACTCCTACTGTGCAGCCAAATTCACTGCCAATAATCCACAGATGTACAGCACATGGGTGTGCAAAGCTGTGACTGTTAGAGGTGTGAAAGGAGTTCTTAGTATGTTTATTGAATAGCAAACGTACCCATCTGTTCTGCTGAAATAAGTAAGATCTGCATCTAAAATCTCATACGTTTGGAAAGTTAACATTTCTGGGGAGTGACATCACAGAGGTAACAAGGTGTGCTCCCTGATACTGACATGGGTTAACTTATTCACTGTCCAAAAGTAAATATTCAGGGCTTACAAGAACCAGTTGCACATTTTTTCTCACTTATGTTTCTGTCATGTTATTTCCTGTCTCTTCAATTTCAGCCAGTGTTATCTTTGCAGGGCAGAGCAGTAACACACCTGGCCAAACAGCTCTTTTATGTATTACACATAATGGCAAGGAAATTGAACAATAGTCCCCATGGTAGGTATTTATGGAATGATGAGTCCAGAATGGAAGGTTCTTTATAATTTAACAACTATTGGATATCCTGAGGTTTGAATAAATAGCAAGAAATATTATGAAAACACCTCTTTGTTTAGGACCCTGAAATTTCCTTCCCAAAACAAGATGGCACTGCAGATCACCCAAAAAAGAAAAAAAAAGGTGCTTCAAGTCAGGTGAAGCTGGGACCCAAAATTTTTCCACTGAGCAGCTACCTCAATTCACTACACCTCTGAGTCTGAATCTGAGTAGGTGCACAGCTCTTGTCTAGGTCTCATTGCTATCAGTAAGGAGGGGTACAGATATCTAAGTTCCCTAGGGCTCAATCACACATATTTCTTGAGCACAACTTATATATATATATATCCATTCTATAGGAAACCCTATTATAACCATAGATCTTTACTGAGATCACAGTAGTTAGAGCACTCAACCAAAAACGGGGATAACAGCATTAATTTGTCTCCATCATTCAACTGGAATTCTTCCCTTCCAGAAGAGGGGGCTTCAGCTGTTAAAAAGCTATAAGCGACATGTTTTCTAGAAGGGCTGTATTTTGTTCTTTTATAGTTTTAAAGTTGTCCTAGAGAACGGCAAAAAATGTATAGCATTTGCAGGGAGATCAGCGTGCAAAAATTATCACGGCACTAGATTAATGGAAGGAAAGCAGAGTTCTTAATCTTTCATGTCTGTGACCGGTTTCATTTATGCATTTAAAATTAATCATTTAATTGAATTTATTAACAATATTAAGAACAAAAAAAAAAGCAAAACCAACAAATAACAATAACAGTAACAACAATAATTTTAAAAAATCATCTTCCCCCATGTATAAAGATAATTTTGGAAGCAGGACTCCCATATCTCAGTTCAATTTCTAAACCACCAGGTTAACAGAGTTGCATCTCCTGTTAGATGAATACTGTAGAGTGTACTGTCATCTCTGTCTTAGATATAACTTTTCACTTTAAAAGTGAATTTTGTTCCCTGTTGTATACAATGACAAAATGAAATTAAGAATAAGAATTCTGGAACAATTTTGAAGCCTGAATGGCCCTAATCAATATATGACTGAGAAGTGCTTTCTTCCCCTATGCTTTAGGGTAATAAGCTCACATTCCCACCCTCTTCCCCACCCCAGAATCTTTATCTTTCTCACACAAGGCTGATATCAGATGCAAAACAAAATCTCTAGTGATTTTATCTCATAATGATTGTAGCAACTGTACTTTTCAGAAAAAAATCTTGACTTATGATTTGTTTTCCTCCTACTAATTTTACTTTCCATGTTAATTGTTCTCATTTGACAAAGTGATAGGAAATGATTTTTGTAGTTTTTGAGGCTGCACAGAGATACCAGGCTTCTTTCAAAAGAAATTATAGAACTGGATCAATGCTATGCTGCTTGTCATTTTGTTAGCAATACTGAAAGGTCACAAAACAATGGAAGTTAAGAACATTGTGCTCAAATCAGACATCTGGAAAATGTGGCATGAACCTTCTCTGTGTAGTCTTCATTTATTCACTATTTGTGGCCACTCAAATAAGAACTTTTGATGCTGCCAGGTCTCATAATTTTTTCCCAAGAAATCTTCCTCCCACACGGCCAGAGTAAAGATTTGTGGTAAGAAGCAGTTACTATGAAGTTTCAGTTTAAAAGGTACTTGATCAAATTGAAATTATAGAGGCTGAAATGGGAATTCAGACATAGTTAAAACACGGAGAGTAGCAACTTGCTACTGGGAAAAATATTTTAATCTGTAAAACCAGTAAAGGGGGTCGAAAGGCAAAAGAAAATGTCAATATCAGAATTGCATATAATCTCACCAACCAGTGGCTAGTGTGACTGTGTAGGATTTACAAAATGGAAGTACATTTGCAGCCTTGGGCACTGAAAACAGTGTATTCGTACTGACCTGCAGATTGCACTAAAAATCACCTTTGGTTACCTGTAACTCTTTCCTACAACAGAGACATAAAAATGTTGCAGCTCAAATCAAGAGGCAGTAAGTAATTCATTTGAACTTTGTGATATTCATATTTCATATAATTTGTTTTATAATGTTCAGACTATCAATAGAAAACACTGAAGGGAGACATTTGTTTCAGAAATATCTCTTCATTAAAGTATAGTGGTCCCTTACATTCATTGCTACTATAGTTTTCTTCATTATTCAATAGCACTTTCAATCCCCATGTGTGTGACTTTCATTATTACGGATCATTTTTCCTTAGGATGTGTGATTTAATTTTAATGCAGGAATCTAAATCAAAATCCTTTGCTATTTAGTGGCTCTCTGGTGTAATAAAAGAGAGTAAGGCTTAGCCCTCTGCTTTTGTGCTCAGAAACATTTTGCCACGTATTTGAATTATGATAAAATCAATTGGAAGAGCCTGACAGTGAAGAGTAGGAAGAAAGTTTCCCTATATAAAGCTGGAGAATAATTGCAGCTTTTTTTCTTCCCAGCACAAAAATGCTGCAGGCAAATAGCTTGTTAATTCAGCATCTATCATCATTTAACCTTGTTTGTCCTCTTGTTGATAAAATAACACAATTAAAAGACTTTCCCTTTGAATTATCAGTGTCTGAAGTTAAAATGACCTGTGTTTTATGAAAGCTGTGCTCTCTGTTAGTTCCAGAAAGACATCTGAATTGTTCTCTGAAGCTTGTTCACTCTTAGCATCTCTGGGACTGCGGCACCAATGAAAGCCTTTCTTTTTCTGGCACATAGCCAAGGCGAGCCATGATCTAATACTGCAAATTATTTTTTCTCTTTTGCACTGGGGAACTACTGTGTTAAAAGCTAGCTTCCTTTCCTAGCTCCGGGAGAGTGAGGCACAGACAGGTGTAGCCCCTTTGATTGCACTGAAACCAGTCTCAAGGCCCTCCACAGTTGATGCTTCAGTGCACAAGCATGAAGGAGAATGATCACATTTTTCCTTACTCTCCATTTTTAAACCATGGCCTAATCAGCAGCTTCACAAAAGTGTCTTGGCTTGTGAATAATTTTTTTCTCTGTCTGAATACAAAGCTGAATACATAGGAAATTACAGCACTGAAAGAATCATGTCATTTTTATCCAGGTGCTGTCTGTCAGTCCTGGCATGATCTTGAGCCTGAAATTCAAGAAATACAAATGATGCTTAAAAAAAAAAATCACACTTCAATACAGGTAATGTTAAGCAAAAAATACTTGATCTAGGGCTTTTTGCCGTAGAAGATGAATATGCTCTCTGTTTTTTGCTACCACCCCCCACCCCAGGCAAAGAAGAGGGAAGGGATGTGGAAAAAAGATTTACCTATTGAAAATACTTTGGGAATGTCAAGAAACATGGAAACAGTGTTATCTGCAACGTGGAAAAATAAATTTTCTATTTTATTATATTTGCCTCAGATTTTCCTGCTTTCTTCATGCCAGTTCACCTTAAGCTGGTTAGTACAGCTGAGCAGCTGACAATTCCCCATTTCTAAAGTTATTCCTGCTGGTGGTCCTGTTGCTGTTCCAAATGATGGTCAACGCTTTCGCTGTAAAGAGTTTCCCAGATTGTAACCTAATATCTGATATTTGTTAGGGGCTTTTTCTGGTCTATAAGCTTATATGATCCTCTGAGGCCTCTGCAACATACACTACTCTATGCTAGAAGCCTGTCATTTCTCAGGAGAAAAGCAAGGTTGACTGAATTCAGGAGGTGGTTGAGTGCAGTAATTTGTGCAGTTTCATGTCAGCGGGGACCTTGCTGTTGGGTAGTGGGGTCTGTTCTTTTAACTGTACCCCTGATACCCTTCCCTGGTGTGATGCAACGTTGGAGGTAATACACATTTCTGCAGGGTGATGACAAAAGCCATCGTCAATTATTTAATGCCAGTTTTACAATGGAATAAAGGACATCATGCAAAAAATGCTGTGAAGAATCAGCTCCTGCTATATGACAAAATAGTTGCATAGCTGAGCCTTTTCCCAGCTGAAGTTCTTCTGCTTGAGAGTAGAGTTGAAAACTAGCTTTGATGTGATGTTCTTTGCTGTCTGCTCTCCCCTGCAGTATGCTACTGCTCTCCACTCTTGATGTCTGTCACTTTCTCACTGTCATGAGTGTGTTTCTGTGAGGTAAACTGAACCACAAGTTGTGTCACTGTGCCCTTCCCACCAAACTTCATCATCAAACTCAGATTGACCCCCAATCAGACAAGATGAATAGCTCTGCTTGGGTTTCAGAAGCCAGATTTTGTCCCTGCTTTGACCTCTAAGGCTCTCTATCACTTCTGTTCCTTATTCTGAACATTAGAAATGTGGTTTAGACTATTAGGTTCTTCAGCTTCATGTCTTTCTTTCACCCTTGTTGATTCTACACATCATTTTACATTTAATTTTGAGAGCCATGAGTTTGCCTTTTCGCTGTGCTGTACACCAGCTCTCTCAGCACTCATGGATGCAAATGCATTAAATGTAGATTTTATAGCTAATATTGATATTGAGCCAACACTGTGCCAAAGGAACACCCTGATGAAAATAAATCAAAATTGGTTCAAGAGAAGTCTTCCTTTTCTCCTGTTGGGAGTTGAGTGTTTCACAGCTTCAACCCTTCCTGTTCATCTGACAGAATGGTCACGGACTAGATGTTTCTTGGATGTGTGAGTCACAGAGAACAGAGACGGAGAAATTGATCTGAATATCTCTCTCCAAGCTGAAAAATGTTTAGTTCAAATTGTTACTGCTTTATAGCCTGTCATAGGCACTCATTCAGTTATTAGAAAGGCCATGAATGCTTCATAGTCATACCAGAGTTGCCTACAACAGAATACCTGTTTTTCTGAGGAAGGTTTTTTGGTTGTTTGGTTGGTTTGGGTGGGTTTTTTTGGTCTTTTTGTTTGTTTTTTCTTTTTCTGAAGAATTTCAAAACAGAAATAATATATTTTTGAATTCAGAAAGAACATTTTAGAGATTCTTATTCTTAGTTACTCAGACAGGAAATCAACCATAGAATGCCATCTCCCTCTTCAAACAAGAAAAAACAGTGCAATATGGAAAATGTCATGATTTCTACAGTATGCTCCTGCTGATTGATCCTCTGAGAAAAAAAACCCACTTTAGTCAAATTATAAATTAGAAGAAACAGAGCAGTATCACATACAGTGTAAATATTTTCTTTAATTTCTATTTCAGAAGGAAACAGATGCTTTTCAATTTAAAAAAAAGTTTGAGATCTAATTTTCTGTCAGATAATAAAATCAATGGAAAATAATTAATACATTATTCCCATTCTTAATTTATTCCTATCCATTTAATTTTTAACCTTCCAGATCAGTTCTGCAGCAGGATTAAAATGCTTTTAACAAATGTAATCCTACCAGCTCATAAGAATATGGATTCTTTCTTCACATAATATTACCCCTTCTTGCCTGTTTCACTTAAACATCTTGGAAATGGTGTCAAAGTTGATGTATATATGGATGTTGACAGGTGGTAGGTGCTAGGGGAGTAAATATATCCTCCAGGCTATATCTACTGCAGAACACTCTTCAAGCCACCAAGGCAATAATACAATCCATGGGGCCATGTATAAGGACCAGCCAGTAGAAGAATAGCTCATATCCAGGGTCTATCATTCCTAAGAATGAATGTTTGTATGTAGATTTTTATGAAGTCTAGTATTCGCCATCCTAGATGCCCTTTGAAAGTAAGTAAACTTTCATGAATCATGTGAACAGTTCAGAATAAGGGCATTCTCCAGTCCTCATACAATATCTCTATTCTATTTCTTTAAATTAAAAAAAAAAGAAAAAAAAAAGAAAAAAAAAGAAAAAAAAAAAGAAAAAAAAGAGACCTCTTTTCTTGCTTTCATTTTCCCAAGCTTTTGTCAGTGCTTTCAGAATGCATCAGCACTCTAAGACAACACCCTGTCCTCATTTCTACACATTGTTTGTATACCGGGCTCAGAACTGCCATTTCAAATCACAGTACATTGATCTTTAATGTTCTTTTAATTTAGGCTAAAGATGCAGAAATCTTAGCTCAGTTAGGCTGTATGCTGACCTGCATCTGAACTTCTTACCAGCTGCTCTTAGGTCTCTGACAACAATTCTTTCTTTAAAACCACAATTAAAATAAAATAAATAAAAAAAGGAGACATTCTAGGCTGTTTTTAATTATGTTTTAACATTATTATTGTTCAGTCACTTACAAATATGTGCTTTCAAAATGGTTGTAAGGGACACAGGATTTAAACAGATGCAATAATCTCACTTACTTCTGTCTCGTTCGCTCTTTAGATCTATTGCTGTTATCTGATTTACTAAGACACAGCAGCTGGTATGGCCTTTTTGAGCTCGCTTTGCAAGATTAAATTCTACCACCTTGACCTAGCATAAATATTGAGAAGTGGCACAGGGCAGGTTCATCATGGGATCTGGTGCATGAAATTAATGCTGGAAAGTAGGATAACAGAGTGACAGTGACATGGATGCGTCGGTCTGGATAATCCTGGAGTTCTGGAAGAGGGGAAAAGTTCAGTAAGACAGCGTTAACTTACTGAGTATTGCAAAAGGAAATAATGTGTTCCCACAGAAGCTGTTTGGGGCGGAGAAGAATAGCAGAAGTAGGATATTATCATGTTTAAAAATGATTGATGTTCACTCAAAAATGAGCTTCTGCATTCCTCTTCTCAGCCTGGCGTTGCAGTTTGCACTTAGTTCTGTTAGCAAAAGAATAGAAATTCTCCTGAAAAAGTTGGAGCAGTGAAACTAGAAGCTGGTCCTGTGATATCAATAAATGAAGCTCCCTTCACTGGATATTTTAAGCAAGCATAGACTGCAGAAATAACTCTTTCTTTCTTTTTTTTTTTTTTTTTAAAACAGAAAGTATGCCTAAAAATGAGGGTATTTTTAGTATACTTCTATTATTCTTGCAGAGCCAATTTTAGCTTAACCTTCTCTTTCTGAGGCATGATGGAAAGCTGCAAAAACTGTTGTGTTCTTGGTTTCATTCCCAACGGCATACTGGCATACTACTTTCACAAGACTGCCTTGAGCAGTATTCTGTAAACTAAATTATGATTATGCGTATATGAGCACTGGGCCAATAAAGCACAGAATTTGCTATTCACTTTTATGACTGCTGCATGACATCTCTTTCTGTTAAGGCAAATAGACATCTTTTTATATTAACATGCTGAAGAAAATAAAAATCAACTCAAAAATCTCTGTGTATGAATATGCACACAGAGTTTAAATTAATCATATATTCTTTGGTGGATGCAAGCAAAAAAGGAATGAATTGGCTGGCTTAGTACTTTAAATTTTAAGCTACTAATTTATTTCCAAACTGGAATTCTGCTGTTTGCTCAAACTAGACAGTGTAACTCCTAATAAAATAATAATTTGGTCTGCAGTAAATGTCATTCTGTAGTACTGTTCAGAGCATAGGCTCCTAAAGGGCAAAATCGACTCAATTTTAAAAAAGAAAATTTACAAAAAAACCCCACCTATAACAGATGCTCTAGCATATGGCTGGATTTTAAGTGAGTGCATAGTTGAGCACAGAAAATAAATAAGGGCATGACAAGACCCCCCTCCCCCCCTCCTTTTGCCCCATGGATACACTAATCACATGGTCACCAGATGGCATATACAGAACTTTGAATGCAGTACAATATTTATAGCCACCAATTTGAGGCCTTAAAGTCAGAATATTAAATTGTTTATTTCATATGGCTGAAAAGAGGCACTTTTTTGCTGTTTATTTTTGTTGTCACTACTACTGAGAGCCCAGAAAAGAACTGATTTGTGCAACTGAAGTGGGCAACTATGCCTTGAAATTGCCTCAGTGTTCTTGCAGCCTTGGTGAAGAGAGCAAAGCCGGTTGTAAACTCACTTGTAAATTAGTCTGGGAACCTCTACCGCCTTAATTTATTCCTATCCTGCACTAGACATTCCATTTAATTTTTAAACTTCTAGGTCAGTTCTGGAACATGATCAAGATGTTTCCAAGAAATATAGTCCTACCAGCTCATAAGATAGTGGATTCTCTCTTCTCATAATGTTACTCCTGGTTGAATATCTTGGTTGAAAAGCACTGGACCTAATTTTGTTGCAGAGCTGGGGAAAGTTGCTCAGCTCCCCACTGTGTCACAGGGTCTCCAAGGGCAATTATGGCAAGGGTGGCTTTGCTCCTGACCCTGCAATCATCATTATCCCCATGTCCCTCTCAGGTGGAGAGGATCACACTGCACAGAAGCCCCTCCAGTGCTGAGGTAGCATCTGGATCCTATGGCACTTTCCCCCAAAGTTTGATTTTCTCCCCAGTTGTTACAGGAGCAGCAGCTGTGCTGGATGTCAAAATGTCTTATTTGCTCTTACTATTGGAGGCCACAAGAGGGAGAAGAAGATAAGGAAGCCACAGCACGAGCGGTTGCGTGCTCCAAATCCTCTTTGAGCTGCATAAAGTCTGTCTGCTCCTCCAGCTTCCTGGGTTCAAGTAAACAATCATTAAGCTTTCAAAATCTGAGCATCAGAAAATCACAACTGAAAGGTAAATGAAAGTGGCACTGGAGCAATGTTTGCCTTTATGTTGTACCATGCCCTAACTGACAAGGACAGAATATTTCTTCCTGAAATAATACTAAATACCTCACAGCAAAGAAAAATTATAAATACTTTAATACAAATAGAAACCCAATTAAAAAGAACACATTTCTTCCTGGAACACATTTACAAAAAAACAGTGTGTAGGTTTTTCCTTGACAGAAGATACTGCAGAAGGTTGCATAGATTTTGGTGGGTTTGAGCCTTTATGAATAGAAAGAAAAATACTCAGTTTCTTTTGTGGGTGTTCTTTTATATATGAAGAAACTGATAATTCATACTCTGACTATTTTAAGGAAATTAATTTGCATTACAGCACAAACTTTTCAGATGCAGTTGTATTAAAAAAAAATACAATATCATTATGAGTATGTAGACTTTCAAAAACAAAATATAGGAAATATTTAGCGTTTCTACTAGACATTACATCAGCCCTGCTAGTATTAAAAAGCCCACAATTATAAAGGTGTATTATCATCTTTTAGAGTGTTTATGTAACCATATTCATGAGCTTACACTGTCAACTAGAGACCTTTAGTGAACTCACCGTTTAACAACATTGTTGAAGAAAGTATGTAAAGATGATGTATAAAATATATTATCCTGGGCTGTAAAATACCCTTTCACTTTCTTCCTTTTGCTTTATTATTTGAATGCTGTGTTTTTAACATTGTTTGAAGACCACCAGGGGACTGTGGCAATTCATAATGTTGCAACACTGAAAATAATGTGTTTGATTTATTTTTAATGTGAATACAGTAGTGATTTTGTTTGTCAGAAGCCATGGGGAACAAAGTTGGATATTAGACACTGTCATCTCCTATTTAATGTAACAGGAAATGTAACTAGATCATAAACAGGGATGTGATTTAAAAATGCATTCTTTTACGTTTAATGAAATGATATTAAAATATTTTGCTACTACAAACAGAATATGTGCATTTCTAGCACAATGATAAAGCTTATATTACAAAAGAAAAATAAAAAAGGATATGGAGAGGAGAGATAGATGATAAGACTTAGCAGAAACTGCATTTTTTCACAGCAAATTTTATTCTGTTTCTGAACTGATTTTTTGGTTTCAGTTAATTTATTCTCTCCATTTTCTTTTTCTGATCTAAAAAGAATAAACATCAAAGGTAAAGATGTGAAAATAAATGATTTTATTTTCACATCTAAACAGCTAAATGATTTTAAATGTTTTGCTTAATTTTGTGCAACTATTCATGAAAGACCAATTAAATTATATATGCAGATCTTTGTAACAGGAAGCCCAATCTCTTTAGTATTTTGTTGGGAATGACAGAATTATCTCAAACTATTTTTTTTTTGTTTTCTCTTCTCTTTTTGTGTTTTTTTTGTTTTGTTTTCTCTTTGAAAATTTAAAGTTGTGCATTCTTTCTGTGTCTTATAGAAGATAAAATACATATTTTCATCATAAAACTGTAGGGTTTTTATCATATCTCATTGTGTCAATTCCATACTTTTCCTGTCATGTCTCCAGTGCAGATTGCTTAAAAGTTAGACAGTCAATCTCAAGAAAACAAGATGAAAATAACTTTGCCTCAATGCAATAAGAACAGTGATTTTGTTTAAATTTGCATGGACTTCAGGGGTTTTTTCCAAGTACATTTTTGCTTTTTCCTTTCTAGGTGAAGACAACTTTTACAGATCTAGGAACTAAAACTTTCAAACTCAGGTGTTGTACTCCATAATAAGCTATTAAGATTAAAAAAAAAAAAAGTTCTATTTCTTTCGGTGTTCTCATTTCTAATCTCTTCAGTTCATGGCAAAGATCACAATTTGCTATAGTTGTTATTTCAGCTTTCTTACTTAGCATGATAGCAAGCTTGATCATGGTTAGATTTACTCAGAAAACTATACAGAACAGCTGTACAGAAATGTGGGGTTTTTTTGTTGTGTTGTTTTGCTTTGCTTTGTTTTGTTCCCCTTGCTGCAGAGGGTTACAAAACATGCTGGAAATCCTAAACTAATATCAGGCTACAACAAACAGTGTCACTGCTTACCAAATGACAGATGCTTCACTGTTGTGACAGCAGTAGTTGTGTGGGCCACCTGGACGAATAGAGACCACCACTTACTTGCAAGCCACTGTCATAAAATACTCCTTGATTTACCAGCTGCTTTTATGAAACTCCCATGAAATTAAATATCTTAATGGCAGCAAGCAATGGGATGGTATGGGGTGGTTCAGCGTGAAACTTTGTGAATTCAGTGAAGGAATAAACCACAGCTGCTCTTGTCTACGTTGTGTTGTTACAATTTTGAAAACCTGTACTCTGCTTCTTTGCCTGTAATAAATCCCATTAACAGTGAGTTTCAGCTTTTACTGTAGAATGCCACATTTTTATGCATTATTCTTGTTTTTTCTCAACAAAATAGTTTTCAGCTCTTAGAAACTGCAATAGACCACTCAAATTGTTAGTATTCATATAATGTCAAATACCACAATATTTATGATACACATTTGCAGGCAAATGAGCTATTTATCTGAGCACAGACGTGTGTGTTTCCTAGATCCAATTTATATTACTGTAATAGATTTAATTATATAGACCTTGTTTTCATATCAGTTTATAGAGAGAGTTATTTAGATGCAAGTCTTCTTCTGTAAGGAAGAGTTATGTAGGAGAGGCTTAAATTAATAGAATATATTTCCAGAGAATACTTAAATCAACAAGAAAGTAGTTGGGAGGAATACTTTTATGCATATAGTATTACTAAAAGGAAATATTAACTTTTTTATTTTAGCTTATAATTATTAGCCTCCATAGATTCAGTCTACAACCACTAAAAAAATATGTTTGATTCATAATACAGATTATAGGATTTTCCTCAGTACTCATGTGAAAAAGATTTCCCAAGTGCTAAGGTCAACAAGAGAGACAAACATTTTAGCATTAGTAACTGCAACTCGTGCAAGTGACACCTATTTTTATATGTCATCTGAGCTTGTCACTTGTCTTTACAGACACAGCAAATGTTTGGATTATTTTTTATTGTCCTGTCGTTACCAAAATCATTCAATTTTAGCTGGTTTTTTGTTGTTTGTTTGTTTTGTTGTGGTTTTGGTTTGGTTTGGTTTTGGATTGGATTGGTTGATTTTTTTGGGGTGGTGGTTGGTTTTTTTCTTTCCTTTTTCTTTCCTGTATTTTTTTTTTGTTTTTTTCAGCACCTAAAATCTATGCAAATGAAAAATCCTGCTCTTTAGCATAAAAAGTCCAAAGTTTTGTATATATACGTGTGTGTGAGCATCAGTAGAGAATTTCTACATGCAATGGATGAAGCAGGATTTACAGGGAGAAACAGCTGGCAATCAAAAAATTCTTTTGCAAACAATACTGGTTAGAAGCAATTCGCAGTCAGATGTGCTTGAGCTGGCTGAATGCTGGGAGGGCAGAGATGATCTTGCTGGAATTCAGCAGCAGAACAGAGCCACATCCAAGAGGCATACATGGGAGTTGAAAAGTTCAGGGAAGGCCTTAAGCATTCCAGCATTTTAGGAGAGGAGAGATTTCTAGTTTATTTAAAGTCAAAGAGTTACTATAAAAAACCTGACTGCCATGGACTATATAATGGCAAAGGATACCGGTTTTCTTTGCTGAGTTATTGGCTTTTTTGCTTTTCAGATTTTTTCATATGTTTTCATTCTATTCCAGGTTCAGGCATATAATATAGGCAGGGAAGGATATACACTTTTAAAAGCCACTTTTGTGCTTGGGTTGTGGAAACTGGGGCAGAAGTGGTATAGCTTTGTGATGTGTGTGGGATAGAAGACTATTTATTTTGCAGGCATAGAATGGGAAATAAGTTAAAAATATTTTTTTTCTCTGCATAATAATTTATTTGTGTAAACTAACTATCACATGGAATGTCACACAGAAGTATTCCTTCAAATATTAAATAAAACTTTTCACAGAATTATATAAAAAATCATTCAATGCTCATTATTTTATCTCAATACTTGTGCAGTGACAACAGCTGTGCCTTTTTCCTGCTGCAGTTTATAAGAGAATATTAAAATCTAATGGCTACTAGTTTTATGTGGGTTTTTTTTCCCTTTTCCATCAGATAATTTATCTTTTTAAAAAGAATTTCTATAATTATCCAGCATTATAGAAAGATTTTTTTTTCCATTAATGTTCTGTGCGCTAGATATTTATGCAGGTAAAAATTTTTCCAATCTGTATCCTCAATAATATCTTATTAAGGAATAGATGGAGGGTGGTGTTTACGAGTGTATCAGAACTAGGCCCATAGCTAGCATTACTTCTAAATGCCATTCAGTGTAATTTTAAAACAGCATTTTACAATTATAATAAATACTGAATGAAAAAGAAAACAACGAAAACTTGTAACTGCCCGCAAAATAGGAAAAAAACTCCTCCTTTTGCTTATGGTTTTGCCAAAACAAAAACTGTCAAGTGTAAGTTGTTCACAGTTACATCCCTGATTCCTGTGAAAATGGAAAGAAGTCTGTGGGGTATAAAACACCTGTTATTACATACATACTGTCAAACACAGATATAAAAATTAAAAAAAAAACTTTGCTGCAGACCTCCCTTCCTTCAAATAAACCCAATTTAAAAATACTATTCTCTCTTAAGGCAGTGAAAATAATTAATCAAGTCGAATAGGGTAAGGGTATAAGTTATAAGATGTGTTTAGTCCTGTCATGGAGACTGACCTTAAGTTTAAAACGGAGGGGAGTGTTTCCCTTTGAAAACATTTTGTGTAGAAAAATTTAATATGAAAAGTTCCACATAAGACTAAGCAACCTTTCCATACATGTAAAAACAGCTTTTCTGTTTCAGAAAGATACACTTACCTACGAGACCACCGCTGCCACAAAGAGTGCAATCGGGCATAGACAGCCCATGAACTTATTAAGGGAATGGCAAAGAGCCTTGGTCTTCCTTTTTCCTAAGGAAAGCAAGGTTTGCAGTCCCATGTCATGTAGCATAGATCCACATACACATCTAATTAGATATCTGTATAGAGCAATCTTTGGGCTTGGCTCTTTAACCCCAAAGAGCACAAGCAGTCTTTTTTCCCAGCTTGCTTTTTGGCTCAAACCTACAGTACTTTTTTAGTCAGTCACCAGCCCTTGAACAGCCATCTGAATGATGCACACACAGGTGGAATATTGATGAGATAAAGCGCACACATCTGATGTAGAAATTAGATGGGCCATTTTTCATTTCTAAAGTGGTCTGCAAATATTAAAGGTCATTAAAATGAAATAAAAATAAATTTGTCTTTATGGATTGCTGCTCCTTTAAGCCCCAGTCTTGCTAAGAGCTTCATGCAGGCAGGCAATTTTGTTTAAGTACAGCTTGTTTGCTGACTTCTTTCAAGATTATAGATTTCAACAATGTGAAAATGTCAATACACACATCCCGCTTTTGCCTTGGAAATGATTTTTTTTTCAGTCAAAGCAATTATTTACTTTCTTTAACAAAAGTGTAAGACTGACTTTTTCTGCTCATGAGTGAAGCTGTCAAGTTATGCTACTTACTTGGGTGAAACTTCTCCATGAAGAGAAAGACATATGAAGAACTCTAGCAAAAAGAGTAGTTTCTTTCTGGTGAGTGCAATGGATGCGGACAGAGGATACTGTACCAGATCACTTATATCTCTACACTTTTTTTACTGAAAAATGAAATATAGTGACAGAAATATTTCAATATTGACTTTTTTTAAACAAATTATTTATTTAATGAAGATGGGGGAATTTTGTTACATTCCTCGTGGAACCTTTTATGAATTTAACTTATTTGTGGCTATACAGCTTCTAAAAAAAAATCTGTCTAATGACCATGATCTAAGTAAAATCTCCCATAAGTAAGACAGAGACCCATAATACTCCTCCAATTTTAGTATTTCCGGGGCCAACAGAACTATTTGGTTTTTATAGGTTTGGTAGATATACAGGGCTGAAATTTTCTTGCTCACTGTCAACTGTAAATAATAATTTGTAAAAGTGTCATAGATTTTCTTTTTACATATTTATCCTGCTATGAATGAGAAGCAGAATATATACAGTCTGTAAATTTAAGAAGAGGGATAAAGTTCACTGTCTGCATATAATTAAAGTCAGTGTTATTTTTTTACTCAAGTATTTCCATCCCAAGGAAAGGAAATATTTTTTGTTAGATGATGCTTACAATTTGGAGCAGTTTTTTAAGGAGTATAGAAGCAGAGAGAAGGAGACAGAGGAAATACATTTTTTTGGTAGGATACATGCCTTTGACTCTGCATAAACTCTGAGGGTTATTCTAAAAAGGAAACACTCGTATTTTTTGTATGGCAAATGAATTTACTTATCTGAATCACAGGCACTCGAACTAGAACCAAAGGTTTGAGACAAACACTTGTGTTTCCTCCCTCAGTGAATGCTGACATTTTTAATAGCAATATCCTGCCATCTCTGTTCAATGGGGAGCACTTCAGTACCTCCTCTCCGGCCCTAGCAGCTGCTCACTACCTGTGGGCTGGGCTGGTCTCTGCCCTCTTCCCATGAGCAGAAGGAAAAGCACAGAAAACAAACCTTAGAAATCATCCACTGTTTAACCTATTAACACCCATGATGAAGTAATCCTATATGTTAATTACGTATAGTGAATTCTATTTAATATCTGTTTACCAAATCTTTCAGATAATTTCTAATAGTTTTTATGGCAGACCCTCCCTTGTCAGGAAGCCCTTAGGTTTTACCAGTATAATTTCCTTGCCTTCCTGACTGTACTGTTCAACATTCATTTATTCACGTTTTACAGAGCTGGCGGAGCACAGAAATAGTTCAGATTAATCAAAGAAACTTAATGCATCTCTATGCCTTAAAAGAATGCTTAAGGCTCCAGCACTTTCCTTCTTAAGTTTAGGAAATGAAGACTTATATTTATTTTTCTTTAAAAGTTAGATGAAGTTCTTCAGTTTCTCACTTGATTTTTCACAGAGGGTTTTTTGTTTGTTTTTTACCTTTCTGAGTTGTCATGAACTCTAGCCCTTAGGAGATTAGCCCCTTTCTCACAGTTTCTGAAATACACAGTATATTTTGTTTTAAAAATCTGACTTTAATATTACTCCAGTAAGCAGAGATTTATCTCCACATTTTCAGTTGAATAAAATGAGTTTAAAAAGCAGCTCATTTCAATAGTTCTACTCCTGGAAGAGGTATAGAAAACTATAATGACAATTTGCATTACATATATTCAATGGGACTATGATAAAATTGTTTATTGTATGTCTGAGAAAGTTTGGGAAAAGTACAGTAGTGTGTGTAAGTCTTTAAAAAGCTACTGTAATCCAATGTGCACTGGTCATAAAATGGATTCTCTTTAAATTTTAGCTCTTAACTCTTAAAAAAAGAAAAAAGTCTATTGCTGATACACGGTTTCCCAAACTATCCAAAATGGAAATTTCTGTAGTTTTCATACTGTAATTAGCTCTCTGTAGATAGGAATGAGTCTTTGGAGAAATAAATGCATACCATTCTTGGGCATCATCAAGTATTTTTTTTCTCCTTCACCGTTTCAAGTTCAAAAAATGTTTTGAGGTCATGTATCACATAGTGCCCATTTTTGATCACATAGTACTTTTCAATTATTGTTATTTCTGAGATTACCATAAGAAAAAAAGGATTCAACCCAGTCAGTAGACTGATCTAAAATCTGTTAAAACAGTAGAAAATGTCGCAGTTTCTGCAGATAGTTTTGAAATAAACCAGGACTGAATGTTTTTGTCTTTTAGAGTTTAATTTAACTGCAGGTACTTCCTGTCTCCTTTCCATTTAATTTCAAGTTGTCTACACAGGTTTTATATGAAAAATAGAGACAGAAATTGCTGGAACAATATTCAGCAGCTGTTGGCTTTTGATTGAGCAAGCCTTTTAAAAAAATGCTCTTCAGAATAAAATATTGTTATTTAATGTTAATGTTTAGACATGAACTGTATACTGCTGATAGTGAAGTAAGTCAGGGAATGTTATTACGCTCACTCCCATAGTTATTAGGAACAATACTACCACTGAGTAAAAGGACAGTAATCCAAACTTTTTTTCTCTCTGGTTTTCTTCTGGATCCAAGTGATTCTTAACCTCTTTAACAGATTTAAACTGTTTCTACATGAAGCTGCTATATAAACTCTTATACTTCATATTTTTATTACATCTCATTCAAATGATCTTTTGCACCTTGAGTTTTTAATTTGATAAGCCTTGGCTAGCAGGAAGATTTTTCACTGTGTTTAAAGACATTTTCCTGCTCTTAACATGATTAAGCATAAGATATTTTGCCTTTGCCCTCTCCAAGTTGTGCTGGAAGCAGATGTTAATATTTTATACACAATTTTCCTTAACCCATAATTGGCAATAAAGACAAAATAATGTAATGTTTCAAGATTCCTCAGTATTAACTAATTAAACCAGCAGCAGGCCTCGAGCATGGGACAATGGCAAACTTTCAGATGAATTAATTTTATGGAAGACCAGCTGAGTAATTGGACTCCAATTACAGGCTGTTTAGCTCCCTCATCACCTTCACATATAATTAAATTCAATTGGTTGATACAGCTTCTATTTTTATGAGGGCACTTACAAGCTTTTTGAACCCCACTGTGACTTTGGATCTAGGCCAATCAATTATTACTCATTTCTCTTTCAAATGGAAATTCTCTAGATTAGTCATATCTTCTATAATGCAGTGCTCGCATTTAAAAGATCTGTCTATAGCAAATTGCAGCTGAGAAATGGATGAAGAGAAATGTTTATGAATATTTTTGTTCTATATATAACAATATATAGGGTGTAACTGTATATTTGTCATTGATTTTGATGAAGGAAGGCCACATGCTTTTATGAACTGTCTAGAGAGATATAATGCTGTGTCTCTTGAGAGATATGATGATACACAGTATATCATTGTATTTGCAAATGCCATGCTTGTTCATGTTACAAATAATTACTGAAATCGCTCATTAGATCTAGAATTGTCTTTATTGGCATGTAAAAAGTAAGTCATTATGTATAGCTAGCTGCGAATTCCTTAGTAGTCATTTTCCCTCTTTAATTCCTTTTCAAATTAAATTAAAACATCTTTACAAATTAAAACAAAAAACTAAAAAACTAAACCCCCCTAAATTACAGCTTATCTAGAGAAAAAATTAACAGCCCCTGATCCATAGGTTGTTAAATATTTTGTCTAAAAGAAAGAAAAATATTTCTATTTTGAGAATGCTAGAACTGTTCCTATCTTAAAGCACTTGGCTTTGAATTAGTCCATATTTTCAACTGCAAACAGAACATGAATTAATAAGTATGCTTGTAGCATTTCACCCATAACTAGTCTATGAGGAGATTAAACAAATGACTGGAACTGATATGGCACTTTTGCCTGTTCATAGTATATTGCTTCCAGTATATTTATTTCCAAAGAGAGCAATATATCATCGTTAATAAAACAGGAAGCAGGGAAGCAATAGTGACATCAGTGATCTTTTCCAGCTCTGCTGAGTGATCAATAAAGAAAAAGGCAGTGTCAAATATGAAATATTACTTTTCTTTAGACCTTTCAGTTAGGGAAATATCAAATCTATTTCTTCAATCCTTAAACTCTTGAATTTGAATACAAACCATTGATTAGCTATGTAAAAAATGACATTGAGACATGCCAAATTACAGCAAAGTCTCTATGAAACTATGTTACTACTGATTGAGTAGCAAAATAGAACATCAATGATTAATGGGTTTTTAATAAATACCAGAAAAGTAGTGTTCGCTACCTTCTCTTTCGGGGTTTCATTTCCCACAAGAGCAGAAAACTCACCTCTAAAAGCAGCAGGAAGTTCTCCTCTTGGGCTTTTTGTTTCCCTCTTCCTCCCACTAATTAAGATAGTATGTATTAGAACGTGGCTACTTCAGATCTTCACTGCTTAATTTTGATTTTTTTCCCAATTACTCTGCAACTGAAAAAAGAAACCCATATCCTGAACAAAACCCCTCACCTTTTGTGTAGGCACATGATATACAGGGGGAAAAAATACGACAAAAACATTCCTGAGGAAAATGCTTTTCATTGTTTTAAGAGAAGTGTGACCATCGTATTAGAGGTTATCAAAATATGTTATTAATGATAGTTGCATTTATTTTAGAATTTTATTATTTTAGAATAAAGAAAATGTTGTAGAAATGTTAAAATCATGTAAAGTCCAGGTTTGTCTTTTGTTTGTTTGTTTTGCTTGCTTGCTTGCTTGCTTTTTTTCCTGAATATCTAAGGAGCCACTTTAAAAGAAACTAAGGAGTTCATGTATCAAATCAGTATTTTGATTTTTCCTGCAAAAATAAATGCTAAATTACTACCACTATTAATATTGTAAGTAGAGGTAGAAACTGAATTTTTCATATATGTCTCCTGTTTCAGGAGCATCACAGATGCTGTCATTCAGATTAAACAGGCTCTGATGATGTGTTTGGTGCCCCCAGTTTAACATGTCTATTCTCCATTAATCCAGTTGGTCCCCTTGATGTCACCACAAGTTCATTAATGCTTTCTTTCTGCCAAGAAGACACAGCATTTATGCAATAAAGAGCATAACTAATAAGATAGTATGGACCATTGCACTTCTAGGAGAGAGAAGAAAATTAGTAGTGCTGACACAGACCTAATATCAACTCACTTGAGGTGGCACTCAGGAAAAAAACTCTCTAGATATTATTTTTTTTTCCAAAGGCTAGATGCTTTAAATCACAGTGTTCATTAGACTTAGTCATCATTTCATCGTTTTGCTTCATCAAGCCTCTTGTTCCATGCGTGTTTTGAAATATTTTTTTCTCCCTAGGTGGGTTAACTGAGATCAAAATGCACAATTGGGATTTCTTGAAGAGACAAAGTCAGAATCTATTAAGTTTAGAAGACAAACTGCACAGAGGGAAGGAAAGGAAAGACCTCATTCAGGGTATAATTTTACAGGATTTGTTATTTGTAAGTGAACAGACACCTTTTCATGGATTTCTTTCTGAATAATGACAAGAATTAAAAAGAGAGTAAATTGGTTCACCAGTACATTTACTCAGGAAATATAAATAGGTATTAGAGGTTTAGTGAAAACACCACCAGTACCACAAAGAGAAGAAAAGAAGCCCAGGAGTAGCATTTCCCACTATTTTTAGAGGTGAATTTTCTGCTCTTTTGGGAAACGAAACCCAAAATGTTCATGATCTGGCTCTGGCATATATAGACCAAACCATAACCTCATTAATTGTCCTCCTGCCATCAAGAGTTTTTTGTATATCTTTTGACCGCTTTCTTTCCTTAACTCATGATTGAGAGCATACACTGCATTTTGAGAAACACCTTTAAATATAAGACAAAAAAAAAAAAAAAGAAATCAAACCAGAAAGGCAAATTCTTTGCCTCCACATCTGGTTTCTTTAGAAGTTAACTGGCAGGCACATTGTTCCTTTAATAGTATTGCTGATCTTAAATGTTGACTCCCATTCTGCACAGCTTTGAACAATGCTAAATGAAGAAAACGTAATAAGAGAATCAAAAAGTGACTTAAACATGCGTAGTCTGTATATTTAGAAGAACATAGCTTTCTGTTATTTAAACTAAAGGCACTTAGGTATGAAGCAAAAACCTAATAACTGAACAGTTTTTAAGTTTAATCCCTGCAATACAGTGTGTTGGCAATGCAGGATGTTGCTTCTGTGGCATCGAAGACACTTTAACTCCTAATCCTTGATACCATCAGTGTTCCCCTCCAAAAACATTCCTCATATACAGTACAACAAAGAACAGTGTGTGCCCATGGCCTGAGCTTAACAAAGTGCTTTGAGAAGGACGGCTTCCTGGGCAGAAAAGCACATCAATAACACAGTGGGAAGTGGCACCAACAGAAGGTAAACACGGGTCAGTCAGGGAAAGCTTAGTAGGTGGTGGGGCACAGATTTTCACATACAATGAAGGGAATGACATCAGAGAGATTCATCTTTCTCTGTGCTTGAATTCTCAGTTATTAACTAAGGCATAACATCATACGGGACAACAAAGGCACAGAATCAGCCAGTTTTTGACTGCCTCACAGATGGCACTTAAATGTAGATTTCAGTGCTGCTGAGAGAATGACTGTGGCAATTGTGTTAGCTGAACCGTTCAGCTCGGGGAAAACAAAACTAAACAAAAAAAGTGATGCATTAATGTTCTGGTTAAGTAAATATTATTCAGACATGTAAGCCACTAGGCTTACCCAGTTCTCTGTCATTATTTATTAGGTACATGTGAATGGTGTATAAGAGTTTCAAATTCCCAAGCATAATTTTTCTGTCAAGGACTGGCAAAAAAATAATAAAAAATAGTTGTTCTATGTATGTAGCTGCTTATATTTTATAGTTGAGCAGGAAATATATTTTTTTATTTATTTCAGCTAGATTTAGCAAGAGATGAGTCTTCTTTACAAAAGAGGCTTTTCTTTTCCATGCCACATTAAAGTGTATTCATCTGTAACCCTTTTTATCTCTGACCTTTTTCCTAGTAGGGAAATTGTTAAGGAATAGGGAAGAATTTAAATGCCACTCATATCAGACAGGAAGATGATTTTTACAAGCTGCTTTGATTATGAAGAGTGTTTATTTATGGAACTGTTCACAGATTTTTAATGCACTATCTTGATTTTGATTAGTGCATTATACTGCAGCTTTTAATTTTGCTCACAAAATTTAGACAAGAGATTTCTGTACATGAAACTTTTGTACTTTTAAAACTTAAAAAAGTTTTGTAAATGCCATTGATTCTTTATTGCAGTGGTATCTAAACTTTTTTGACTTTGCAACCATATCGAAAAAATTATGAGCATGCACTGCCAATATATGCACATTTGTGTTTTTCTTTATAATTTTTATAAAGTACTACAATACTAACATATCATATACATTATAGAACATGAATAAAATTAGATATTAAAAATAATGAGAAAAAGATTAAATAAAACCTGGTATTTTTCAAAATATATTTTATTGAATAATGATCCAAAAAAATTCTTCCTGCACCCCAGTGGATTGTCTTGTGCACTCCATTGGGTGCACACACACCACTTAGGAGACAACTTCCTTATTAAAAATTTGCCATCTAATACTTGTAAAAATCTAAAACTCACTGCAGAAGGAATATCTTAGAACAAAGTATATAGGAACTTTATTAATTTTATCCAAACTTAAAGGCTTTTTTCCCAATTTTTGAAGCACTAATTTAATGGAACTTCCTGCAGACCCTAACTGACTTCCCAATGAGAACTTTGTCCAAATTAGATATCCGCAACTGCAAAAGGCTATAAATTTGCAGGAATGGAATACTAACATAGAAAAAACGGTGAGGTACATGCTGGAAAATGTGTTACTTAATTCTCAGCTTTGCTATAGTTCCAGTAGTATGGTAAAAAGAGAAGTCAAAGTAGATTTCCAGGCCTAGATTGTAAATCTGAAATTAGGCCACCTGCATAAGGAATCTTAGCTATCTAGAATGTCAGTGAGTCATTCTTTTGCTCAGACAAGCAGCATATGCTTTTCCAAGTGCTTTCACTTATCAGAATAAATGAGTTTGTTTATCCAAAAGATTTCAGGAAATTAACTAATTTATTTGATATGGATTTTCAGATGACCACAACTCAGTAGTGACACTGGAGATCTGAGGTATTTAATGAAGCAGACCAAAGGGTGACCTACTTCACGGAGGTTATCCATTGTAGTGATGGCTTTTGCCAAGTGAGCAAAGTCCATGATTGAGTATGTTTGAAAAAGAGCTGTATTTATCAAAAGTTATCTTTAAAAAATAACAATACAATCCTCGTTATTTACATTTATTTTGTATATCTATTAAGTATGTGTGGCTATTATTTGAACAAACAAGCCAAATCACTCCATACAGAGAAGGTGCAATGAGGAACCACCACAAAGCAAGTTCCTTGCCAAATTAATGGGCCTATGAGAACTGAGTTTTGTAGTTCAGAGCCCTATAAGATGGATGTGCCAATTTGCTATCCTCTGGAAATATTTTATCATGCTAAATATTCTTTTTTTTTTTTCATATTTTCATTTTAAATATTCACAGCTGAAAGAGATTAAAACACTTCAAAGAAAAAAAGAAAATAAAAAGGTCAGGAGGAGGAAAAAATTGAAACAATAGGAATTTCTGAATTTGGAAACCTATATTGTTTATATAGTCAATGGAATTTTCCTAGAGTGATTTGGAGCATCTAAAGGTTAGAAACCAATCTCTGGAGGCTATAAATAGCATAATTAAGGTACCCACACTGATATTGTTATCTCATATTACTCTCTGCTCCTCTTTTAGGTTGACCATTATAAGTAGCTTTATAAAGCCGTTGATTTCTCATTTCTAAATAGTAGGTTGCTTTGAATATTTCATGGTTCATGGATGTTGAGAAAAGCCAGTCAAGGGTAAGGAAGATCTGGGATTAACAACACAGTGCATTGCTTAAGGAAAGTGAATGCAACGAAAATGATAGTATCTTTCCTGAAGACACTTTGTTCTGATTGCCTCCTCCAAGAATTTTATGAAAATATCTTTGTCTTTAAATTTCCATGACTTCAAATCCTGGGGATGATTCAAAATTAGTTTGCATTGGAAGTGGTTTTTATTATCTACTGTTTGAGAACTGATTTCAGATGTGAAAAGTAAGCAAAATAAAATGGCATTTTCCTGCATCTTAGAAGAAAAGGATCCTACAAAATTCAAGAAAAGATGAAAACTTTTTATCTCAATGAGCTTCAGTGATATAAGAACTGATGACTATTTAAACTTACCAATGTCTGCAACTTTTACTTGAAGTGTCTATGACAACAACATGTAGGATACATTGATTTAGCAAGGACATAAAATGGAGACATGAAATTACCATCTTCATGAGATTCTGCATGAACTGCAATCAATCAGCAACAACAGGTCAAATCTGCAGCATGTTCTCTTTGTCTGTGCAAAAATATACTTCTGTTGCTGTCACCTTAAGCCTCCCTTCTCCGTCTATGGATTTATTTTATCCTTATATTTCATCCAGTCATTATCAGCATAAAATTTCTGCAGAATGGGGACTGGATTTTTTTTAACTAGAAATCTGGATGCAGCCTGGAGGGCTGAGTAGGTTATTCTTGTGATATATGCAAAAAGAGGAAAAGAACACCATGCTTTCTTCAAGGTTAAGCTGTAAGTTTCCACAGACATAATTTCACATATAGGTGGAGACATTCTAGAATCTAATGATTTTACAAGACGCAGAGGTGACTGTGGGAAACCCAGATTTCCATGCAGAAGCTCTGCCACTATTGCTAGCATGATTACATTTCTATCTCCTCAGGGAAGCACCTGGTATCAGTGGTATGAGGTGAATCTTGTTTATCAAGATAACCATATAACATTCATGCAAAGGCACAGAAAAGTCCCACTGACTACATAAAATGCTTTTAAATAAAATAATATTTTATTTGTAATAAGTGGAAAGTATGACTTTATGAACTAACTAGCAACTTTGCCAAAGCAAAAAATATGATTGACTGAAGAAAAAGGTGTTAATAGATTTTTTCATTTATCAACAAAATAATAAGAAGGTTGTCCAGAAAAGTGTAAGCCAGTTGAAGGAAAATGCTGGATTTTTTCAAATTTATTTTTCGGTTTTTTTTTAAATTCTTCCACGTTTTTTCCTCTCTTCCTTTTCCACCTCCACCACAGGAACTCACTCATGATAAGATTGCTCAGATTCTTTTCAAAGAAAGAATTTTTATTTATCAGTTTTGATAGAATATTGCAAAAAAGTGGATTTAAAAACATCAAATAGCCTTTTAAAATCTCATCTAACCTCTTATCTGGCTACAGAGCTTTCATTTTAACTTGTGGGAACGGGTAGCAAAATCTGTTCAATGACGGAAAATCATTGAGAATAGTCAAATCTAAATGTGGCTGCAAATGCTTGTGCAAAGATCAGACAGCACTGAATGAGGAGGTGATCAAATGAAAAGGTGACAAATTTGTAAATGAAATTACTTTCACATGAGGTAATAAATAAAAATACTAACAATATATGTAGAATAGGAGACTCTAAATTACTTCTAATTGCAAAGACATTCTGTGAGTCATTGCAGATCTCTGAAACTGTCAGAAGTGATCAGAAAAAGACCTCATAGAAATGCTAGAAGAATGGCAAGTATGATCAGCTATTTGAGGGAAGACTAAATAGATTAAGACTTTGTTAAGACAAGAACAACTGAGGAAAGGAAGCAATGCATTAATAGTTTCTTTAAAAAAAAAAAGCCAGACATTATTCATGCGATGAAGAACTGAAATTTGGAACTCGTTGGCACAAAGTGACACAAGAGATGTTAAGTATATGCAGGTGTGAGTATTGCAGTAGGAGCAGATAGACCCACTCATCCGTACATTAAAATGGTGTGATCCATATTCAGTGTTCAGTAAAATATCCAAGTCTGCTACCTACCAGGGGCTGAATGAGTCAGTTATTTGATAATTTCTCTCTCTGTTTTTCTTTCTTTCTTAATTGTTTTCTTGGTTTGCATTTTTTTTTCTGTTGTTGTTTCGTAATTCTTTCCTTAGGTATCTCTTACTGATCAATAACATCAGAGATATGATGCTTGCATAGGGGGATCCTTGTTCTGATCAAGCATGTCTGTTTTTTTCCTGTTTAGATTTTTGTGCATTTTATTTTGGATTTCCAAAAAAAAAAAAAAAAATTCGAAAATCAGATAGAAATCAGATAAACATATACAAAATATGGGGTTTTCTCCACCATTTCAGCCTTAACTGCCTCTGCTATGCTTATTACAATACTTAAGTTTATATTGACTCTCAGCATCTTTTATTTTTTGTTCAAACTTTTCTACTCAGACTAATTTCATAATCACTTTGATTTATAAATACAGATGTATGCACAGATGTATGTGTATAAATGTGTATTTATGGAATACATTAA
The DNA here is from genome assembly GCA_013398115.1 of Falcunculus frontatus. Classification (NCBI taxonomy): domain Eukaryota; kingdom Metazoa; phylum Chordata; class Aves; order Passeriformes; genus Falcunculus; species Falcunculus frontatus. The sequence goes on from VZRV01009049.1 coordinate 2,069,691, forward strand.
TGTGTGCATGCAAAATAGATTTGATTTTACTGTTAGTGAAATATCTGTTTAATTGATAGATACAGGAGAAAAAAACTCCATAGATATCATGGTTAGTCAAAATAGACCTTAACTTTTCAAAAGAAACTGAATTTGAAAGGTGTTTGCCAGAAAATTAGACTCATGTTTATGAATAAAAACTAAGCTGAGCTATAAATTAATATTGAATGTTTTAAAAAAATTAAAAATCCATGTGCCATTAATTGCATTACATTTCCAGGTTAGACTTGCTGACAGTTTGACTTAGAGATTTCTAAAACTCCTTTTCTATGGAGCTCAAAAAACAAGACAGAAATTCTCTGGATTCATCACAGCTTATCATATCACAGATCCTTTCTGGAATCTGAAACATGGTTTGACTCTAATATTTGGTGTTAACATTTCAAATTTAGTGTTTTGGAAGAATACAAACTAGTTTTAACTTCCAGTGCAACGATGCATTTGTGTCTGAGTCTTTCAGAATTACCACTCTCTCCAACCTTGGTTCATTTCAAGGAATGTAATTTTCAAAATGCTAATGCATAAATATTGTAGCTTTTCAGGAAGTGCTTTCCATTTAGAATATTTCTGGGACTCTTATACTATTTTATTGCAGTAATTGTAGGTTAAGGCTGTGAAAGGCGGATGGGAGTACCCTATAGAGAGATAATATTTCACTAATAAAAAAAAAATACTACAATATCTTTTCACAAAAAACTTTACCACAGGTGCATTTTCTGTAAGAGAACATATACTTCCAAATTAAAACCATACTATTTGCTTGCATCCATAAAATTATACTTGTTAGTCTTGGCATCTATGACCCTAAAGAAAATATGCTTCTCAGAAATACTATAGAGTAGCTAGTGGTTCTGGAAAAAGTAAAACATCAAGGGAACTTTCAACCTAATATATATTGGCACCTCATGACATTTTAGTCAGTACTGCTTATTCAAGGAGGTAAGGGGATTTTGAAAGACCATTTAGCAAAAATCAGTCTGGTGGTGGATTTATAAACACAGTACATTATAACTGTCTGACAGAAAGATAGAAATAATATCCCATTTGCCATCAAAGCTGCTCCAAGACAGAGAAAAGGAACAATTCTGTCTGGGCATGGTGAGTTTAATTTTGACAAATTCCCAGAGCTCATCAGATTGCCAAATGACACTGAGAAAGAACAGATACACCCCCTTCCTACCCCTCCTTTCCTTTCTTGGTTCCTTAACATATTGGACCTTTTCCACCAGTCAATTAAACTGCAAAACGTTGTTGTTGGCAGTATTCTCAAAGGGAAGGATTAAACAATTTGGGTTCAGAAGCACATTGCTCTGTAAAAATCAGACTTCCATGAAGTTTTTGCCTTTCAATATTTAGGGTGCTCAGAGACCACTGGAGATTGAGCTCAATAATTTCATTCAGTAATAAGAGGATATGGAGTCAGACCTAACTGGACAGACATCTGTTGCAACACTAATTTGGAATTCTTTTTACATAATAAGCAGTTCAGGATAAATAAAACTAATGGGTGTTGGGATCTAAAAGCTGAAATAACTACAAATGGGCTCCATCTTTTCTTTACTAGCTAAGTTTATCTCATGTGTTACTTTTTACTTTCTATACTTTGCATTTTGATTGTCAGGGAGATGACAAAACTATCAGCTGGAATGAAGAATTAGTGTTAACATTTTACCAGATATTGAATTATTAGTTATTAAATCAAAATGCATTTTCATTAGCAGAGATATTTCACCAAAGCAGTGTCAATTAGAGAAAAGCCCAAGGTTCATGTGATGTTTTTTTCAATTCCTTTTTCCTGGAAGACAAGGCAAATTGTTTCAGTTCATTTTAATTTGTTTTGCAAGCATTATCTTCCCACTGCTTTTACAGAAGTAGGCAAAGAGTTCTCTTGAAAACATATTTGAAGTAGAGACAAATATGATATTTTGCTACACTTTTTTTTTTAAGGTTTTATAAAACTATAAATAGCAACTGCATGAAACAGTACTAGAAAATTCATGTATTGAGTTACATTTCCACAGTTTCACACAGTTGATTTTATGCCTTGTGTGAATCATTTTGCATCAATTTTACGACAATCCATTTACGATCAGTGTTTTCCAGAACTCTTATTCAGAAGTCTCCTCAAAGTTTCAGTTTACGACTTTTAATCACAAGGACTCAATGACACAAAGAATTTAGGCCACAGTTGAAACCTGGGAGGATCTGTAAGTTCAGAGCAGATTTTCAAGAGACAGTCTCCTCTAGCTGTGCCAAAATTCCTCTCCCAGAAGTTGGATTGATTATGCCCTGCTGAATAAGAGGGCCTCTTTTTATTGTCAGGTCCATGAAAAGCAGCAGCAACATTTCAAAACTGCGGCAAAAAAGGAACAAAAAGAGGAAAAAAGAAGGAAGCATCTCAGTCAGACTTCATATCCAATATTTCCGATACTTTTGCTTGTCTTTCATCATGCATTATATAATTAAGTTATCTTTATTTACTTTTCTGTATTATTTTTAAAGAATAAATGTGAACAGGTAATGGGAATAGCTGCTAATGATTGAAAATCCAGGCTACAAAGCATTAATCTCTAGAATGGTAACACCAAGTGAAATACATCTTCATTTGGCTTGATAACATAAGAAACAAGTTCCTGTAAAGGAAGCTTTATAAACTGTTATCAAGACAAATAATAAAATAGAGAAATTGAAGAGGATCACTAATATGACTTCTCTGTTGAGTAGCACTTATCTTGTAGATAACAGCATACTTTGAGACGTTTGAATATTGCTGCTTATTTAACTATATTGTACTGTGGGGTTTTTTGGTTGGTTGTTTTGGTCTGGTTGTCAGTTTGGGATGTTTAATCTGTTTGTTTTCCTTACAAGGAAGCAAAATATCTTTTCAAACTGCTCATTCATTTATATTCAGATCCTCTCTTCTTTGGGTGGTTAGTCCAAAATTATTCAGTGTCTCTTTTCAGAAGTTTGATCTGGAAACTTCTGCTGAAATTTTGCCTTGTATGAAAGACAATAAAGAAGATAAATGGGGAAAGGTTTGGTAAGGCAATATTGGTATACAATTTTTACAATAATTCGTAGAATACTGCTAACTTTTGCCTTAAATAACTGAGGACAAAGATTTGAAATAAGTGTCATATTCCTTTTCTTTCTTTTTTTTTTTTTTTTTTAACTGAAACAGCTGCTATAATTAGAAAAATAGAGTGCTTCTTGGACACATAACTCCTTTTTCAGGGAATCAGCCAAATATAATAGGCGATGGAACAAAAAGGATAATAGTAAAGGATAGTCAGAGAGCATATTTTGTACTTGACTACAGAACATTATTACTGAAAATCAGGATCAGTGTCCCATGGGATGTGATCTCCATGTAATATAATTTTTCTGATGTCATGCCCGTGCTATTAGACTGAGCAAGCCATGTTGGTCTGGAGACCTGCAGTTCCAATTTCCAAAAAAACATAGGAAGGCAAGATCGTGGTCAATATTACAGTGCAGTTACATTGGTGAAAAAGGATTTTTTCTTTTTAATTTTCCCAACAGTTTGATTCCACTCCTTTAGGTTCTAGTAATTTTTATTCTAGTATTGTCACTTGTGGAAAGGTTCTTTACTCCAATCTGTGTTAGGACACAACTGAAAAGATTGGATCAAATTCACTCCTGAGCCAACTCTGTTAATTTTAAAGGAGATAAATTGCAAGTGAGTTTGTCTAATGAAGATTTGCTCAACACCAGTGAAAAAAACCTAAAATATTTCCACAATTATAGGTGCTGTTATCTGTGAAAAACTATTTGAATGATCTGGAAGAATCATAACATATTTGAATGAAAAAAACATATAAGTAACATATGCACACATTCTTTCCAATGCCCCTATATTCTTTAATTTTTGCTTGCACTAACTGGCATCACACTTCAGTATTACTCTTGAAGCTTGAAGCTATGTTGCTCATTAATCAGGGTACGAGCATCGTCCATGAGCACTGGACCATGAACTTCTCTACTACTTAATTCCTCCTTGCTTTTTTTACTTAATTGCTCCTTGCTCTGTCTTGGCCTGTGCCATCCAGGCACAGTATGGGAGAAAGCAAGGTCAGGCATTGTCCATCACAGCCTGTGTGGGCCAGACAACCCCACTCTGAGAGGAGAAGAGAGACTGCCTTCAGGACCAGAGAAAAAACAATCTTGACCATCTTTTGTATTAGTACACATGTGATATTTGTGTCCACAAAGAACCCCACTGGGGAGAAGCCTGATCATCTTTAGCAAAAGTCAGTTTAGTGCCGCCATGAAACCTAAAATTTTTTTAAATAAATATTCTCTCATGTTTGCTGATGGAGGTTGTGAAAACTCCCTTATGCTTTCTAGTTTGCCTTCTTTTTTTCTTTCTTTTACAGAACTTTGATGGGCTAATAGCAAAGTTTGAGCTCACAGCTACTTATTTGGCTTTCTGAGAGTGACTGCCCTTTGTTTAAAAAGGAATCTTAATTGATGATAGAATACATACCTACACTATGTTCTCAGTCTGTTCACACATAACTGCGTATGTCCTAGAGAAATGTAAATGACAGAACCTCCGTTTCAGTAAAGTAATTACTGTTTTCACAGAGATTGGTAAATGTAAAACTCAGTACAAATGATAATAGTTATTGCTACTATTATTTGCTTCCAAATGTCCGTAGGTACTTAGAGAGAAAGTTGTACTACGTGTTCAGATTAAGAAGAAAAATTTCCTTTTATCACTCTCTTGACTATCCTAAATTCAGACCTCCATTAGTAGATATTTGCTGGTTGCTTATGTGTTGGCTAAAAGGGGAAGATGGACAAAAATATGGGTGGAATTAAGATTCTACTTCTTGACTGATGTAACTGAGATAGTTTTGATCAACAAATCTCTGTATTCACTTTAAAAGAAATGAGAGGAAAAAATGTTGTCTCAGAAAAATACCTTCTTCTTTCAGCTGATCTGCTACTTAGATTGTTCATGAACTTTTCTTAAGAAATTTTGTTTGCTGTTTTAAAAAAAAAAGTGCGAGCTTTGGTAAACACCTGTTATCCTTTATCTTTTCTTCTGTACAATTTCGTAGTTATTTTGATCATCTAATAGTTTGTCTAAATCAATTATCTAGTGGTGAGTGGAAATTCACATAGGTAATGTATTTCAGGATTATATTTCTACTGTACTGATGGAAACAAATGATCTCTCTCAGATCTGGTCAATTAGGTACAAAGCTTTACTAAAAATTACTGCCACTGTGTACCAACAGGCTTTTCCTGTCTCTGCTCTGTTGTTGCCTGTAATTTTGTGACATTGATTTCAGCAATGCATGGGCCTTTTCACACAGTCATAGAACCACAAGCTGGAAAAGGTCCTTAAGGTCATCAAGTCCAAGTGTAAACCTCACACTGCCAAGTTCACCACTAAGCCATGTCCCTAATTTCAATTTTATTTGTCCTGTTACTCTTCCTTGAGAGGCATACCTTCTAGAACAGTTGTCACAGAATCATGGAATAAGCTGAGTTGAAAGGGATCCACAAAGATCATTGAGTCCAACTCTCGGCCCTGCTCAGGACAGCCCCAAGAATCACTCAATGTGCCCAAGAGCATTGTCCAAATGCTTCTTGAACTCTGTCAGGCTGATGCTGTGACCACTTCTCTGGGGAGCCTGTTCCAGTGCACAGCCACCCTCTGGGTGAAGAACCATTTTCTAATATCCAACCTAAACCTCTCTGACACTACTTAAGATCATTCCCTTGGGTCCTGTCACTGGTCACGAGAGAGAAGAGATCAGTGTCTGCCCCTCCTGTGTCCCTCTCAAGAAAGTTGTAACTGCAATGAGGTCTCCTCTCAGTCTCCTCTTCTCGAGGCTGACCAAGTGACCTCAGCCACTCCTCACATGGCTTCCCCTCAAAGCCCTTCACCATCTTTGTTGCCCTCCTCTGGACACTCTCTAATAGTTTAACGTCTTTCTTATGTTGTGGCACCCAAACCTGCCCACTATATTCAAGATGAGGCCACCCCAGTGCAGAGCAGAGCAGGACAATTCCCTCCCTTGCCCGGCTGGCAATGCTGTGCCTGATGACCCCCAGGACATGCTTGGCCTTCCTGGCTGCCAGGGCACTGCTGACTCATAACTTGTGCACTACTGTCATGTACACGTGACTGTGCAGCATAAAGCTGCTGTTAAAGTTGCAGTTCTATGGAAGTAAAACTAGCAATAGCAATATTTTCATAATAAAATATACTTAATCTTTTAATCTTGCATATCATATATGAATTAATATTTTAGGTGACTCACTGGAGAAAATATTGCAGTAGTTTTATATTGATAGCACTGGCAGACTCTCTCTCTCTCTTTTTTTAATAATGAAGATGGTTAAAGGTATATGTAACAACTGCTGTAGAAATTCTGTAAAATGTAATCAGATTTGACAGAAAACCCTATTGCTCTACTGCATAAAATGAAAATATAGATATGATGGTTTCAGCATGATCATGACATGGAGTTTTATACCTCTATCTCACCCCAAATAAAAAACTGTCAAACATATTCCTGTGTCTGGATAAGTCTCAGGCTCAGATGAGAGCAAGCTGGCCAAGTCTCGTACAATTCAGATTTAAATGATTAGTGTGGGATGTGGAAAGCAACAGGAGGCTTTGGATGAGGTTATATCATCTCCTCTGCTTTGAGTCTATGTGCCTGGTTTTTGTTCATGAAGTTCTCAACATAGGGATCTGATTAGATTTGCAGTTTCTTCTAGATGATCAAACAGTGCAATAGTACTAACCCTTCTTGCCCCACCTGCATCTGGTTAAGAGCTTGTGTGATTTCCTCTCCGAGCAGAGTCCTTCTCTGGTGACTTAAAATTTTATTAACGTAATGGTGGAGTACAGCAAAAATAGAAGGACACCTTAAATTCATTCTGAAGGTATAAGTGACACAATACAGTTGCCCATTGGATAGAAAGGAACAATTTGTAGTGAGCACAGTGATGTTTGTACGTAAGGATATATATATAATGATGGCCATTTGACTCCTTTGTTGAATTCTGAGGTCAGTTTTGACTCAAAAAATCTCCAGCTAACCTGGCAATGATCTATATGGGACACATTCTCTCACAGTTCAATGCGCAACCAAATCAAAGACAGAAGTATAGTCTGGAGTTCAGGGATATTTTGCCCTGGATTGCCCTGAAATAAACAGACATTTTACTTTTCAGTTTTGCAATATAAGGATTGCAATACATATTTATAATCTAATGCACTTGTACTGATTTTGGCTGGGATAGAGTTAATTTTTTTTCTGAGGAACTTGTATGGTGTTATGTTTTGAATTTGTGATGAAAAGTGTTGATAACACAGGGATGTTTTAGCTGTTACTGAGTGGCACTGACACAGAGTCAAGAGTGTTTCTGCCTCTCACTCCACCCCACTAGTGAGTAGGCTGGGGGTACACAAGGAGCTGGGAAGGGGCACAGCTGGGAGAGCCAATGCTGAACGGCAAAAGGATTTTGTTCTTCACCCCATACCATATGGTGTCATGCTCAGCATGTAATACAGGGGAAAGAAGAAGTAAGGGGGGACATTTGGAGTGATGACATTTGTCTTCCCAAGTCACCATTACATTAGGTGGATCCCTGATTTCCTGGAGGTGGCTGAACACCTGTTTGTCCACAGGAAGTGACAAATGAATTCCTTTTTTTCGCTTTGCCTGCAGCTGTCTGCAAAAGCAGCTTCTGCTTTACCTATTAAACTCTTTTTATTTCAACCCACGAGTTTTCTCACTTGTACCCTTCTGATTCTCTTCCCATCCTAGCAGAGGCGAATGAGTGAGAAGTTGAGGGGCTGAGCTGCTGACTGTGGTTCAAAAATTACAGTACTCTATGCATGCAAATTTGTCACTTCTCTGGCTTTTTAAGTGTATTCACACTGTATTTTTTTTAACCCATACTAATATATTAATAGTAAATACAGCAGAATAAAATAAGGTCCCTTATTTTTAATTTAATTTGCTTTTAGATCTGAGTGAAACTATTCTAAGTTTTCACATTATTGTCTTCCTCTAGTTCCCTTTGTGTTTAATATTTGCTTAATATTGGAAAATGATAGATTTTTTAATAATACCTACACATCTGATATCAACAGATGAATCTACCCTTGAGTCAGGGGGACAAGGCAGAGGTAGGTCCTTCAAATGGTGCAACCCACCTGCAAATTTAGGCAAATCTTGCCCCAACATTGTGAGGTTTATATTATATAAACACAAGCTTACGAAAATAGATGATGTTTAACGTAGAGTTTACTGAATTCAGAAATGTGCCTTAGAAGATGTCCCTTGCATACAGAGTAGTGCTTCTTTCAGACTTATTCTTTACACCCATAAATATTGATTTTATTTCTGTGGAGTTTCCCTTAGGTAAGTAATATGTCTACTTTTGCACAGTCTGAAGTCCAGTGATTGTGTCCTTTGACAAGGGTCAGCTAAAATACAGATCGTTTTAATCATTTGGTCTCTGTATCACAGCTAAACATGGATCTATCTACTCTTTTTTCCATTTCTAAAATATAAAGCCTGTTCCAGTTGCAGTTTTGGAGCATCCCAACACCCAGTGCTTGCTGTGCACTCTTTGAAAATTATGTTACCTCAAGTGCTTACTCTGTGTTGTTCATTCATTATACTGGAGACAAGTATGGATCTTCTATACCTGAGACAGGTCAGCAGGGAAATTGCAGGCATATAGAGAAATTTCAAGCACCTGGAAATATCCAATATGAGGGCAACCTGTATCTTATGTCTCATTCTTCTTTTGGATATGGCCTTAAATAAATTGTTTTTACTTTGCTCACCAGTTCAATACAATTCCAAGCTCATAGTATTTCATATTGTTGGTTTCAGTTATGTGTTCACCTTATTAACAGCTGTGATGTTAAAATTATGTTGGTATTATATAATTTAATCTTTTAAAGAGATTATTTAAGACTTTTCAGGGGTTTATTCTTTATTTTTATTGATCACTTCATAAAGAAAGCTAAACCAAACTTCTGCTTATCAGAGCATAAAAATTGGGTCATTTTGCCATTTTCTCCACTGGTTATCAGCTGTGCAGCCACTAAGTCAGTTAGAGGATGCTACCTTAGCACTGAAAATTGCAATCTGGCAAAAAAAAGTTAAGCATTGAAGGCTTTTGTGAGAATTGCCTTGGATAACAAAGTACTTGTGGAAGTTTTGACTAAATAAACAGCAATATAATTATGTGGTCCTTACTGGAGGTATCAGAAGCAAACCAGTAATGCATGCAGTAGTTTTATGGCTTTGTTTTGGTTGGTTTTTACAGGTTTCTTTTTCATGCAGAGAACAGACACCTGAGAACTGGCTGCAGATTTATTAGATTTAAAGAATAATGAGCATCATGTATCAGGTACTGGAAATAAGAAATGTGTTGCAGCTGGAAATATGAGTCTGTTAATTCACATAAGTATTGCTACTTAGACGAAGGGTTTTCTTTATGTTGGATGGAAAATGTTTTTGCTTTCATAATTTCTTGGCAAGGAGTCTAATTGTAATTGTTGCCAGATGGGTGGTCTCAGGTGAGTTTAAATAGGCAGCCTTCAAGCAACACTTTAATATTCTGACCCTCTCATTGGGAAAATTTCATTTATAGGCCCTGTAGGAAGTTGGTTTCCACAAATAATATATTGGGGATAGAAGGAAACTCCTCCCTCAGATTCTAGTAAGTTAGTAAGACTAGAATTACTCAGCTCGCCTTAATAGCACTAAACTTCATTCACGTCTGCTACACTGAGCTATTTAGGGTCACTTGCAAAACCAAATTTGTAATTGCCTTCTTCCTGTAATCTGCCTGTCTAGCATAGCTGCAGAGCAGGAATTGCAGTGATCTCCTTAATTCTTTTTGCAGTGGATTGATACCAGTCAAAAACATCACATCCTTTAAATCTTACTAGCATAGGCAAGGTCACTTCTTAGACTTGGGGAATAGCTACACTTTCACATGAAAAAGGTCAATCTTTAATTATTTTATGGAGCATAAGTTTCAAATGAACTAAAGCAACATTATCTACACATTTGAGCTACCTCAGATGTCTAACCAGCTGCCTGGCTACACAGACATTATGAATTCTTCCACACTAAATCGCGGTTCCAAGCACAGAATCTAGTTCTTTCTGATAGCTGGTGGATTTGTGACCTCCCTGGAATAGTTGGAGCTGTAAACCATTGGATGGATAAATGATGCATAACGGTAGTTTCCTCATCTGTGACAGATGCAATAATGGCCTGGGCATATTTTTCAGGTAATAAAAGTGAAAACTTTGTCCATTCTTCTATCCCAGAAGTTTTACTTTTTGGACTTTGATGCTAGAAGTGGCATGTACTCTCTGCTTTCAAAAAAACCTTAAAAACACATCCACAATGGATATAGCAAAAAGCATAAAACCTTATTTTTCTTCATGGTAATATTAAGATCATTCTTATTTTTGTTTTTTCTTAGCATGTTACACATAATAATTATATAATATCAGGCAACTAAAATTCCTTTAGAAATTTCTTTAGGAGGATCTCTCTTTTTCAAATTTTAAAATGTTTACTATGCTAACAATGTTTTGAGCATTTTTATGTTTTCACACTTAATTTATATGACAGACACATAAGCCTTTTATCTATGACTGAAATATCTTCTGCTACTGTGAAAAGACCTTGTTGTATTGCCAAGTTTGGAACTAGGACTTAAGCAGAGTTTTCAGTTTTCACTGTTTATTCCCTTTTACTTACTTGTTTTCATATAGCATTTCTCTTGAAGCTTTTTGTTTTTGACATTAAATTGAAGGAGTTTTATAGGTTGAAGGGATTTCATTTCTTTAGGCCACCTAGAAAGTCTGCCCAGTTACCAGGCATAAATTCATGCCTGCTTCTGCCCTGACTCCGTAAGGGGCAAGATATTGATGTTGAACATCCTCTTCCCCATACCTAGGGAAAGGAAATCCAGGAAAGGGATCTGGACAGATTTAGATAAAGTCTTGGCTGCCATGGTATCCTTATTCAATGGTCTTAATCCTTACAGGTAGGTTTGACACAAATACGTTCTAATATTTGCTTTAAAATGGATGTTTATCTGCCGATGACCTTATTTGTTGCATTTGGTACAAAGTGTAAGGACAAAAGATAGGTAGAAATTAATTTAACTTTAGTTTAAGTGCCTGTTGACATTAAAGCCTGTCACACAGGGACTCTTTTACTAGCAGGAGATAACAAGAGGCCTATAACCCCATTATGTTTTCCCTTCCTTGTCTGCATATAGAGGACAGCAGGGATAGTGAAGTTTATAACATAACCAAAGGGCTCCTACTTATTTAATAATTTAAAACTACTTTACATTAAAAATGAAGTTTTTCTGCAGATTGGTCTATTCTAATTAAATTAGTTGTTTCAATGTACAATTTTATATGTTTTGGGGGGTTTTTTAATATACATTGAAAGAAAAAAGTAAAATTTTGTTAAGAAATGAACACCTAATCATAGAGAATGCTAGAGCACTAAAAATCCTAGAATAGCATCATCTGCTGCTTTTTGTATTTAGGTAATGCCTAGGAATTCAAATAATGAGTTACGACCCTTCTCAGCTCTGTAGTGTGAAATAGAGCTAAAGTATTTTCTTGCTCCAGTTGAGGTGACAGGCTGTGTACTGAATGCAGGATGAAAACAGAGCACTGCAAAGAGACCAGGAGACAAACATTGCTTAGCAATATAGACTATGTTTTACTGCACCAATTGCTTAGGGGCTTTGGTTTCTTTTATGCATCATAGCCAATAACAGCTTTAGGAAGAGAATTGATGGTGGATTACAAGATAGCTCTAGGGGTCTTTTAAAGGAGATCCTCCCAGGCATGAAAGGCAGTATGAGAGTAAGCCTGAAATTGCTTGCTGCAAAATGTAACAAGAGTGATGAAGGTATGCAGGCTTGGGCTCATAGAAAACAGAAGTGTAGGTATGTAGTGTGAGGATTGGCCATTAGGGTACCTGTTAATAAAGAAAAATAGTGTATATTTGATGAGACAGAAAAATCAGTGGAAGGGCATAAAGGGAAGAGAAGTGAGCTAGGAAAATATTCCTTACGGTAGCATTCTGAATAGATTTGACTGAGGCAAGATCATCTCTCAAAGCTGAAAAGAAAGACTTTCCAATAAGCAAGATATGAGATGATGAGGATCTTGGGAGAGATTTAACCGCATAGACAGAGAGGATTATGGTATCTTATAGCTATTATGCAGAATGAATCAACAAAAATTAGATGTAGCTGGGCTATGAGGCTCTGGAGAGTGAACTGAGTCAAAGATGATGCCTAGGTTATGATCCTTGCTCTTATACTGAGCCTGATAGGTTCTTTATCATTACATTTGTTGTTCATCATAATTTTTAGAGTAATTGTGTAAAAATATTTCAGTAGAATAAGAAAAGGACAAATGTCTTTTTCAAAGCAGAAAGGGAAAATTGCTGAGAAGTGTGGAGCAACTAAGGGAAAACCTCCTAAAATACCTGTCTTAAGTAAAACATATAATCATTTTCCACCATTTGTGACAATGGAGTTCTGAAACAACTAAGGTAAAGGAAAAACAGGAACAGTAATTCAACTTCACAAGCTCAGTTCAGCAGTTCAGCACTGACTTTGAGATTTTTGTTCTCTGTCATGTTCACTACCAGGAACATTTTATTAATTCCCTGCTCACGGTGTGCCTACTCGTCCCAAGCTGGGAAGCAGCTTACCTTTTTCTCACACACCAATTCACCTGGGTCTCTTAGACCCTGAAATGTGCAGTGTCATATAGAAACTTCTCTGCTTGCTTTTTGCTCTGACAGTTTGGAATGCCTATGCCATAACCTGGCCACTGTAGGTCACTTTACTGGGAGGCTGACTGAAAGTTGTCATCTATAATGGTAAGATAATTCTAACTGTGGACAAAAACGAATACAGTTTTTTTAGATATGAGCAAACTCTGACTTGTTTGTTACTTTTTTTCCTAAGCTTTATCTGTCTCAGTCTCACTTCCTAATTTTTACCTTTATGTTATCTATGTGTCTAATTCCTCATTAATTTAGGTTATCTTGCTAACATGTATCTTTACTTTCAGAGCCATGAATCTTCTATTCTCAGTGTGCACAAATGAAAAAGGAATCCTTTTTTGATATAAATCTGGCAATGTCCACACCTACTTTTCAGACTAGGAAATTGTAAAACTCTATTGCTGCTTGGGATTACATCTCCCTTTATCCCTTAATATTACATTACATAACCTTAATTAAACTGGGAGATAAGATGTCTGAGTAGAACTTTCATAGGAATTTTATTTATTTATTTACTCACAGTACTTTTCTAGGGAGAAAATACCTAGGTATAAGTATGGAAAGACAGGTCTAAACCATGTACCAGGTATAGCTCCTTGGTTGAAATGAGGTTTTGAACCCATAAGGTAATTCTCATCAGTAGATACCATTAAATGGGCAAGTGACCTTTGTGAGAAAAACAAAAAGAAAAACTAACCTTCTCAAAACCTCATGAAAAACCACCTCCAAAACCCAAAAATATTGCCAAACAATCGAAAGCATGATTCACAGTAACTCAAGCCCATTAACCAGTTTGATTTATTCATTTTGACAGGAATGGTGCACAGTTCTGTGTGCACAATATGATTCCAGATACTTACTTCTATATTTGTTTTGCTATCATTTTCCCTATTGCTTTCTGTTAGAAATCAGGTTATAAAGGCTCACATATAAAAAAGTTTTCAATCAAGTCAGCCAAATTATTAAAATATCAATGACAAATAAAAATCCTTTCAGATATAATAGGACCAGTGCGTATTGGTTTTTATTATTTATTTGCTGCTTATTTAAAGTATTCTTACAATGCTGCTTGTACTTCTGAAAATAATGAGCTGTTACATGGATTTTACATGCTGGCCCTCCCATGAGTGCTTTTAGCTAGCTCTGCCTTTTGAGCAGCTTGTTTTAATGGAGATTGAGGCAGTGGAGAGAAGAAAGCAACAAAAAAAGGTTACAAGTTAGGAAAAAATTAACTAGCTTGACATTCGCTACCACTTTGGTACAAGGTGGGGAAAAAATGTTTCCTGTGAAACAGCTGGAGCACTTAGAGCCGTTCATAGTTCTTGTAAGCTATTCATCTTTACTTTTTGTTTTTTTCTATTATATTGAATACTACAATGCTAAATATAATTCATAACAATTGAATAATATTTTAAATAGAAATCATATTTTTCTATACTTGCTTGAGTTGAGAGCCTTTCCTTCAGCTTTTTTAAAATTCATTTTTTTACTATTCCAGGTCTATATTCACTCCAAATAAATTTTACAAAGGGTAAGTTCTCACTTTCATGTACTGTGGATAGGGAAAACGACTTTTTATTGAATGCAATTCACAAAATAACCATACAGGTAAATACTAAACTAACTGTTGTGGTGTAAACTTATAAAAAGACTGTGATTTAAGTCACGTGGTTTAAAGAGTGGCATTCAACCTCAGGCTGTAAGGGAGGAACTGCTTTTTACAGACGTGAATCTAAATTTGCAATCTTAATTAGGCATATTTAGCACTCAAGTCAAAGAAAATCTGACTAAAATCAAGCCTCTGACTAGTTTTTAACCGGAAAATTTAGGGGACACCAAGTTCTGTCGTTGCTGAAGATGTTCATTAACCACCAGTACCCACACTGTTGGAGGACAGAACTTTCTCATACTACCTGAATAACTTAGAGACAAAAGTATTAATAGAAGGAAGAGCTAAAACTGGTATTTGTCTTTTCCTAAATATGTTACTGTAATACTAAATGACGTCTCATTTCCTTCTCTATATCTCCCCAATGAGTATTTACATATTCAGTGCTCATACCATACAAAATTAAGATTACCTTCACAGGACATATGACCATTCTGTAAATTACACTGTCCCTTTTACCAGATCTCTTCACCACAACTTGAACTGTTACCTTTCCCCTTATTCTTGCTAAGCAAAGAAACCATTTCTGCTTCAGAAACCCGAAAACATTTGTTTTCTCTACGGTGGTGGGTTGATCCCATCAGGCACCTAAAAATCGTATGGCCAACTTCTTGCTCCCCTCTGCTCCAGCTGGACACGGCAGTGAGCAGGAAGAGTAAAACTAAAATATTACTGGCTCTTGGTGAATACAATTTAAAGGGTGGAAGAATGAGGGAAAAAAGCCAAACAAGCAAGTGATGCGAAGGTAAACCCTCACCACCTCCCACAAGTATGCCCAGATACTCTCTGAGCAATGACTGCCTCCCCGCAGTTTTTAATGGTGAGCATAAATAACTTTACGTTGCTTGGAATATCCTTTTGGTCAGTTTGCGACAACTGCTAAGGTTGTGTCACCTCCCAACTTCTTTTGCATACTCAGCCTACTCATTGCAGGGAGCAGATTGGAGAAAAAAATGAACCAAAGCAAAACAAAACCCAAAAACCTTAGTGTTGTATAAGCAATGCTCAGAAATAGCCACAACACTGTTTTAATCAACAGTGCTTTAGTGAAAAATCCAAAACACAGTACTATACTGGCTACTATGAAGAAAATGAATTCCAACTCAGCCAGACTCATAAAGTGAATATATTTATAAACATATTTAAGTTATATACATTTAAGTTCAGTCACATTACCTGAACAAGTAAGAGATACATATTCAAGTATTTCCCTTTTTTAGCCTGACCTTTTCCCTTTCTGCTTTCCTTACCCCTTACCCCTTCCCTCCCCTCCTTTTCCTTCCCCCTTTCCCCTTCTGCCTTCCCCCTTCCCCCTTCCCTCCACTTCCCTTCCCAACATTGTCAGATCAGGATGAGTGACACAGTACACGCTATATACAACTGGCAATGTGTTATTCCTACCCTTACATTTGCTGCAGAACTTGTACCAAATTACAGAAGTAGAAAATTTGTCTATGGGTGATTACATGTATTATGGGAATAATGTTGTTTTGGTCGGCTGTTTTTTCAGCATGCTTTCTCTCTCCTGTAGGAGATAAAGTGAAGCAAGTACTGGGGAGATGAATCATGACAGTGAATTAAAATTTTCACTTTTTCTGTCTATCAAGAAAGGGTAGTCCTTCAGGAGCCATAACATAATCATAAAAGCATCATTCTGAAGAACTGAGTCTCAGTGTTTAACACTGTTTCTCTAATGGCATTTCACCTTTCACTTTTATTCAACTGAAAGCATTTCCCGCAATAAAACAAACTGTGATACTGATGAACACCGACATTTCCTAACAGTAACAAGTAGTAAAACCAAGGCTGAGAGTATAATAGACCCAACAGGAGAGTACTCACAGATTAGAAGGGAAAGAATATCAACAGCTTTTAATTGTCAATTCAACCTGCTAATCTTGGATTTAAAAAAAAAGTGAAAATCGGTTTATTATTATGTTCTTTTGAAGTTAGCATCTCTGGCCAAAGAAAGAGCCAGAAGAAGAGTGGCAGAAGTAGCTTGGGAATTGTAAGACAAAGAGAATACAAGGCCAAGGGACACGGAACAACAGCAAGAAAGCTCAGTTTTAAGAAGTCCTTGATTTGTCACCAGTTTTAAACCCTGGGCTGTGCTGTAACGCCAATCATAAATAAACTACAGATTTTAAATTGAAAAACAAATAAAACTCTGAATATGTATGGAAGAAAAAATAATTTATTTTCAATTAAAATACTGCAGTTAATTTTCCTGATCTATGCCAAGTCCTTATTTTTTGGTCTGTTAACAAAAGTTCAGTAGAGGATTTAGTTGAGCTGTGTAAAAACTGGGCAGCAACTAGTAAGTATAGAGTACCTATGACTCTTTCAGGTCTCAAGCTTGTTTTGTATTCATAAATGATGGCTTCAGCATTCTTTGGAATCAATTTAAAGTTAAAAATATGGTTTCCGCATATTACTTTATACAAAAACTTTATTTTTTGAGCAACTAATAGATTTTAACTCTATTTACAACAATAAATAATTGTGCTCCAAAGGCCTGTTTGTGCCCATGTGTGTGCAAGTACAATGGAAACAGAACACATTTATGTGGAATCAAATATTTTCTTTGACATGTCAATGACTTTTTTAATGCACAAGGTTGTATAAAAAAACTCATGTGTGAAGCATTAAAAAAAAACCAAACAGAAATGAATAAATGGAGACATGCAAAAGAATGTCTTAGAGATACAAACATCTTTTATAGAAAGTCAAAGGAAAAATATTACTGTCTGTCTTAAGTTTCCATTCTTCTGGCTTCTCAAAACTCAGCTCTTGATTTTCTCTATTATGATGTTATATCCAAGGATAAAGTGAATCTCTGTTCAAGGAGGGATACTCTTAAATTTTATCTTTGTATTATGTTGCATTCTAATTTCTTTTATAAAAAAAGATTTAGCGTGTTTCTAAGATTGCTGCATAAATAAATGGAAATAAGTATGCACACACAAACATTTTCCCTAATACTTCTCTTGGAGGAAATTTAGATGTGAAAAAGTAAAACGTCAGTATAAAAAACTGACTGGAGGAAACCTTTTCACCTGAAATGAAACTCCGCTGCTGTAGAGATAGTATGTGAAGGTGTAGCACAGAGGACTAAGATTATGTTGAGCTAGAGGTATCATAAGGAAGAGCATGTGGGAGAAAGGACACAAAAAGAGAAAGCAGAGATAATAAGCATCAAGAAAAAAAGCTGTGCAGAGATAAGTATGAAGGCAAGAAATCTCCATGTGTCATGGAGAGGTGAGGAAAAAAAAGAAAAAACAACTAGAAAGACAAAGAACCAGTTGATCCAGAATGTGCAGTCCCCATCTCCCTCTGCCACCAGTGGAGAGGGGGGGGTATCATCAAGTGAGGCAGACACTTACTGAACCTACTGCTGCCCCATGTGAGATGGCAGCTACTGGTCTCTGCTGACTGTTGGGATGTGATGAGTAATGCATACCTCAGAATCCAGAGGAGTTATCGCTCCAACGTAGTCTGTTAACCATAGCCAAGGAATGGTATTAAATCCACTCATGTCAGAAAAATGGATACTGATTTTGCAATTTACTTTTTCAGAATATACATTCTTCATTATTCAGATGATAAATAATCATGGAAGGAGTCAGTAAAATCCTTTGCATAATAAGTAAGTCATCTCTTTGGAAGACTTTTACATCAAATATGTTCATCACAGTTTTTCTTCAATATACTCTGGATATAGATGCTAGGGAGTAATTAGTTAATTAGGAATACTAGTGATCTTTTGCAGCAGAAGATGAAAGTGCACTTCTAGTCTAATGATCTTGAGTATTTTGAAAAGGAGCATATTATACTGACCCACAATTTCAACTTTCTGATCAGTTAAACTTAGCAGTCAATTCCATTTAGTTAAATGGCACTAGTACAGTATGTTCTTTTCTTTTGTCTTTAATCTTTTGTCTTTTATTTTTCAGCTGCTCTTTGTTGGAAAGAGGAAGCAATTGACTAGTTGCTGCAGTATCTCCATTAGGATTGGACTGGGACTCCAGTGTTCTCTGGCAATAATTTACAATTAAGCCTTCAGGACTCAATGAATTTACATACTGGACATCATAAAGAATTCACATGCATACGCCCTAATATAGTCTGATTTCTTTGTGAAAATGGACTGACTATTTGAAGCAAAACACAATTCCCTCTAACAACAATGTTTATCTGCATCTCCTTCACTTCATGCCCTGGTCATTCTTTATTGAAAACAAACTAGTACTTCATAGATGACAAGCATTTTTATGTAATTAGTGGTGCTCACCATTTCAATATACCATATTATTTGGAAAGGTAACTAAAATGTATGCTTACATAAACAGTCCCCACATATAATTCTTAGAGGTATTTACACTCTCAGGTTCTGCAAAGGCATTTAAGAACACAGGTCAGTCAAACAAAAGGAGTACAAATTGCTGTAAGAAGGATTTTTATATCAAATTTGTACTTTATTTATACATTCAGACTGCAGAGTTGTAGCAGGAGAACTGCCATTACATTGAAATTTGTACCTCGCTCATCTTCACCATCACAAGGCTTCTGTGATTTCAAATTACAGTGAAAATCCTATCATTTCCACCACATAAAAAAGACTTTAATGTGTAGAAGGTGTTCTTCCTCCTATAATTATAAATTCATATGTTGTGAATGTTGGATGCAATATTTTCCATTGTTAGATACTTGCACATTTTGGAAAATGAATGGAAGTCATTTGGGTTAAGTAAACTCAGCCTTTTTTTTCCTGTTGTTTTGCTTCTGTTCTCATATCCAAGGAGCAGCAGTGCACATGTCATAATGGAGTGGGGAGACCTTGAAGAGCCCTGCTATTAAACAGTGCATTAAGCAAATCCTCTTCAGACAGTCCATTCCGAGGAGAGGTCTGCTCCATACAAACAAAGCTCTTGAGATGCACTTTGTTGTGTTCTTACCATTCAGAAAAGCGCTATTATCCTGTGCCTGTGACTCTGTGCACAATATTTCAATTGGTTCCATTTCATTGGTTTTACAGGGAACAATAAAAGAGGCCTCTTGTTCCTGGCCATCCAGCATGAGAATAGACCATGCTGAATCTCCATCATCAAGCATTTAAAAGCCTTGTAAAATATTTCATGTATTCATTCCTTTTAGAAGTCACAGACAAACAGCCTTGTTCCATGAAACTAAAATTATTTTTTTAATTACAGCAGTACTAGTCATTTACTACAAACCTAAACAAAAGTTTTTAGGAATAAATGCACTTAAAATTACATATAAAACAGCAGAGGAAAATATCCATGATATTTTCTCAAAGCTGTTTGTGTTGCAAGCATCAGCAGCTGCTTTCTGACTAACTTGAGAAATTAGGAAAATAAGTCCCTTAGTCTCTTTTCAAGGAACGCTGTCTTAACTGTATAGAAAGAGCTCTGTTGTGTAGCATTGGCACTCTTGCTACTTTCAGATGTAATTAGAAAAGAAATTATTCTCATTAGTATGATGCAAAATCATACAACAGCAATTTTATTTTATAATTCCAGTGCATTTCTGATTTCCTTATGGCTGTTAGGCTGACAATCTCCAGATATGACACATTCAGTTTGGAAAGAGATGTCAAGGGAAAGCTCAGGTGATGAGCTGGTTTTGGTACTCAAAATTTCCTCAGTGCAGTGTGAGGTGCATCTGGACAAGCACGCATTCACAGCCCGGGGTGATGGGGCAACACCGACTTCTGCAGTGTTGGCTGACTTGCTTCCTCCCACAGCTGGAGGCTGAGATTTTTCAGCAGCCTTCCTGCCGGACACATGGTGCTCTCTCAGCATGGGGAGGCACTGGAACTGCTTAAGAGCCACATGCTGCTCAAAAGACACTTGCTGACTATCTTGCTTCAATGATAATCTATATTTAGCTTCACACGTAATATGTCCAGTCAGGAGGAAGTCTCTCTGTCTTGCTTTTGTTTTATAGACTTTTCTGCTTTTTAATGAGAAAAGGAAGTATTTTTTTAAGAGCAAGTACCTTCTTACGAAGAAAAAGAGTGAGACAGAGAGAGAAGAATGCTGTGCCTTCTTGTTTGCCATGGTATTATCTCTCTAAACTGCAACATGTTAGAACAGGTTTCCATGGCTATGAGGGATTGTTTTATTCAGTTATTAGTGTTATTGTCAATGCTTTTAAATTATGGAACATAAATATCAAATACATTCCCTAGTTTCATGTAATTACATGGTAACTTACACTGTTGCAGAACACATAATTATTTTTGGCTCTCAACAAAAGTGCAGGCTGGGCAGTTTTCACTGAGGTCTGCTAAGTGCAGCATCTAAGTTAACTGCCTGAACCTGTAATTATCAAACTTCAACTTCTTTTTTTTTTTTCTTTTTTTTTTTTCTTTAGTAAATCCGTGTGGTCATTAACAATGAAAAAGATCTCTGTTTATTTTACAAAATCTTAATTTTCAATTTGCCTTCAATCTCGAACTGTTCTGTAAAAATCCCATTCAGTAAACTAGCAACAGTCTTTTCTCTAGCAAGTCCAGTCACATCAAAACTGTTGCAATGTCCTGTGTTCTTGTCATGTTTCCAGTGACAGGGTAAAGTGAGGTATGAGATATATGAAATATATTGTTTGAGAAGCAGGATTGTGTTTCAGCCTTAATTTTTTTCTGCCATAGCCTTCTTCTGACAGAGCAAAGCAGTTAACCTGCCATTTTTCACAACTTCAATTAACCCCAACAGGATGAGCCTCTTTAGAGATCCAGCAAGGGGATCGTATTTTAATTTGTCAAGTAGCAATGTTTTTATCATGTGGGAGGTGATCAGGGTTAATTACTACTAGCAGCCGAACAGGTTGTGTTAGAAATAAGATGCTTACGGTATATGTGTAGCTCCTCAAACGTTATTCTTCACACTGCGGGGTGTGAGCACAGATCTTATGTAAAGAGTACTATTCTGGACCAGCACTTCTGTAGGACCAAGTAGCCTCCCGACCTCTGCTGCTGGTAACTGGGTTGGTCTCTTACATGCCCATGTTTGTCTTCAGATCGTGCTTTCAGAGCCACAGGGCTGTTACTTTCCTAGTTTTCACTGAACTTTTCTTATCAGGAAGAACCTCATGAATAAAGCAACCTGCGTAAGCTCATCAGTGGATAGAGACCAAAGGGAAGGATTTCTCCATCTAGATTTAGATGCATATACCCGAAATAGATATCCTCAACTCTCTAAATTTATAGTCCAGAGATGAGAAGGAAAAAAACCAAAAAAAATTTCAAGGGTGTGTGGAGCTCTTTTCCAAATTAGTTCTGATGGATTATCCTCTAAGCATATCCTTTTGTTCCCTGACTGTTAAGGAAACCTTGAGTGACTGGCTCAGGCATAGGCATTTTCTCTGTGATTTAGAAGGGCCAGAATTCCATCAGTGGAATAGATGTGTATTCTCTTCCCATGCAGAAGAATTATTACTGATACTGACTTTGGAAATGCGAGGACATAATATATATGAGAAATACCGCTGATAGCAGTACTCTTACCCAGAGATCTTACAGAACTGAACTAAAATCCTGATTGCTCCTACTACGGTGATTTTTCTCAATCATTGGTCACATGTCCCACCATCTCAATTCCCCCTTATCCCCACAAAAAAAACCTCCACCAGTAAAATTAAAACCCCTAACAAGAAGAGGAAGTAACTCAGTGAATTTTGTTAAATGCTACAATGCTGACAAGTCAAAATAAAATCAAATTCTTAAATATGTTAAAAATAAACTTTTCTTTCCTCGTGGAAAGATTATTCCCTAAGGCATCTACATCTTCAGCCATTATACTTGACCATAGGAATAAATTGACCCAGCGAAAGCTTTCAAGTGCATAAGGAATCTGTAAGGGGCTTTTTGTGAAACTGGAAGGACTAACCCCTAAGATAGTCAAAACATGAGACTAGGTCCTCAAAACAAAAAAGTGTTAACTTTTGCTTGAAAATTAATGTGTTTCTATGTATGAGTTTAGTTTTCTATGTCTGTCTACATCTATCTATATGCATAATTTGGTTGATTCCATACAGAAAAACCTATACAGACTTAAAAAAATGTAGGTTTGCAGTCGTAGAATCCCTGGCTTTACATCATTTTTAAACTTTCACATGCAGATATTATATGGTGCCTCTAAACATGACCATTATCTTCACCTTCATTATAGGGAGTATTTTGCATAATTATCAATCCATAACAAACAAAGGCCATCTTGTAACTTCATTATGCTAAATACAGTGGTTACCCAGACACACATAGCTACCATGGGAATAGATCTTTCCATTTTAAAAGAACAGAGCAATCCTCCACTCCTTAAAAAATTTAAAAAAAAAAAAAAAATCTGACATTGTAGAGCTAGAAAGAGTTAAGTGTTTTGGTTGGGTTTTTTTTTTTCTATTTTCTTTGTTGTAATAATTAGCTCTGCTGTTCAAAGTACAAGCAAAAAAAAAAAAGTAATTATATAGAAGTATTATCTGGTTTCAAAAAATAGTTTTATTTGTATACCTATCATAGTTATGTCTGGAATACTTAATTTCTATATTTAGTAGGCCAGAATAAGACTCAGCATGGTGATATTTCCGAAAGATTGTTTTAAGTACGAGAAAAAAGCACTTAAAGAACTAAAATAAGTGTTATCTCCTATTTTGCCTGGCTCCACTAAAAAGACATTTGATTAATTCTGAGAAAAAGAAATGGACAGACATTTATACTGAGTTGTTTGACCCACATACCATGGAAACCATTTGCTCTTCTGACTCAGAGAGGATAGTACAGCTAGCTCTAGAGACATACAAGGATAGCCTCTTCTTCCTGACATAGCCCAGAAATGCCTCAAGCAGGACTCGAGGTATGGCTGGAAGTAATCAAAGAGGATTGGTGGGTTTTGAAACATTGTGTGAATGCCTGAAGCAGGTCACCTTCCCTGCCTGAGCTCTGATGTGCTTAGGGCAAGCTGATACTTCTGAACTCAATGAACACAGCAACACACATGAACATCTGAGTACTCAAATTAGACTTATTCAGAGGAAGCTATCATTTCAAAGAGATGAAATAAATAAAACTAAGATGTAAACTGATCCAAACAGCAGAAGAACAGTTATGGTTGTAAAAGAAAAAAACCCCAGTATTTCTTGCAGAAAGAAGTGGAATGTTCTGTTAATTTAGTCATGTTCTAATCTAAAGCTCTGGAAGTCAAGGATTTAGCCTGGCAATAAGAAATCATATCTCTGTACAATGCTGTATATACAGTAAATAAATCCTTGAGAAATACGTGAGGAATGCCTGGTCTAAAGGCTTTGAACTGCATCTGTATCACTCCTTAACAAAGCTAGACAGTCAGCCTGTCGGTCTGTCCTGTTCTTCTCATTACGTCATATGGTCTGTAAACTAAATTTCCAAACTCCTGAGCAGTGATGTATAAAGATATATATCTAATCTAAGGGATATCAGGTACAGACCAGATTCAGCAGGACACTCTTGCTGCTTTGTGTCATGACAGCAACAAAAAGAAGCTGCAAATCCAACCAGTGCAGAGAACTCACAGCTGCTTCACTGTGTCAGAGAGATGCAAAACAGCAACAGCTCACTGATGGATCCTTCATGTAATCTCCAAATAAAATTTGCTATCATAAATAGAATGGTTTAAGGTAATCTTTTGAATAATTCCATGGCCTCAAAAGAAAATTATATATATAAATAAGGCTGCTGTTTCTGTTATGATCATTTACACACAGAAATTCTTTGGAGAATGCTAAATAATAAAAAGTGCTATATAGCATAGTCAATCTCATAGCAATTTTGAGGCTGCACTGAGACTTACAGATAAAATGAGAATGAAAATAATTATAATTTCAATGAAGTTTTATGGAGACTTCCTCTGACAAAATAAAGTTACAAAGGGCAAAGGAAGGGGAAAAAAGATAATAATTCTATTTTTCCAGCAAATGCAAACACATTTACAATTTTGAAAATATGTCATTTGGAATTACACTTTTTGTTTTCTAACTAACATCAAAAGCAAACTAAACCAAAATACAACTTACAAAGAAAACATAGAGGAAATATTAATAAAGCTCATGAAAAGGCATTTCTCTGCATTATAGTCTGTCTTATTTACTGATCGTAGATGCGCCTGAATGTTCTTTTCCCTCCTCTCTACATTTTATGATTTAGATTGACATTTTGGAAACATGAATTTTCTGACACTTCTCTTGTGGCACTTTTTATGAGTATACTGTCTCATAAATTTGTGCTCGTGTTGAAGGTGGTACCTCGTGACTATGCTCAGATTTTACAGTTATGTGTGACAGCAACAAATGATTAATTCAGAAGAAGGTCTTGGTTCAGAGTTAGAATATTGTTTTTCATATCTTATTTCTCATTAAGCATTGAAACTATTTTAGTACTTACATCTAAGTAACCATATGGATAATATCCATAATTTTGTGATGATAACTTATTTATCAGAGTCTCCATTGGAAATTAGAAACATTTAGAGAATTCTTTACAGACAGAAAAGACAGCTATGTATCTTTAGCCTATGAACCTCTGTTAAAGAGTATGCACCAGACCATCCCAGTCCATATTTTTGTTACCTTTTCCCAACTGAAGACTGTAAAATATAACAGTAGAAATGTAATTTTGGTGCAAAAGACTTACTGATCAAGTTTTGAGTCTCAATACAGTAACAAATATGGTACAGTTACATTTTACAATTAATAAAAACAAACAAAAACCCCCAACCAAATCCACAACTTTAAAAAAAGCTAACACTTTTTCTTATTTCATACATATATTTTATTTATACTAATTCAGTAGGTGTGTTACTGTCCAGCCTTAGATGCAACAATACAATTAAGAGTATCACAACTTCTAACATTGTCTTATAAGAAGAAAACTATTGGGGTTTTGAATGGATTGTCTAAACAACTAGAGTTCAACAAGGCTTGGACATCCATGCAGACATGGAGGAAATCCAGGAGAGAATACAGGTAGATTTCGCTGATAAAGCTGATCTTAGATATCCCTCAAATCTACATCACTCACCTCAGCTTGCCATGCTCAGTCTGTCTAAACAAAGAAGTTATGCTGAAGCAGAATTAAGGTACAGCTAGGAGTTACGGATATTAATCCTTCCTGTAGCACATTCACACTGCTTGCTGCAAAACTTCAGCATGGGACTGCTTTCTCTTTCACCATCCTTTATTCTTCTATTGCCCTTCCTAAAAGAGAAGTTAGGCAGATTCTGGTGGAGGATCCAGAAGTCCGTAAGTTAAATTGCCTATGCTGGGTTCCCAGTGAGTCAGAACAACTCTACTTCAGTTATGGAGAGGTCACCTGGAAAGCCAGCAGAATGCTCAATTTCTTTGCCATCCATGAATGCAGGATATATATTCATGGAAACTGGTGAGTGGTCCCAAGGCTCATAATTTTCTTTGTTTTACATAGGTTTGTAATCTCCTGGTCTGTCAGAAGCAAGCCGTAAAGTAATGTTTGATGGCAATCTGTGAGCTGAAACAACAGAGTTCTTTCATTTTTTTTGCCAAGTAACATGGCAGTCACCTCTAAGATTTCTTCACAAAAGAATGTTCTAGTTGATATAATTCTGGATTACACTCAATGTATCACAATCTGCCAGCAGAAAAATATAATGACTAGCTATTTTTTGAACCTTTTCAAGAAAAGAAGAATGAAAAATAATACTATGAAAGTTGAGTGACCTTAACAAATGCAAGCAACAAGGTTATATTAAAATTCAAAGGTAAAGAGCTGTGTAAATTTGTGGTATTTGATCTGCCGTGAAGTCTGTGCTTCTGTTGCTGTGTAGAAAATACAGCCTCTTCTCCAGTGTGAGAAGGATTTAGTTTAATGAAAATAATGCTTTCAAAAAAGTCATAAAATATCTATAGAAAACTAAATTCCATTTCTTCTGAATAAGAACTGTGGTGATCCAAGCAATATACTTTAAAATAACTTTTAGCTCCATTCTCCCTAGTTAAGCATATAAATATTTACAGGATCAAATCTGTAACATTTGCCTTTAAGAATTTTTTGTCATTTTAGGATATGAAAATGTTGAGTGCAAATTAATGCATGCCTTTACAGATGGATAAAGATGTGGATGTTAATTGTTTTTCTATACCTGGTGCATACAATGAAACTAGTTGGTTTGATCAAAATTTTTGCACCTTCACTGTCTTATTTATGTTGGAGTTTCCTCAAGCATATGGTAATACTTGTGGCTGGGCAACATCATAAAAAAAAAAGGAATGAAAAAGGACACCTATTTCATAAAGATATTCAAAATGCGGACACAGTTGAAGCTTAATTTGTTGAAATACAGTTGGGCAGTATAAAAATAATCCATATTAGCATCCAGCTGTCAGTGATAAAAATGCCTGAATAATCATTCCCTTGGCTCAGTTTCATAATGTTATTATAATTAACACAAAAGAACTTCAAAACAAACGTAATTGTGCTACACTTATTAGCAGGAGGCCATTGTGTGTATTCTCAGGAGGTTTTTTTGAACAGTATTAGTGTATCCATATCCATGATGACTCTCACTGGGATAAAAAATCTCTCTCCCTGAAAATATTTACAAAGAAAGGATTCAGATCCTATTTTTAAATATGTTTTAAATCAGCTGAAGCTAAGATCTCAGACAATTAAATAAATACCACTTAAATAACAGTCCACCTAATGCTCTTTCTGCAGATG
Organism: Falcunculus frontatus; assembly: GCA_013398115.1. Classification (NCBI taxonomy): domain Eukaryota; kingdom Metazoa; phylum Chordata; class Aves; order Passeriformes; genus Falcunculus; species Falcunculus frontatus. The sequence goes on from VZRV01009049.1 coordinate 2,097,001, forward strand.
TTCACAATATTCAAAACAATTAGTTTTTCTTCAAGTTTTTATGTTGCCCTCTGTATGTGGTTGAATATTTTCCTGTACTCCTGACAAGCTTTAAGAAATAGTCTCACTGATGTTTGCATAATGGCAATGTGGATGATAGACTTTTTGAACAATTTAGATAATTATTTAATACAACCTTGAACATTCCTCATACTTCTAGTTAGAAGCATTATAAAGGCTTGAAGATGGACAAGATCACAACAACAAATGCTCAACTTCATTTAAAAGTAATATTATGTAGTAGAATTACTTGAAAAGGTATGTCCTGAAATAAGTGTTGGTGATAATGAAAGTCACCCTTTGTATGAATAAATCCAATATCACTATATGGTTGACAAACATCACTAAACTGATACGTTGTGTTATATATGTTAATTTGATTTGAGATACATACATCATTTTAAATAACAGCAAGAGTAAATATTTTTAAGTCTTTCTAAACAAGACCATCATTGTTTGTAATTATCTGGCATAATAGATTCCAATGAGGAAGAGTTTTATTATGAAATGCTAAATAAGTGTAATCTATTATTAATGTGAAAAACTGTAAATGACTTTAGAAATACTTGAAACTCTATCTGCTCAGGTTTAATGTGGTTGTCAAATGGTTACGTAACATATTAAAGCTGCTACAGTTACACATCCTGAATTTTTATTTTTCAACAATAACATTAACTTTTTCCTCCATAGTATTGTGCCAATACTATCTTACCTGTCAAAAGGAATAGATAAAATTTTATTGTCAATGACATACTGCATAGGGCCTGAGGCTAAAGCATCGACAGACCGAAACAAGTCTCTTTGAGAGAAGAATGCTAAAAATGACAATGCATATATTTGTTTACATTCATGAGATCACTGTAAATAAACAGCAATGGTGAATTACAGGGCTTGCACATTTCCACACTAATAGGATGGAACACTGAGTTCAGAAATTTGCGGGGAGAGGTTATTATTATTTACCTGTTTCTTTTGATGAATGGAAGAACACTCATAAGCTGCAATTCCAAAAGTCAAGCTAAATGTAGCTGCCTGGTTTTTTTTCCATCCACAGGACACCCTCAAGGTTGGTAGTACGAAATGCTGAAAACTCTTACTCAGGTTTTCAAAGTTCATGGAGAGAGCAGTCCAACAACAGAATCTTTAGAAGCAGGATATGTAAGGCGCTGAAGCTGTTACAGTATGATGAGCTGCAAGAGGGTGTTTTTTATAATAGCCTTCAATAGGAGTTGTAGATTGGAATATAAGAGCTTTGTGCTAGAAAGAGGCATAATATAGAACGATTCTCTGAAAGAGTCTTGTACTTGCCGTGTTGACTAATTTGTCACCATTAGCTCCCTTTATTGATGGCAAGGATAGATTTTTTCCTTGTGGCTTAAGTGTTTGAAAAAATGAGACTGCCACGTAATTCACTAGGTCAGCATGGAACAAAGGGAATGTGTGATAGCGGATGTCTTTAGAACCCCAAGATGCCAAGCTCAAATTTAATATCTTATTTTATTTATCAAGGCAGATGATTTTAGTGAAAAAGGCACCAAATTACCAATGTAGGTAGGCATGGCATGTGGGATCATGGACATAAAATGTCTCTAAAGCTCTAAATGGAGGTGCAGCAACATGACACTGTCTTGTTTCCAGTTGACCACTGTACATGAAATGTTAGACCAGCACAGTCAGAACTTTCAAGTCTGTGCTGTATTGTGCTAATGGAAATTTGGTTACCTTCTGTCTTCAACAGCTTTCTGTCTCTTTCTAACTGAAAGTTCATTCTTTGTTCAATTCACTACAGATATATGCCTGGACAGTAACACCATTTCCATTTTTCCTTCCTGTGGCAGTCTGTAATACTTCTGGAGGGATGAAGTGGCTGGGTTGAGGGACTGGGTCCCTCGACCAGAGTAGAGCATGCCTTTCCATGAGGACTGCAGTGGCAGTCTATCTGTAAAAGCAGCAGCATATCCTCCTTCCCCAGGAAAGCCTTGGCTCTTGTGGAAGCAGTTGTATCTTTTCAGACATCCTGCAAAACCACTGTCTCTTTCTGTTTTTCCCTCAGCAGCCCTTCTACAGTGCCTGGCAGGTTGCTGAGCAGGAAGGGGAGGTAGCAAACCAGGGTGGGCCAAGGCATGTCTGCTGCAGCCAACTACACCAGGTTTTCTGTGGGTGCTGACAGTAACAAAGTGGTGACACTTGCATCTGTCCCTCTCCCTTCTCACCCTCCTGCCAATTTCATCAGATGTTCAGTAGTTGCCTTCTGATCTTGCTCTTTCTTCTCTCTCTTCAAGATTGATCCCAGGGGTAAAATTCAGCACCTACTTTCAGGCAGAATCTTTTCTCGTGACAATAGCTGTGATTATGGTACAGGGTTCAGAACACACTGTTATTGTTCATTTCATTGGCAGAATAAAATTTAAAGCAGTTTAGTCCTAGATCCATAAATGTATGTAAATACCTAATATCTGCTTAATTTGCTTGAAGTCAGGTACTTAAGTGCCTTTTGGAGTCTCGATCCTAGTATTTGCTTTCTTCTGAGTATGTGTGATTTTCTGTAATTGCATTACAGGGAAAGTGGAGCTTCAAGATCTTTAGACATTAGAATGAGACATTTTGTGGTTGGCTTTGAATGCTGATATGTTATATTAATGCAGAGACTTGTATTCATATGATTAGAAATTCAGAGGTTTATTTGGTATCTCCATAGTCTGAATATACACAATATAATCACAGACAGAGTAAACGAAATAAAAACCTTAACTGCCAATTTACTGGTAAGACTTTATTACCATAAAATTGATTAATGTTTACATTTAATGTGAAGTTTTGGTTCTTACTATTAAATTGGCTAGGGATGGTTTAAAGTTCTGATTAGCTCAATGAAAAATGTTAGTCAGTCTTGCCTCAGAAATCTGAAAAGGTAAACATTTATGTGATTCAATATGTGAGTTTAATAACCAAGCAGATCACCACTGAGCTGCTGAGATAAGTTAAAGAGGATCAGATAAATATTATAAGAACAGCATCTTTTCATTCAATTGGGTTTTCACGTTTTGAAGACAATCAGTTACTCAGTTTTGTATTTAGTTATTTGACAAGAGGCACCAATCCAGTAACTACAATTTCAGGTTTTTACTGAGCCTGTTGAATCACATGGCTGCAGAGGAGTCCGGTGTCAGTATCATCAACTGCAACATTGTGAATAAATTGGTAATATGAGAGACATTTCAGAGCAGATACTATGCAACACTAGTTTTATTGAATTAATCCTCCTCCAGTTTCCCTGATTGAAGACTTGATATACTTCTCAAAAACAAAAGACTGGGAGATAAACCACATGGGTCCTCTTTTCAGGCCACCTTCCACTCATGCTCATGCCTCCTATCTGTACACTGCTCGGAATGGAAGACAGATGGATTGATCTTGAGATGATTTTATTTGTTCACTCTTTCCACAATTTTAGAGACTCCTAAGACTCTGAAGGGAGGCCTAATGTAGGCTTTAGAATTAATACACAGAAAAAGATAATTTTAGGCAAGGACTGTCCCTGCAATTTAAGACACTGTATGTACAAAATGACTGAATCTCCATTCCTTTTTTACTTGCAACTGAAGTGGGTTGAATGGGATTCTCCAGTTATCCTTTTACTGTCTTTTGATCCCATTTGCATATGTAGACATATACATGCCAGTCAAGACTTTATAAGAAGTTTCAGTAGCATGAAACTTTTTCTCTCCCAAGTAAACTGGGAAGTGAGGCACTGGAAATAACATTTGCCTTTTAGATCTGTAATAAAAGAATGTTATTAATGCTATTCAAGTTTAATTTCAGGTGACTTTGGGGGAAAAGGCCAATAATTGTATTTGCATGCATTCCAGCGGGCATTTGACCCAAAACCAGGCATCTGAATTAATAAACAGACAGCAGTCTATTTCACAAGAGAGACTTTTCTGCTCTCAGCAGTTTAAGAAAGACATTGATTAGATGGTGTCCTTTCTTTTTTGACTCCATTGTTTGGGCTACTTTGTATTCATCATGTCCTAATTATTTAATTTGATAGATTCGGTGAATGGATGAATGTGTTGATATCCCTGAAGTCAGTTTGGAGTATGATACTTAGTAATCAGCTGTGGTTTAATTTGCTCACTTATGCTGACAAGAGGAATATGGTGGGATGTCACAACTGAGTGGACAAGACCTATATGAATGTGATTATGAGTTTTCCAGGTATTTTCGGGAAAAGAGAAGTCCCTCTCCATACATGTAAATATCAAGCAGTGTGAAACAGTTGGAATTGAACAGGAATGCCATAGTGAGACACAGAAGCCAAGGACAAAAGTCTGAGGTGGCTGGATGGGCTTCAAGCAGATAAAGCTGTGTGGTTACAGGCTCTCTGGTTCTCTGAACCCTAACCCTAAGAAGAATAGAATCTTGGTGATACATCTGAGGTCCCCATCACCTTGGGTGGCCCAGATTGGATAAGTGTTGAGGCAGCCATGTGGATGCCCTACTGTGATCCTCTTGGCATGTCTTTTCCAGTAGCAGTATCCCAGGAGCTGTAGGGTCCATGGCTAGCTGGACCCTAACCTAACCCTAACGAGATACTTATGAGCTCCCAATCTCCAGGGGTGTCCTAGATTTGAAAGGTGTGAAGGCAGCAATGTTGGTGCCCTGAAATGATGCACTAGACGTGTGTTTTCCAACCCCAGTGTCCCTGGAAATGTGGGTTTTCTGGCTGGCAGTATTGTTAGAGTTCAGTGAATATTTTTGGAGCCCAAGGAACGCTTTTCAATATTCCTTGTTTCTGTAAATGCCAAATACACAGTGTAATACCAGTATCTATACTGGAAGACAGTCTTAAGCTCAAAATTTATTCTTCATAACATGGCTTTCAATGCCTAAGACAGAATGAAATAAGGTGCAAAGCAGCCTCTCATTCTGAGTTCACTATATTGCAGTGATATGTAAAGCTCTATTTAATTATGAGTAACTCATGAGCTAAGCTATTTCAAATGGACTGATTTACATCAGGAAATGCTAGTAAGGCTAAAACTGAAGGATAAAAAAACCTCAAACAAAGTAAAACCAACAAAACCCGATCAAACAAATAAAAAAAAACCCAACCCAAAAAAAACCCAACCAAACAACCAACCAAAAAACCAAAAAGAAATCCCAAACCACAGAGCTCTGGGCATCATAGCAGCTGAGCTGATCTTTCCTTCTGGCCGGAAAAACTCTCTCATCATGTGTATACATGAGGGATGGTCTTGGGGTTGTCCCATAGGACAGACCACAATGTGCAAGCACAGCTGTAGACGTGCTGTGAATATATTAACTAATAGTGTTAGATGCTGTAGGTCTCTGTGTCCTGTAGGAAAGAAAATGTAAAGCATGCTGAGGAAATAACAAGGGAATGAAATGGGAGCTGAAATCTGGAGTACCTTCTAGTGGTTAATGAAATCAAATCTTTTAGGCTTGTAAATAGAGATATAACATGAGCCATCTGTATCATTTTCTGAATATTTTAAACTTAACAGTGATCATTTTTCTTCACAATATGATAAAATTCATCTGTGATTTTTAATAGTATTGTTTATACTGAAGACCTACTATCAACTTTCTTGTTGGTAAAAATTAGAATTTGAAAAGGAGATTAAAAAATTCAGTATTACACTCTGAACACGTCTTCTGATTTTTGTCTTAAATTTGTGAAGATCTTGTCATACACCTGATTTTGCAACTATGACCTTGTATTCACTTCCCTCCCTCTTTCTCTTTACTAGGTCATAATTTATTTTAATATCTCTCTGGCAGAGGTTTAAAATTTTCATAGTGTCACATTCAAGTATATTACACTTCCTTGATAAATAGAAATAAATGAAATAGCAATTATCCTATTTTTTTTTGTTCTGAAAAATATTTCACAAAGTGCGTACCTTGTCACATACCATTCTGTATCAATTTTTAAAAAATTTTAAATGTAATTGATCACCTTCTTGTCATACAATATTGAAAGGGTCAAAGAGTTGAGGCAAGAATAGGGAACTGCAAATACAGCTTTGTGAAAAACACACAAAAAATATATTAAATAAAACTAACTAATATTCTTTTCCTAAAACTGAAAACAAGTGCTTGAGATGGCATAAAATAAATATCCATAAAAATTGTTACAAGTTCCTATACAATCCAGGTCGTTATCTGAATGCGTTTTGAGGGAAAAAAAAAAGGTCACATATTATCCTAAGTTTTAATAATAGTATGCAGACACATACACGTCTATCTAATTAGTACATAGAATCATATAAAGGTTTGGGTTGAAAGGGACCTTTAAAGGCCATCGAGTCCAACCCCCATGCAATGAGCAGGGATATCTTCCGCTAGATCAGGTTGCACAGAGCCTCACCCAATCTGACCTTGAAAGTTTCCAAGGATTGGGAATCTACCACCTCTCTGGGCAACCTGTTCCAGTGTTTCACCACCCTCATCGAAAAAACATTCTTCCTTACATCTAATCTCAACTGACTCTCTTTAATTTAAAGTCATTACCTCCTGTCCCATTGCAACAGGTCCTGCTAAAAAGCGTCCATCTTTCTTGAAAGTTCCCTTTGAGTACTAGAAAGAATCTCTATAATGACTCTTCAAGACCTTCAATCACAACTATAGACAAAGGGGAATAATGCTGCTTTCTTACAGAACCCTTCCAAATACTGGAAGGCTGCTATAAGGTCTCCATGAAGCTCTTCTCTGGTTTGAACAACCCCAACTGTCTCAACCTGCCTTCACAGGAGAGGTGCTCCATTCCCCTGATCATTACTGTAGCCCTGCTCTAGACACTCTCCAACAGGTCAATGTCCTGCCTGTGCTGAGGAATTTTTGTTGAATGCAGCACTGCTGGTGGGGTCTCATAAAAACAGAGTAGAGGGGCAGAATCCCCTCCCTTGACCTGCTAGCCCTGCTCCTTTTGTTGCAGCCTAGGATTAATTCATTAATCTTGCTTATTTATTTGCTTTACTTATAAGGTTTTCCTGAATTATCACACTGAATGGTGAGGTTTGGAAAAAAAAAACAACTGAATTGACTTTAGAAACATTTGAGAAATATTTTTCAAATAGTCAGCAGTAGTAGCTGCTGTTTATTAAATCAAGCCTTTTAAGCAACGATATATAAAATATTTAATTCAACAATACTGATTGGCTAAATTTTAGAATTCTAATTTTCATCTGTGGAAGATCTCAGGAATTTTAAAGATTAATAATTTTTTTTTTTTTTAGGCAAAAAGACTTCAAGAGAGATTAATTTGGCCTGAGCAGATAATTTCTAGAGCTATTCTATTATTCTGAAATTTGAAGTTATGTTTTCTTTTCATTCACTCTTATGATTGGTTTTCAGGATGTCTAAAAGCATAAATACAAGAAGGTACAAATATTTGTAAGATTTTTCTTTTCTTTCCAATTCAATAAAAAATGAAAATAATATATTTTTATATTTTTGGAAGGGAACTTTTTAAAACTGCTCACTTTTAAAAAGCGATTGAGGAAACTTAGTCAGCTTGTTGCCTAGAATAAAACGCAAAATCTTTCTAAACAGTGTTAAAATTATAATATAAAAGCAAATCTTTAATTGGAAGCCTTCGAGGTGATATGCACACATGATATACCATATTTCTACAATTTTTATAAGGTTAGTTGATTAGTATATCTGTCAAATATTGTCCAATTAGAAGAGCAGTTGGTTAGGTAATTTTCCCCTAGGTTCTGAACCACTGGAGCCCTCCCCCTGATCTTTTAGCACGACACTTTATGGCGTGTACAATGTATGGTGCAAAACAAAGTGTCCTTGCTGGACTAAAGGCAAGACTAAACAGAGTTTCAAGAATGTATTAGTAAGTGTTTGTTAAACTATGGGAAAGGGCTGGAAAAGTACTAGAAGTTGTAAATATGTATTAACAGTCTACAAAGTTACAAATATATTTAAAAAATATATAAAAAGCTAAAAATCTTTAGGCATCACACTGACTAAATTTTATAATTTCTTTTTTTGTTTCATCTTGAATTTTCATGGAAGAATAATGACATTACTTTTTGTCCTAATTATTTGCAAATAATCACACACCTTAAAGTTTTTCATAACAAATATGGTGTTCTCAAGCAGAACGTGCTACGAGAAGACATTTGTACTTTCATCAAAATTTTAATGGTCTAAATTGTTCTTCAGCGTTCTCATACGACCTATTGAAGAAAGCATTTAAAGATATGATGTTTCTGACTAGGCAATAAAGGTTTGGACATATTTCTTTGCCTATATAATTTTAGAGAAAAGGATTTAAGAATACCATGTGTAGGGAGAGTGGATTTATACTGCAGTTGGAGGATGCGATGTAGGATAAAGCAGTTATAGCAGTAGGCTTTCTTAAACCAGTTTCTTGCACAGCTGTTTCTGGGTTGGTACAGACAAATTTGATTTTAAGGCTCAGTTCAAGCTCAAGATCTGTACTTTATGCTTTTTCTGCCAGGTTAAGACTTGTTTGATTTAGAGATCGAGTGAGGAGGAATCTCTGTAGGCAGACTCTTGGCAAGAGTCTCAGACAGACACCATGTAGGAAGGAAATAAGGGCCTGTATAAATACAGTCTGGCTGTAGAGGACTAAGGTTCATCAAAGAAAATAATTATGGAAAATATTTTAGTTTTTGTTAATTTAATAACAAGAAAAATGAGAACAGATATTTCACTTCAGAGATAAAAACTGTAAAATACTGTTCAAAACATGAGAAATTAGAACCTCAGTCTCTACATCAGTGTTCCATGATGCCAGAAGTGCTCTTACTTTGTGCTTTTATTATGTCACAATTCACTACCTTAATTTTTCAGGGAAGGATTGACTCAGATGAGTGCAGTGGAGCAAAAAATGTAGTCTAACCAGGATCTTCAACTCACAGAGACAAGAGGAAGCATATGGGATCACTGAGCTGACAACAGCTGCTCATTTCATCTTTTTTTTTTTCCAACTTCCTACAAAGGAATTTTTTTTAAAAGCACATCTCGTTTACTGACCAGAATGACCTAACAGGTGGTACTTTCAGGTGGTCTCTTTAGGAAGACAGAGGAAAGTACATTTGTTTTCTTTATCTTATGATAACTTTTGGGAGGATATCTCAGAGGAATGTTTGGTCTAGCTTATGAGACACTGTAGTTTTTGATCTCTCTTGAATCAGATTAGAGTAAAAGCAAACAAACGTGGGCAATTCCTCTTTAAGCCTGTTCCAAGAATTTACAATTCCAATGGTTCACTTCTAGCATTAAGGAAAATATATAAACACTTTGATGGCTCAATTTCTTTTTAATTAAAGTTTAATTATCTGCCATTCGGTTCCTAGAGATTAAAGTACATATGTAGGGGTTTTAGGATGTTCATATAGAAAGGTTTGAGGAAAGAGTGTGCCCACATAGCCATTAAGGGAAAACACTCAAAGAGCAGGAAAGCAATCTCTAGAAGCAGAAAAATAGGCAATGGTGGCCAGTTGGAGGATGCAAGAACACTAAAGCTTGAGTAGACAAGAAAGACAAAAAAAAAGAAAGACAAAAACAAACAGCAGATAGTCAATGCTTTGAGGGCAGCACAGGCAACATAACTGTAATGCTGTGTTGCTGTGGACAAGAGTAGAATGCCCTCCAGAGAACGTTTTTGAACTAGTAAAAGAAAAGATTATTTGGCTGCTATCTTTGAAATGAAAGATTTGAGAGCCGTACAAGAAATCAGAGGAAGAAACTAATAATATGACAAGGATGAAGCTATTGTTACTGTTAGCTCCTTTATTTTTTGTTTTATTTATTTTTTCCAGTCTTGTGGATGAATAGACAACATATTTGACTAAGGTCTTCCTATTCAGGGGCAGAAACAATAAGACTTTCTTGAAAAAAGGACAATTTTTTATACTAAAAGAGATTACTGAGACCTTACTGCCTGGGAAACATAAGCTTATAATTTTGTAAACAAAGATAATAAATATTAAAAGAGAAGAAAGAACCATGTTTATTTTAAACTAAGCAGAAAGCAGTAGAAAATTAGAGAGAATAACTATTATTTATTTCTGGTTTTTTTTTTTTTTTCTGTAGTGTAAATACAATCACGTTCAATAACAGGTTATGAATACAGTGTGCTGACCAGGGTAATGGTCAGCACACTGTATTGTAATGAATATTGTGGTGTATTTACGATCTGTTTTCAAATTTTAAAATAAACCAAGAATTAAGTGACATAAATGACTTTTAGCAATTATTTCTGCTAGAAACTGCATTCTGATCAGCTAAGAGGAAAAAAATCTGCATCGACTGTTAATTGTGGAACAGTTGTGAACCGGGTGTGCGGATTCAAAGTCTGCAGATAAAGTACATCCAGTAATGATAGGCGAATTGCAAAAAATAAGAATGGAAAAGTCCTAAGTTAAAGCATCATATTATTTAAGGTAGAACAGAAATAGAGTTCTAAAGTTATGTGGCCCAGACCAACATCATAGACCATCCTGGATAATCCAGGCATCCTGGGAGCATGGCAGACTGCCAGAGCGGATCAGTGCCGCTTCCTAATCCAGCATAGCACAAAAAGTTATAGCACTCTCTATCCCAAAGTAAGCCTTTTGATACAAATCTTTGTTCTCTGATGCACAGAGTAAGACACAGAATAAATGAGTCATGAGAGAAGGTGGATTGGCTAGAAAAGCCAATTGGTGCCTGCAACAGAATACAGCTACTCTAAAAATTCATCCTCTCCCTAAAGAAGCAGGAAGGAAAATGACTGTGCTAGACAGCAGACAATGCTGGCATAGGAAAAAATTCATTTACTGACTATGGAAAACTCACCTTGAGGACATTGACAGCATTGGAGGACTTTGAATTATTTGAAGAATTGGGGAAGCAAGAATCACAAGTAACTCTTGCAGGATGCTTTCTTACCAGGGAAAGACAGCAGGCTTAATTCTGTCCTCTAAATCAATACCAATTTTTCCTAAAAATTCCTGAGCAAATCTTATATTGAGATAGCATGTAATTTCATTTAATTTCATTCTGTTCCTACTCCCAAAATCCCTTTCTCAGTCTCTGCCTTTTCCATAATGCTTTATTTATAATCTGTTTCAGGAAGACATTCATTTGTAACAAAAAAATTGGGAGTCAGAGTCGGACTCCGATGAAGAGCAATAAACATTGTTTATAGAAAAAGGAAGGAGGAGATAGACTTGCATTAGGTATCAAATCATAGATCATCATTCTACTATCATTCTACTCCATCTAGAATGATAGCCTCTCTATCATTCTACTCCCCATCTGGACAGAGAAGAGAATATATTATGAAGGGTTAGTGAGCTGAGATAAGGACAGAGAGAGATCATTCACCAAATACCACCACAGGCAAAACAGACTCAAATTAGAGCTACTAATTGAATTTATTACTCAAAAAATTATAGTAGGATAATAAGAAGTAAAATAAGACTTCAAAAACACCTTCCCCCCACCCCTCCCTCCTTCCCAGCTCTACCTCCTAGCTCTCAGGAGTGAAGGGAGATGGTGAATGGGGGTTATGGTCAGTTCACCACGTTTCTGCCATTGCTCAGGGAGAGGAATCCTTCTCCTCCTCCAACATGGGACACTCTCCCATGGGGTGCACTCCTTCAAGAACAGGCTGCTCCACTGCGGTCCCACACAGGGTTGGAAGTCCTACCAGGAAACCTGCTCCAGTGCGAATTCCTCTCTCCAAAGATCACAGGTCTCTGCCAGGACCTTGCCCCACTGTGAGTTTGCCATGGGCTCACAGCCTCTTTTCAGGCATCTGCCTGCTCCAGCATGGGTCTCCTCCACAGGCCTCAAGTGGATCTCTGCATCCCTGTGGTCCTCTATGGGCTTCAGGGGAACAACCTTCTTCATCCTGGTCTTCACCATGTGCTGTCAAGGAATCTCAGTTAGGGCACTTGGATCACTCTATTTCTCCACTGACCTTGATGTCTGCAGAGCTGTTCATCTCACATTCTCACCCCTCTCTTCTCTGGCCACAAATACATCTTCCCAATAGCTTCTTTTTTTTCTTCTTAAATAAGTTATCACAGAGGCATTTCAACCATTTTTTATTGACCCAGCCTTGGCCAGCAGCACATCTTTTTCGGAGCTGGCTGGCATTGGCTCTGCTGGACATGGCTCAGCTGGACATAGAGGAAGCTTCTGACATCTTCTCACAGAAACCACCTCTGTGGCCCCCGGCTACCAAAACCTGGGCAAGCAAACCCAGTACAAGAATAAGTAGGATTTGGAACACAGGAAAGGGCTAGAGAATAAGACTATAATTTTAGGGGAAACAAAGAGATTTGGTGACTAAATTTCAGCCCTCCTATTTGCAGCTCATCTTTGACAAAAGTTTAGAATACATCAAATGATGACATTCCTTTCAAAAGAAGATTATTTACTTTGGAGTTTCTCTCCAAATCAGTTTGAAACTGTTGTTATCCTGTTGATGCTATCATTTACCTAGTGTGTGTGCAGAAATATTGCCCTATTTGATTTCAGAAAATTTGGTCAGTGAACTAAAGTTATGACACTTGTCTAAACAAAGCAACTGTCAGTTCATATCACCAGCTCCTTCTAAATAAAGAGCTGCACAGCTCCGAAATTTGTTTTTCTTTAATGAATCCAAGCCTTTCCACTGTCATTATTCATTCTTTCTAAAAACACTGGAAAATGCAATACATTACTCAACTGTGACCTAGCATGTCCTAAGGTGCATATTTTATTGATGTAAATAAATGAGATTTTAGTCTACCCAAATGCTGATGTTTTGATTTAATAGAAACACTGTTTACCTTAAAAGTTGTCATTACTGCAATGATTATTTTCCCTGGAGGCTCTGACGATAATCTGGAGGACAACTGCTACAAGCCTGCTTAGTATCTGCAGATTCATTGGGCAATTAAACTATTCTATTATGCAGTAAAAGGAGAAAATAGTTAACATGTTTGCTGCTTTCTGTTGTTTATGCCAATACATATTTTTTCTTACATTTAAAAAAAGAGGTTTGAAAGTGTATTAGTTTCATGCTTGCATAAATACAAAACTCTTTAGATAAAATTACAGTGTAAAGATCCATTATTATTAGGCATGAAATTAAAATGAACCAGACACTGGGAACTTGCTATTATTTCAAATTAAAATCAAATAAAAATGTATATTTTACAGTGCTCAAAGCCAGAAGAACTGTTGTAGATATTTTCTTGTGCTTTTGATGTCAGCTGTCCCTCTAGTTTTCTTCCTGGATATCAAACTTGAAAAACCAATACACATATAAATTCTATTTCCCTTCTTTCTGCCTTTAGGTGGTATCCAGTGTTATCAAGAGGAATTCATTTTATAAAGGTCACCGACTTAATGAAATAGTTTTCAATGTTTATGCCCATACATTCCTTTGAAAAATAGATTTACCTTAACTAGGTATTCATCAGTACAAATTAGCTGGATATATTAAATGCCATATCATTGCACGAGAAAAAGAAATGAAAAATGTGCTGTTATTGCTCTGGAAAAAAAAAAATAACATGATGAATCAATGAGAAGGAAAAACTAAAATATTTTATGGGCTGGACATCCAAGGAGCCTAGATGACTCCTAGTGGATGATCTTCCCTGTGGCTGTTGGAAGCTAAACAGGTAAGATAGGTTTTGACAAAAGTTCCACTTCTCTTTAAAATACATATGCCACATATATTTTAAAGCTAATAATGCTGGGAAATTTGAGGTAAATTAAAGAAAAAAAAGGTCATTCCACCATCAGTTTTCCCCACAATTAAATCCACCTTGGAAAGAATTGCAGGTGACATTGGATTTCTAGCAAAGACATAAAATAGCAGACAAAAGGGAGTTCATTTCTGAAATTATTACCCATTCAGAAGTTGAAATCAGGTATTATAAGCCTACAGTTGTTTCAGTGTTTTTGAGAGTTTAGATAGGAAATAAACACATAGGCCATTCAAGGTCTCCATCATTTAAAAAAATCAAATGAGATCAAAAGAGCAAAAATTCTAGAGTTTCTCTTTCAAAGACTGTCTCCTTCTATTGAAGTACAGTAGAGGAAATATAATCTTGATGATTAAAGTACATATCAGACCCAGCACAGGACGATAAAATCCAGGACTACCACTTTTTTTGTTGCACAGTCTGTGAGTATTTAATTCTTCCATATGGAATTAGCTTTAGTGTACCTCATAGATTTACTGTAAAATTAATGATCTCTGCTTATATGAAGTATTGTTAGTACCTTTATGACAAGATTCCAGATTCCAGTACTCTTCAGTGAGGTTATTTGAGATATTCCACACAGGAAAGGAATAAAGATTAATATGAAATGCACTTAATTTAAGATATTTTGTATTACATGAGATTTTTGGTTTAGCAGATAGCAAATATACAAAGAATATAGAATAAATTTAACTTGCACTTTATAAAATACAGTAATTGCAATGTGCAATTCAATCTCAACACCAATGTGATTCACAGAATTTTTGAAGTTGGAAGGGTCCTCTGGAGGTCATCTGGTCTGAGCCCCTGCTTGAGCATAGACACCTAGAGACAGGTACCCAGGACCTTGTCCAGGCAGCTTTTGAATATCTCTGAAGATGGAGAAGCCGTAACTTCTCTGGGCAACCTGTACCAGTGCTCAGTCACCCTTACAAAAGCATTTCCTGATGTTCAGGACAAAGCTCATGTGTTTCAGTTTGTGCCCATTGTCTCTTGTCCTCTTGCAGGACATCACTTAAAAGAATCTGGCTCTGTCCTCTCTGCAACTGCCTTTCAGTTATTTATGTACATTAATAAAGTCCCCTTTGAGCCTTTTCTTCTCTAGGCTAAGCAGTCCCAACTCTCTCCGTCGCCAGGTGAGACTGACTGGCAGGTAATTCCCTAGGACCTTCTTCTTGCCCTTTAAAATATGAGTTGCTTTCCTCCAGTCTTTGAGCACTTCCTCCTGTTGCCATGGTCAATCAAAGGTTATAGAGAATGGCCTGGCAATGACATCTGTCAGTTCCTTCAGCACTCGTGGGAGCGTCCCATGGAGGACCCACGGACTTCCCAGGCAACCAGTGACAGGACTAGAGGACACAGTCTTAAACTGCATCAGGAGAAGTTTAGGCTGAACATCAGGAAAAAAATTCTTCACAGAAATAGTGACTGGGCATTAGAATGGGCTGGCCAGGGAGGTGGTGGAGTCACAGTCCCTGGAGGTGTTTAAAAAAAGCCTGGGCATGGCACTCAGTGCCATGGTTTAGTTGATAAGGTGGTGTTAGGTCACAGGTTGGACTCGATGATATCAAAGGTGTTTTCTAACCCAGTTACTTCTGTGATTCTGTGATCCTGTAACTTATGTATCTCCAATCCTAAACTACAACAATCATCTTTGCCTATCTCTATTGACCCTTCTTCCATTTTTGGTGGGTTATTGGTCAGTCACAAAAGAAGAAAGCAGTTTCTATACATTTGTAATATAGAAAGAAATCTTTGTTAGATTACAGTATTAAAAATTGCCAGATTACATACATTCAGAATTGTCAATAAAGGCTTTGGCACTTTGAAACTTTATATTTCTGTAGTAAAAGCTGCTTCCCCTCCTTGAAAATTCTTTATTTCACTAGTTTGATTATAGTACTAAGAATTAGTTACCACAGTAACAGAACAAGACAGCAGATATTTTTGCTGACTTCTACTAAAATGTGAAACCATTGCTATTGCACAGCAGTTGCTGAGATATGAGACACATCTAATTTGCAGGTGATACAAAATGCTTTCAGGAAATTTTGCGCTATGAAGTTTATGATACAAGTCAGATATGTAGTTCAAGTGAGAGAAACCCAGGGAAAATGCATATAGATTAGAGATAAACTACTTATTTAGTTAAACCCCCATCACAAAAAAAAAAACCAACCAACCATCCAGACAACCAACCAAAAATGGAAAAAGACCCAGCGCAACCCCAAAAACCTCCAAAGCCAAACCAACCAACGAAACAAAAAGTATCCAGAACAAATAAGCTTAATTTGTACTCAAGTTGAGAAATCAATTCCTATGCATGTAGGTTGTGATCAGAGCAGCAAGAAGGGAGATAAGTGAGTATATGTGCCATGCTGTAGCATTCATTTTGCATAAATTTACTAGATCTCCTTAGATGGTTTTAATTGTTTTGACCCTAGGTCAAGAAAGAGGAACTAGATAATTGGTCTGAGCTCATTTGCAGCTTGATTAGTCTACTGCCATACAGCTGTGCATCACCACATAGGTTGAGATTTCTAACTGCTCCAATGGATTCTTAAGAGAAGCTAAGCCTGAAAAAGTAAACTTATCTCTTGCCCTTCTATTACTGCTCACCCTAGAAAATTAAGCACAATCTGACCTCAAGATAATTAAGTAAAGAGATTTAAACGTATCATATACTTTGAGTCATTATCTCTTTTACATATTATTTTTACACCTGACTTCAGAATAATTACTGTCAATTCACCATGGTATGGAAGCAGACTCAAGTCTAAATTGATCTGGGTGTAGAAAAATTATCTTCCTGCAGGAGACTGACTGCTAATTTTGACTTATGTTTTGCCAGAAATATTGTCATGTTGGTCACTCCACTTTGCATGGTTAAATTTCTGTTTTCACTTGGCCATACTGCTACCATTGTGGAACAGACATATTGACATAAGTCTCACTTTTGGCTTTGACACTACCAGCTCAAACAGTGTTTATTTAACTCATGTCTAAAACAATTGGTTTTGGGATGTCCAAACGGTAACTGAAATACATCAAGGTTGAATGCCAAGGCTACTAAAGGACCCTGTTAAAATTAAGGTTGATTATCAGTCTTTTGCCAAAACAAACTTAAAATCCCACTGGAGTTTTCTTCTTATAATATTGCAAACAACATAAGTTGATATAATGTATTTGATTCTTCCTTATAAATAGCTAAAACTATTTTGCATTTCTAAATAAATTCTGCTTTACAGTAAATTTATTACTCTAGATTAAAATTCAAGCCATTTCCAGATCACAAGAGCCAAAATCTGGTGATTAAATATCAGAAAAGGCTTATTTAATAGTAAAACAAATCTATATTTTCTTAGACATACCTATCTAGTGTAAAAAGGAAATAAATTATCAAATCATTATTCTGCAGAAGTATTTTTTTTCATTTACCTACTTCTCTGTCAGTTCATTACCTGTAAAATATGTTCTGGTTCTAGAAGATGTTTACATGTGTTTAACTTTATGCACCTGCGTGACTAATATCATTTGGACTATTGTTTCTAGAGTAAAATGAGTGCAAAAATATTCTGGGCTTCAGTTTAGTAAAAGGTGCGAGAAAGTAACACTTTCCTGGCTGAAATGAAACTGGAGAGTTTTGAAAAATAAGTGAGTCGATAAAAAATTGCATAGCTAGATAAAGATTGACTGATTCAAGTTTCCAAAAATTCAAATTTAAAAAAAACCAACTTCAGCAACCTCTGCTTTAGAGGGGTTCTAACATACTGATGCTTATTTCTAATTTACTTAGACTAGTGTAGGCATACGTATCTCACAGTGTTATATTTCTTACCTTCAAATTATAGAGAAAGATATTCAGAAACACATTTTTAATGTAACTTTGCTTCTTGTTGCCTTTAATATAAGAATCATGTTTGGTTCTCATATTGTGAGCATGTATGCATTGGTAGAGCAGGTTGTATAGTATCACCTTAGTAGCTCCAGGAAATTTTGTGACTCCCAGCTGCTAGTCCAGGACAGCAAAACTTCCCTAAAGGTTTTGCATCATATGTCACAGTCTGGTGTAGATGTCTCAGATACTTGAATGTCTCAGATGGCATTAGCTGCCGCTGTTTAGGCTCTTGAAGTCCCATCTGACAAACTGCAGCAGATGAAATCTTAGCTGCAGTGTGTGAGCTCAGGATTCACACTGTATAAATAAATTTCCCTAACCAATTATAGTCTGCAAGATTCCAAATGGGAAGAAAGGTGTCCAATTCTTCACAGAAGAAGGGAAAGGACTTGCAATAATGAGAAACAGAACAGCGGATGAGATTTTGGACCAGGTGATAGGAAAGAATAAAAACATTCTGGGGCAGGAGCCAAAAATAATCAACTGGTTATTAATATTGTTAGATATGGAATTTAACACAAACGTACCTATTTCTCCTCCAAATGTTATAATTAAGGAATGAATTAGCAAGATCTTTGGCAGGGAAGGCAAAAAATCTTGGCATAGGTAGACAATAAGATGGAAACTAAAGGCATCTCAATTCCTTTTTCCTATTTTCCAAAAATACAATTTTAATTTTGAGGGGGTTTTAGTGTGTTTATTTGTGTGGGGTTTTTAATTTATTTTTTTTAATTTTTATTTTCTACCAGGATTTTTCCTACATGTGCTAAATTCCTTTTTTTCTATATGTTGGTTGAGATAATAGTTCATATGTTATACCTGTGCTGTTCATATTTTACATAATTGGGCTGTAAGCGATATTTTACAAAAGATGCTAGTATTTCCTGAGTCTCAGCTGTGTGTTTTGTACAGAGTTCTTGCCCAGAGGAGTCTAGAGTCTAGTCGGGCTTAGACAAAACAATTTGAAGATCAAAGTAAAAGACCTAATTGTAGCAGAAGCCTGGGGATCTGGAAGAATTTGCCTGCATCAGTAGCACAAATGCCTAGGGGCTGATTTAAAGACAAGAAAATAAAAGGTTTATGAAAAGATAGATATAGTTTATGTCACAAGGAAAAAAAAAGGGCAAGGGATAGAAAACCATGTTAAAATGTGCCAGCCCTACTGACTATTTCTCATTTGCAACAAGCACATTAATTCATAACAGTCACCTATCAGCTGACCTGCTTAAATGCATGCTTGTTGAATTTTTCACCATTACATTTTCCATCATGTGTGGAAAAGCATTTCTTTATTCTTCAGTTCTTCTTTGAAATCTCTTAAAAAAGTTTATAGAAACCTCGACCACCTGTAGACAGAGGTGTGATAATGATTAATGTAGTGCTCCATGGTCTCTGTACCGCCTATAACATTCTTGCTATGATCATGTGGTCTGCACATCTGGTTTCAGTAGCTATTGGTTGGCTCTACCGCTTTAAGCAAACAATTTCTCATCTTTAGAAAGAAAAAAGTAAGTTCATTAATTCACAGCATGGTCTATCAAGTTTTCTACCCTACAAAGAACCAGGAATAATAATCAAAACAGAAACTAAGTGCAAAATATTTTGGGTGTGTACTTTTTCCCAGAAGAGAAAGTAACAGGTACTATAAGAATAAATTAAAAAATTATGAATACTAGTAAATCAAAAGAATGAAGCTGATTATTTTGCTGAAAAATAAAAAGAGGATTTTTTTTTTGAGAACAGAGGTACAACTGAAAAACGGCAATAACATTTCACAGATGCTTTTATTAGTATTATAATCTAAAGCAGAGAAATCAAGCACGATCTTGAATAAATAAACATCATCCTAGTGATACAAAACTTCTTTTTGATATATTCTTATTTTTAGGTATGTCCCTATAACTGTTCCTAGGAGCAATTTTTTTCAGAATTAAGAATACTATACAAATTGTTTCCCAATGTCTAAAAAAATTCTGGAGCAAAGATGAATCACAGTAGCATGACTTTCCTTTCATGAGACAAGGAAGGGAAGGGAAAGGGGAAGGTTCAGGAAGGGAAGGTTCAGGAAAGGGAAGGGAAGGTTCGGGAAGGGAAGGTTCAGGAAGGTTCGGGAAGGTTCGGGAAGGGAAGGTTCGGGAAGGGAAGGGAAGGTTCGGGAAGGTTCGGGAAGGTTCGGGAAGGGAAGGTTCGGGAAGGGAAGGTGCAGGAAGGGAAGGGAAGGGAAGGTTCGGGAAGGTTCGGGAAGGTTC